>JANAVB010042420.1:39309257-39498714 GCA_029216955.1 Iris pallida
TTTGCCAATACAAAAAGTGGCCAGCATATGTTAAATGATACATAAAGAAGAATAATTACTTCGTATCATCCAACTTGAGTTGAAACATTTAAAACCATCATCTAGGATTTGGTATCTGGAAAAAAAAAATGATATTTGCATGTCCCGGAAAAGTAAGAGCTACTAGGACATGGCCCAATCCAAAATCCAAGTTCGAATGGTATGGGTATTCCCTATAAATGGTTCATTAAGAGCCTCAGTTCCATTATGGTGCAAGTCACAGACTGTAGAATGGACTGAGGTCAATGGACTGCATTGGCAGCTCAATACCTTCAAAGAAATAAAATCAAATGACTGAAGCACAAAATTTTGTCATTCTTATGAACAATAACAATTTGAGGTAGCTGTGATGTATCTGAAACCGGTATAAGATATGTCCTATAGACAAGACATCCAATCGCATACATAGAGATAAACTTGACGTCAGAAAGCGGAAGTTTCTCGACAAATGACAAACAGTCGGTTGTATTTGAAAGGCTGCAGGATGAATATGATTCACTAACTGATTTCCAGTTCATCTTCAGGATATCAAAGATGGCATGGTGTGCCCAGGTTATCTAATGATTTGTGAAGGATTCTTGTTTCAGGATCCAAATTTTGTATTCCTTCTTGAACATTTATGAGTGATTTATTAATCTGGCTGGGAAAGGAATGCAAGCGATTAGCTGGAAGCTTTCATAGAGATTACACTATTGCACTATTCCAAACACCAGGCCTTGAGGTATTTGTATTCTTAAAAGGAACTAACTGCTAGACATGTCAAAATGAAGTAAGTTTCTGAAAGAATACACATTTTTTCTCAACCGCATTCTGATCGAAGAATGAATATGTGATGCACAGAGTTGAGAAATCACCTTACTTAATACCATTAGTGCCAAAGTGTGGATTTGAACACTGACGGATGATGCACCAACCGAATTTGAACTCTTAAAAAATCAAAGATGGATGTCGGTGTGACCGCATTAACTTTCTGATAATACATGAAGTGATCTTGTTTTGAGGACCAATATTATTGTGTAATACTTGAAAGTTTGTGTGCAATTTCCAAATCTCAGAAACGTATGTAGGTTTTGTTGCAGGCTGGTACACACTAAAGCACTGTACTAGTTGGAGATAGCTTTTGTTGGACATACCTCAACATAGGCATTGCTAGGGTCATCTTCTAGTGTCAAACCTGTCGATTAGATAGAAACAAACATAAGTTTATACCCCTCTTTTACTCATATCACATGCTCCATTGAGAGATCCTAACATAGATTTTTGTACTTGGATTGATTACCTAAAACAGAAGAGGCCACATTTCAGTTTTAGCTGTTAAAAATAGGGTTCCTAATGTATACTTATTGTGCATTAAGAGTGATGCACTGATGATGACTCATGAGCAGCTAGTTGTTCGCTAACAACATTGTTCATTTGCATGAATAACATTCAGATAGTGTCTAAGGCTTAGTTTGGGATTGTTTTTGCTTTTCAAAAAGCAACAATAGAAGCAGCTTTTGACAACATCCTCCCACATGTTGTCAAAAGTTGGCCCAAAACTGAACTGATTTTTCGAAACTTTTTTGATAAGCTGTTGTTACACACACACACACACATATATATATAATCACGTGACGCATACAATTTGACATATAAAAAAACAAGCAATCTCAGCCGCACGTTATTTGAAACAAATGGTTCAAATTTGATAGAATAATTTGTATTAATTAGCATGCATATTAAATTGAATATCCCACTAATTAATACAATCTACTATTAATTAGCATGCATGTCAAATTTGACATCAATGCATGTAAATTTGGTACGCATTTAAATTTGAACCATTCATTTCAAATAACGTGCGACTGAGATTACGTGTTTTTTAGATGACAAATTTTGTGTCACCTGATCTTGATCATATATATATATATATATATATATATATATATATATATATATATATATATATATATATATATATATATATAAAATACTGCATAGATCTTGAGCATTGCCAAACCTTGCATAAGCGGGAGCATCGTGACATTGAAACACCCTTTTTCTGTTAGCAAATAGCTATTGGGCATGCTTTTCAAAAAACTAAGCAGAAAGCCAAGAAAAGCAATCCCAAACCCAGTCTAAGGGAAACATAAACATTGATATATTTGGAAGGCTGTATGGAAATTATCCGGTACCAAATTGAAATTCTCTTCTACGTGTCCAATTCAACTAAGGTTGTCAATCAAAGTCTAGGTTAAGTCTTGCAACATTCAATTTTGCAATCTTCTAGAAATCTGGGATTGATGTTAGTCATGGCTGATTTGTAAATTTCATGTCTTGTAGTAGACCTACTAAAAATTCAGTAAATGTAGCACACCTAATTCTCTTAGGTTGCATGAAAACCAGCTAGAACAATCGAGGACACTGAAAGGACAGAGTCCTTGCAGTTAAGCGTCTAGGACGACCCATTCAAGATCAATCATCGTAGTCGAGCACCAAGAAAAGAAAGAAAACTTCTATTATATATTCTATAAATAAGAGAAACTGTACAACTATTAGCCAACATGAAATTTCATCAAACCATTTTAAAAAAATTGTATAAAATATATAGACTATTTCAGAGAAAGTTTCTCCGTAAAATGACATACAATTCTGACAATCATCTTCTTACAAGTAACGAAAAAGGAAAAAGAAAAACCAAAGTCATTGTTGAGGAAGATGAGAAAGTCATCATTGAGGCAATGTAGTAACTAGTATGTATTGTCATAATACCAATAAGCTCCAATCAGAACTCATTTATTATATACTAGGAAAAATAAATTATCAACCAAATCATAGAACCAACTGACGAAACGCTTATAAAAGGTTTTAAGGGGAAATAATAATATAAGATATAGCAAAACCAGATTTCAGATGCTAGAGCCACCTATATGTAGGGCTGCAAACGAGCCAAGCCGAGCCAAGCTTTTGTAAGCTTGAGCTTGGCTTGACTAGAATTAATCGAGCTCGAGCTTGAGCTCAAGCTTGATAAATTTTTTATTTTAGAGCTTGAGCTTGGCTTGGTTTGAGCTCGAGCTTGGCTTGATAAACAAACTTGATAAACAAGCTCGATAAGCTCATATCAAGCTCATTAAGCTTGATTTCAAGCTCGTTCAACTTTATTTCAAGCTTAATGAGCTCGATTTCAAGCTAGTTACGCTTGAATTAAAGTACCTATAATTTTAACAATTTATTTATAAAAATTTAATTAAAAAAGTTCCTTTATATCAATTATTAAGGACATATAAATATATAAAGCACACAACCTTATTATTATACAAGCATACATAAAATTAGAATTCAACAAACAAACGAACTTCTAAACGAGCCCTAAACGAGCCAGCTCGCAAGCTCATAAACGAGCCAGCTTGCGAGCTCGAACAAGCCGAGTACTTCTAAGCTTGAGCTTGGCTCGTTTATTAAACGAGCTAAAAAATGAAGCTTGAGCTCAGCTTGTTTACTAAACGAACCGAGCTCAAACGAGCTTTTATCGAGCCGAGCTTCGAGTAGCTCACGAACGGCTTGGCTTATTTGCAGCCCTACCTATATGGAAAGAACAATGACAAGACATAATCTCATCCTTCACCGTATATTTTCCTATTCTGAACATTCCATAGCATTCCATTTTCTGCACTAAATCCAATATCCAATTAATTTTGTAATAAGCAACTCAGTCATCCTTCACCATATAATTTCCTATTATGAAGTATGAACATTCCATAGCATTTCTGCATTAAATCCGATATCCAATTAATTTTGTAATAAGCAACTCACCAGATCATCCTGACACAACTCCAGATTTGAGATGTGAGAAGCCACATATATGGAAAGAACAGCAACAAGACAGAGCCTCATCCTTCACCAGACATTTGCCTATTCTGACCATTTCCATAGCATTTTCCGCGCTAAATACACCAGATATTTGCCTACTTCGTAATAAGCAACTCACCAAATCATTCTGGCACAGTTCATATTCATCCATCTCTAACCAAGTATTTATCTGCTAACTACTATTCCAAAACAATCCACCAACTTCAGTTCCATATTCAAACTCTAGTTCAAAATATGTCCAAAGATCCGGATGTAGTTTACAAAAAGGATCAACATTAACTCGATCTCACAACAAGAGTTCACAATTTGTCACCATTCTGTGTCATCTTTCTATATAGCTCCAAAATTGTACTCGAAACTAAACCTTGTGGGGCCGCATCTTTTTCTTTAAGGGCCTGTTTGGCAACATGAAATTATTTTGGAAACTTAGTTTCTTTTGAGTTTCTAGAAACGGAAGAAAGTAGGTTTCCAAACTGTAGAAGTTGTTTATTTGATAGAAACCAGAATATAGAAACTAATATGATGACATGTCACTATTAAAATATTATAAATGTTGACCATATTCATTAGTTTGGACCACTTTGTAAATAAAAATTAATAACAAAAGTTGTCTCCACTAGTTTCTTTACTTTCCACCATTTTGGGATGGAAACTAGATGGGGATATAGTTTCCATTTATGAAGATGTGGTAGAAAGTTTGGAAACTTAGTTTCCTACCAACAAACAATACATCAAATGGAAACTAGGAGGACTTCCTACCAGTGACGTAGTTTCCATGCTACTTTTCCAAAACAAAACAAGTAAATTGTAAGGGACACAACTCTAATTCCTAGGTAGTTCTGAAGCAATCAATATGCTTCTTTGTAAGCTCCTTGAGGACAACATCCGAAGGTGCAAAAATGGCAACTAAACCCAATACTTTTTTTTAATCCTTGTGAAATCAAAGCATTATTATTCCTATAACTCCCTCACCCTTTCTATGTCAAAGCAAAGCCTTGATGGTGCTTTCCTTCATATTCCATATAATTTGTATCAATTGTTTTTCATACAATAAAGAACTGAAGCGAAGTTGAAGAGAAGAGCCGGTGAAGAAATAATCTCAAGGTCAGTTGCATAAGAATTCTTCAAATGTTTGTGCAGAGCAAGACCATGTATCTACTTATCCACCCGCAGATTCGAACTTGATTACTGCTTTGAGAAGAGTGCCACGTAAGAGGGCCCCACATCTATGTATGAGATTAGGTGTTATTGGACCAAACTGCGGAAAAACAAAGCAAGACTGAATTTTTTTTTTTTAAGTCTGAAGAACTGGAATCATCAGTATCTATATTGAGCTCCTCAAAGCAATTTATCAACCACCTTATAATCCCATACCAATCGCCAAATTATCATCATCATCCAAGCCTTCTCCCATCAGAATAGGGTGGAGCATAAGGAAGCCCCATAAACAATTTCGCAAAGTTTGCCAAGGTAGCTATCAGCATGAGAGGATTGCGGCATAAAACCTAGGTGGACAGTTGGCAGGAAGGAAGACCTACCTTTCGGATATGCGATTTAAACTCATGCAACCAAAGAGCACCCTCCAAGTTTTCGTGGACTACAAAGAGTCTAAACAAAGAGGTAAGATGATATATTTTGCTACAGAGAATTGCATTAATCTATATGACACATTCAGCCAAAGAGTGAAAGCCGAATGCAAACACAAACTAGATTATTTATCCAGAATGCTACGAACACAACAGTACCATCAAGATTCAGCCAACTCCCAGAACTCATTCTCTCTGACACATTTCCTCAAACAGAAGGATGAAGGTGCAGAAAAGCTCAGCAAGGCTGAATCTTTTTCAATTTTGAAGAAAATAAAGAACGAACCTCGAGGCACTGGAGCCACTGGTCTCGCTTGCCGAGCTCCTCGAAGAGGAGGAAGCAGTGCTCCGTCCGGACGATCCTCACGTACTTCCCCAGCGTCGCCACCAGCGGCTCCCCGGACTTCCTCAGCAGCAGGCGGACCACCTCCTCAGCCTCCGACGGAGGCGACGGCGGTTTCCTCCGGCGAGGCTTGGGTCCCCCGCCAGCGCCGCCGGGGGAAGAGGAGAGCCGGGCGGCGGTTCGGGTTTTGGCGGGAACTCTGACGGCGGATGTGGGCTGGGGAGGAAGAGGAGCGGGGAGGAGGAAGGAGGAGGAAGGAAGAGAGGGGGAGAGGGCTGAGTTTGAAAGCATTTTTGGATTGAGGGGCTTATGTGAAATTTGGCGGGTTTTTTTTTTGGTCAACGGATTACTGACACTCTCTCTAGCTTCTATCTTCTGAAAATAAATGGCTAATTCTAAGGACACATTCCTTTTTGCTAGGGGTTACCCAATTTTTTTCCAAAAAAATTAAAGAAAATTTACTGTACAGATAAAAATTTAATATAAATTAGCTACAACGATAAATTTTATGAAATTTAGATACAGCGATACGTTCCGACACACAGTGTGTCGGAAAATTGGGCACGCAATTTCCGACAGACCGTGTGTCAAAAATTGGACGTGGTCCAATTTTCCGACACACAGTGTGTCGGAATGTCAACTGGGTCGGTTTGGGTTGGTTTGTGTGCAGTGGGTTGGTTTGTGTGAGGGGTTGATTTGTGTGAGGGGTTGGTTTAATGCTGCTGGGTTGGTGGTTGGGGGAGTGGGTTGTGAAGAAGAGTAAAGTGAGTAGAAGTAGCATAATAGAAACAAACGAGAAGAAGAAGAAGAAGAAGAAGAAGAAGAGGAGGAGGAGGAAAGAAGACACATGGTTAGTAAAATTTGTTAAATATATTTTAATTATGTTTATTATTTATATCATGATTCTCTAACCCTTATATAAACACTAATCTAATGTAGACCCTAATCCTTATATAAAAATCCATTATATAATAAATCCATTATATAAATGGTTAGTAAATCCATTATATAACCCCAACACTAATGTAGACCCTAATCCTAACCCAATGTAGGCCCTAATCCTAACCATTATCCTAACCTAATGTACATCCTAATCCTAACCTAATGTAGACCCTAATGTAGACCCTAATCCAAACCACTATCTAAACCTAATCCAAACCTAACCATTATCTAATGTAGACCCTAACCTAACCTAAACCTAATGTAGACCCTAATCCTAACCTAATGTAGACCCTAATCCTAACCTTCACCCTACCCCCCTAAACTAAACCCTAACATAATCCAAACCTATAAGCGTTAACCCTAATCTTAACCCGTAAAGTAAACCGTAACCTAATCCAAAACCTTTTTCTAACCCTAATCCTTCCCCAACACGTGAACAAACCCCTAACATAATCCAAACCCTTACCCTAATGTAAACCGAAACCCTAATCTATCCTACTCTTAAATATGCGTTTTGACAACCATCATTTTACAGATGGCTACCCAAAACGATGGTCATATACCGGGGGGGCAACTACAGAATTGATTAAGCAGCAACGCAAGTCGCACCTATGTAGTCTGATATTTACTGGAGAGGTATATTAAATTTTAATTGTGTTAGTCAATAAAATTTTTATTTTATATGTTTAGTAATAACATAGTTTGTATGTTTTATATATAGCTATGTGATTATAAAAGGGAAGTGCGGTGTCGAGAACACAATACATGGCGCTATGAGGGTCAACTTGGTTTTTGGAAGTTGACTAGTGACCAAGAAGCTTTATTGCACGTATTTGGTTTTCATTACCTTGATCAAATATGTTTTCTACGTCATGATAGAGACTTGATTCTCAGTCTAGTGGAGCGCTGGTGGCCCGGACGAAATACGTTCCAGCTACCTTTTGGAGAAATGACTATTGTGCTTAAAGATGTTGCAAATATTTTAGGTCTACCTATCACAGGTGAACCTATAATATTTGATGAGCAATTTTTCGTTGAGACAGCGATCACGACCTACCTAGGTGTGGAGGCACCAAAATTGAAAGGCAAAGGCCTAGTGTCGTATACATGGCTCCGTCAGAATTTTATGTACATAGATCGTATCGGTGACGAAGAAATCTCAGTTGATGAGGAACGGGTAAGTATTACATTTGTGGTTAATATTTGTGCACATAGATTATATATCAATTTAGTTTAGCTAATATAATATTTTTCATATTCTGTTCAGGTCATTGCATGCACCAGAGCCTATTTACTAGGCCTTATTAATACTTTTTTGTTTCCCGACGCATTGGATATGGTAAATTTACGGTTTCTATTATTTCTGAATGATTTGACGGAACCGACGAGTCATGCGTGGGGAGCGTCAATGCTGGCATATCTATATAGTGCTATGTCAGACTTTGTGTAGTTCTAGTCAAAGGACAAATTGATGAAAAATTTAAATGGATGCGCTATATTGATTCAGGTACGAAAATTGTTTGAATTTGGTATATATTTAAAATTTGTACACTTATATCATATATTTTTTAGGTTTGGTCCTACGAGCATTTTTCTATCGGTAGGCCACTTTCCCTTATCAGTAGCGACACACATGTATTTCCGGTCGCTTTACGGTGGACTACTGATGCGGTAGATCCCGCACACTGTGTTTACTCGGTTGCCCCGATATATCGGGGCCAATTTGATTTACTACAAATTTTAGAGGTAAATAAAAGTCACCATTCTACATCTATTTAGTATATTATGTTTTATTACCTTATAATTATTTGTCAAAAAATAGGTTCAAATGGTGCATTATTGTATTAATCATTATCCTTCTGAGATAGAACGAACAACATATGAATAAGTCTCCATAGGTTTTACATAATATACCATGGAGACATAATGTATCATCCAGCTGATCGGGTTATGCGACAATTCGATATAAAACAACATATACCCGAAGACCCGCCTCACTATAATCGTGGTAGAGGAAGTGCAACCGTAAGAGCCCGCAAATTAATTCCTGCTTGGATTCGAGCATAGAGCTATAGATGATTCTAGTCTACGTGAATTTTATGAACATATAATAAGAACTGATGTAAGTAATTATTTTTAGTTTACAATATTTTAGATTACAATGTTTTAGCTTGCATAAGAACTAAAATAAAGTGTTATTATTTTAGGTTCCAGCTTTGGAGCAAGCATGTGATAACCCAGATCCTGAAGTGTTGAGAACGACAATAAGAAACTTTCTGGATTGGATGAAAGCGGATACGGAGCCTCCGAACCCTCCGCTACATATTCCGTAAGATTATCCTGTAGGCATTATTAGCCAACGTCAATCACTTCCCCGCAGGGTTAGGCACCATGTCACCCAACCGTTCTCCGATAGTCCGCTCCAGCAAGCTGACGAGATTCCGCCTCAGCAAGCTGGCGAGATCCCGCCTCAGCATGCTGACGAGGTCCCGCCTCAGCAAGCTGGCCAGGGGACTTTCCAGTGGCCTGACCAGGGGACTTCCCAGTGGGCTGGCCAGGGTTCATCGCAGTGGGCTGGCCAGGGTTCATCGCAGTGGGCTGGTCAGAAGACTTCCCAGGGGACTTCGCAGTGGCCCGGAGTGACAGATTTGTTCTAAAGCTATGGTTTGGATGGAAGTTATTATACACAGATACTATCGACTCCATCAGCACCAGCACCCACACAAGACGAAGGTGGTGATGTGTTCCAGGAGAGTACAATGCGAAGGAGAGCCCGACTCAATCTCAGAGAACTTGATCGTCCAGACTATTGGGAATTAGACAGACAAGGAAGATAGACGAATATTTTGTACTTATATGATGTTCTGTTTTCATTTATATAAAAGTCACCTTTCTTTGACAAACAGTTACAGTTACTTCACATGATGTTTCGTATTCATTCTCGTGGTTGATTTGTACAACTCCTTCTATTGTGTCCTAAACCATTGCAATTACTGCATCGGAGATCTCTTGAAGATTGATCATTCGCCATAGTACGGTTCTTCTTTGGTCTTTCGGCTTTGCGTCGTACATCTGGTACTCCAATGTCGCCTCTAACCAATGTACTTTGAATGTTGTAAGGGACTGGAATTGGCTCCAAGTGCGGCTCGTAGACACTTTTTAATGCTTCCTTTGAAAATATAGCTGGATAATAATGCTCAATCCTAATATTGCAACAATTACAAGCATAACATGCATGTACACATGGAAGAAAAGTATGATACCACTTTAAACGTGAACAATAGTTTTCATTTAAACGAACAACATATGTTCTATTTGTTTGACGATCTAATATCTCAAACAAATGACCCACTATACGTAACATTTCCAGTTGATGGTTTTCTTTTGTGATACGAGCCATCGTTTTTAACATCTTCGGATAAAAATTTGTTTTGAGGTTTTCAGATTGTTGTCTGTTTTTGTCCTGAAGTGTTATAATCTTGGCTCGAATACCATCAAGTAGTGTCGTTATTAGTTTATCACGAAGATTTTTAATCCAGTTATTAAAAGATTCAGCAAGATTTGACGTGTTAATATCTAGTCTTGGACAAGGAGAATACGCTGTAATCCAGTGTGAGAAAATACGATTTTTATCATTTACTCCAACGAGCCAATTGTAAACATCAACATTTTTAACTTTAATCATCTCCAAGCAATTATTTGCATCTGTTTCATTATAACATCTTGCAAGATAGTCCAAGCTACGTTGAAAATGCTTTGATCTACATACCGATTTCAAATTTGCTTTAAAATGTTGAATACAAAAAAAATAAGGCGATTCCGGAAAAATAGCACGCATGGCATTTATCAATCCTTTCTATTTATCCGATATAAAAGAAATTGTATTCCAGGCATCAAAAAATCTTTCAAAAGATATTCTTAAACCGTTTAAAAACCAAGTCCAAGAATCAGTGTTTTCACTCTCACCAACAGCATATGCAATTGGATATAGTTGATAGTTAGGATCATGAGCACAAGCAATAAACAAAATACCTCTATATTTAGAGGAAAGAAAAGTAGCATCAATACTAATCACAGGTAAACATCCTCTTAGAAATCCAACAATGCATGCCTTGAAACAAATAAAAATTCTTTCAAAACTATTATTTTCTGTAATCTTCATAAAACATTGGCTACCTGGATTTGTCTCAATAATTCTAAGACCATACTCTTCGAGACTACTATATGCATCAATATAACTACCATTTATTTCGGATAGAACAAGTTCTCTAGCTTTCCAAGCCTTACAGTATTTAATATGTATTCGATGTTCCCTAAATATATCTTTTACAACATGAGATGGACTATACGACTGATTATCTCGAATTTTTTCAATAATCTAATTTTTAACCCATACAGTGGTAGCTAATGGATAAGAACCAGTTGTAAGTCCACCTAAACAAGAATGAATATTTTCTAGCGTTGCAATAGAAAATCTTTTGCCTCCACCTATGGCTTTAGCGTATACCCTCCAATGACAATTTGAACTATTACATTTATATATAATCCCAGTAGCATTATTTAAAGTAGCTGAACAAGTAAAATTACGTCTAATTGCTATATCACTAATAAAACTTCTAAATTTAGAACGATTCTCAAATTGTTTTCCAATAAATAATTTAGGAGTGCTAAGGCTATCAACAGAATCATCAAATTCATCATCTAAATTTTTAATTAGATTATCACTATTTTCATCATCGTTGTTAACATCATCTACTATATGTTCTTCTTCAGTAAATGGAATAACTTGGTGAGAAGAACTAGGACCAACGTTAAAAGTTACATTACAAGCAGGTATATTACTTACATTTTTAGATGGGGGCGGAGTGACATAGATATTAATATACGGTGATTGTGCATTCACTTGAAGAACAAATTTCCATGCTTCTTCACTATCTACATTTATACAATTAGATACGAAAATATGTACTAATATAAATTCTTAGTCGATAGAATATTGATCAATAATTAGATTATGTAAACTAAGAAACGAAATATTTCGATCAACTAAAAGAACTTGGGTTAAACCCCCTTGATACGCTAACCCATTTAGTACACCTCCAAGCGAGCATAGTATTGTTAGATTTTCATCCATATTAACAACAAGATGAACTTTCTGTAGGAAGAGAGGAGCTTCAGCTTTCAACGAAATAGATTTGACAAACTTCTTACTGAATGAGAGAGATGTTGTGAAGTGGTTTGATACTTATAGATGGTTGTGGTTTAATATAGTCGTTGGAATTAGAACGTTAGAATTGTAACGTTAGAAACCCAACAAAAGATAACCCACCTCAACCCAACAAAAAAAAACCAAACCGTAAAAAACCAACAAAAAAATTCACCATCATACTCAAGTAAACCATAAAAAAAATAAACCAAACCCACCCAACCCAACTCCAACAACAATCAAGTAACCGAACCCACCCAACCCCTTTATTTCAGCCAGAACCCACCCAACCCCTTTATTTCAGCCATTTTCCTTTATTTCAGCCAAATGGTGTGTCGGAATTTGAGCTGATGCTCATTTTCCGACATACCGTCTGTCGGAATTTGAGCATGCTTATTTTCTGACAGACGGTCTGTCGGATTGTATTGTTTGACCAAATTTCTTAAACATCTATCGTTTAAACAAATATTATTTAAATTTTTATCGGTACAGTAAATTTTCTGAAAAAATTATAAGTTTGTCATTCATTTTTTGCTTGGAACTAGTCCACAAAAAAGTATAAATATCAATTTTTTTTTCTTCTCTCCGTCTACTCTTTTCTTCTCTCCCTTTACTCTTTTCTTCTCTACCAACATTTCTAGGTCATAGAATTAAACCCTAGTCCAAATTTTTTCCCAACCTACATTTTGTGAAGATTGTGGGTAAAAATTCTAGTAATAGTTTCATTGACTTCTACCGTCGTTTGGTATGTCATCGAATTAATATATGTTAGAGTTTCCAACATTAATTTCACATATAAATATTGAATTATATGCGTTTAATGTAGAAAAAATGAACATGGAAGAACTCCGGTCATCAAATGTACTAGACTCTCGTCCCGCTACGTCCGAAGAACACATCGATGCTTCGGAAGCACTATTGGTAAATAAATTTAAACTTTTTGTCGGGAGAAAGTCGGGTATATAACACAAAGGACCGTGGGAAAGCTGGCAATCCAACAATGAATTAGGACTGTCAAAGAGTTGACAGTCCAGTTCTAAAGCAGGACTATCAACTGTGTGACAGTCCTGCAAAGACAGTGGCCTGCCATGATGGTTGCAGTCCTGTGTATTCTATGGACTGCCTCATTATCTGCAGTCCTATTTATTTACAGCAGTTTTCACATTTGTGCACTTGTCTTATTTTATTTACTTCAAGTTCTATTGTAGGGCTTATCATCTTCCGAGATTGCGGTACCTTCTCCAATCAAGCGAAGGAGCAAGTGTCTAGATCAAAAAATTTAGCATCTAAACAGAGTCATCATCGTCATCGCGATCAGCATCGCCACCGTGTCAATAAGGACCAGTTCTAGAAGTGTCAGCTCCATAAGAAGGGTATGTAGTAGCAACAGAACCACGGTACCAGTCATAAGCGTTACCAGGCTCAAAAAAGTGACGAACCGCCTCATCCTCAAAGTGGTAGCCAGAGACAGTGGGATCTCGTAGAAGTGAACTGGCATGCAGACCAGTCTGCGTAAAACGTAGATCCACAAAAGAATTTGCCAGGGCCTGAAACCGACTAGCATCTCGAAACTCGCTTCCCTCAATGTGTCAGTCACGAACGCTTACAAAGAGTTGTGCTCATCTAGCTGAGCATGTCGCATATCAAATAGGTGCTGGTGGAGACCCTCAAAAGACATAGGGTAATCCTGAGGAGGTGGAGGTGGTGCAGTGGGAGAAGCAGGAGGAGGAACAACTGCGATGCGACGAGATAGCTGAAGATACTTGGACTCAGAGTCACGAGCGCAAGTGGATAGATCAATGTCAAAATGTTGAAAGATGATTGGGAGAATCATCGCGTAAGCAATGTTCATGTGCCTTTCACGACAATGACCCATCATCTGAATAATAGTCTTGGGGACAGAAAACGAAATCCCCTTACGAATATGGTATAAAGCAGACATTTCATGGGTGGTCACATCGTCCTTGGAAGTAGATTTGGATAAGATAGTGGAGTAGATGATGCGATGCAATTCATAGAAGAATAAGTTCAAATGTGCAGCTTTAAACTTTCCAGAACAAACTCGATTAGGAGAGCCTAGTTCATTTTTAAAACTGTTTAAAGTTGTGTCGCCGGGAAATTCAAATTTTGTTATATCGTTTAGTGGAGCACCTTTATTTGGAATATCAAGAATTTTTGCTAAGTCAACATCATTGAATTGAATATCAATTCCAGCAAGACGATTCTTAACAGTGAAAGTGTCAAAGGTGAAATTGCAGATAAATAATCGAATATCATTAGTTGCAACAGGAAATAAGTGAGTGACAAGGTTGTGCAATCCTAATGCTTCAAAATAAGTTCGATGGGACGGAAAGATAGTCCACTTGATCGGTACGTCGGGGCATATGTTGCGAATAGAGAAATCTGCATACCATAATAGGTATTGGTCATGAGTTTCGAAGTAAAACCTATTGAACGCTCCGTCGTCCGATTGGACGGACGAAAAGAGTGATCCTTGGATAGGATCCAAAGACGAGGCTTCTTCGCTAACCGCCGTCTCTTTCCTCTTGAAGGGGTTGTGAATCTTAGGCATGATTTCTAAAAAAAGTATAGAAATTTATGAAATTAAAATAGAGAGAAGGAGGAAGTTATACCTTCTGAATTTTGAGTATGTGGAAGAGAACGAGAATCTACGCACGAATCCAAAATTTGGATTGAAAACTACAAAGGATTTGAGAGAAATTGAATGATGAAAAGCTAGGGTTTGGAGCTCTCGGGAGCGGCTGCTGCTCTGTTTGGAGGAGATGAATAGGAAGGGCCACATTCAAATCTGACTTAAAAACACCCGACACCAACAGAACTCGGGCCGAACTTGTAGAAGCATAAAATTTCACAACCAGAAAGACCATGCGCCAGACACTACATGCGCCAGGACTCGCACAGAACACTTCACAGCAAAGTCAATAACCATAGACATTTGAAGAAGGACTTTTTTATTTATATATAAAAGTCTATTACATGTCTAGAAAAGGTCGTACAAAGGAGAATTTCTACAAAGGAAAGATCCTAAGTCTACAGCCAGCGGCCACCATGCGCCTCCAGATAGGCGCAGCAGTCATCATGCGCTGCCAGTCACCATGCGCTGCCAGTTAGGCGCAGCAGATGTCATGCGCCTCTAACCAGGCGCATCCCGCCATCTCTTCAGCAGCTCAGTTATGTGCATCCCTTTAGCAGCCCAGTTATTCTTCCAACCAGGCTCACCTGGCCGAGCAGAGCCCAGTTATGTGCCGCTCTTCCAACCAGGCTCGCCTGATAAATGCTTCGATACACAAAGCATTTAACCCTCTGGCTGGAACCAAGGAAGAGAAGAGCACCGCAAAGCTGTGGCCAGGGGAGGCTTCGAAAGAGCCTCCAAAGACCAAGGAAGACCGTGATCGAAATCACGGCGAAAGGCAGCTTTCAACACAATCAGAGTGGGCGACACCCACTTTAAAGGAAGAGAGAGCCTAGCACCGCCATTCCGATCTACGGCTCTTCCGGAACAACGGAGACGAGGCCCGAGCATCCCCATCTTTGGATGCAACAGGCACCTTCCGCCTGCCTCAGAAGCCCTCGACTCCGTCTTTTGGATGTAACAGTCACCTTCAAGAGCATCAACGACGACAAGGCGTCTCATCTTCACCCTCGGGAACACTTCGTCAACAGAATGCACCCGAGAACCTGAGTTCATATTGGAAAGACGTGAGGAAATGAGAGGCCAACCTTCTCTCCATGCCACTATTTATAGGCCGGGCAGATCAAACCCACGCGCCAAGTGGATGGCTCTCCGAATTCTGAGCAATGAACTCACATTAAATGGATGAACCGGACGCCTCGATTTCAGCCAAACGGCTATTTAAAGGCACTCGAGAAGCGAAACAGCTGCATCATCAAAGACGTGTCGGATGTGCCGGCTGGACAGCGCATCACACCCCTTCAAACACCAAGCGCCTCCCACAGATGCGCCCTGTACCGAGCGCATCAAAGGGGATGCACCCTCATACGCCTAGTGGAACGGCAACCGACGTGCCCACTCAGCTGTCCATCGAATGTCACCAACATTAAATGCTGAACTGACAGAGTTGGCAGCACGCCTTCCCAAGTCTGAACGGCTGACAGCTTTTGCAAAAAATGAAGCGTCCACAACGTCAGCATCATCATGACTCTATCCCGACGGCTACTGCCACGTGGCCACTCGACCACCCGCATGCGCCTCCGCGGCCATGCGCCCAAACCTGCATGCGCCTCGAAAGCCATGCGCCTCAGACCCTTCACTGATCCCTAAAGACAGAAGAAGAGTCTCCAGTTGAAGCATTGCATGCGCCTCAAAAGCCATGCGCCCCAGACTGATCTCTGATCCCGAAAGACAGAAGGAAAGTCGCTCGCATGCGCCTCAAAAGCCATGCGCCCAGAACGGCTCGTGACTCCTAAAGGTCACGAGCCAAAATCTCATCATGCGCCCAATCCAAGGCGCATCCTACCAAATTATTCCCCCCACCAAATCAGAGATCTCCGAGCCATGGGTCGACGACACGTGTCCTTTGACTCAACTCATCTAAGATCTCAGCAACAGAAAGATCTTCTCCTCTGCTACATGCCGGCTCACAACAGCAGTATGAAGAATTCAACCTCGCGAGTAGGGCGCATCATCCGTGCGCCTCCATCAGCAATCTCCACGTGGCGTCCCCACGCACCGGCGCATCCTACATATGCGCGCATGGGCAGCCAACCTGCCCAGCTATAAATGGAGGAATCATCCCCTCTTTACACACACAGAGAGAGATACATACGAACAATCCAGACAGAGATCATCAGAGAGGCAGATACAAACACTCAACGTCTTCCTCCTCTCAACCAGCTCCAGCACCCAGAGCAATCTACACCTTCAGAGAACCGATAACCGTCGTCAGCCCGTCAACGGAGTCAACGCATTACCACTCACTCCATTGGCACTTAGGACCCAGATTAAACAAAAGTGTACTCCTAGCACTACATCTAAGTCCTATATTGTAATACTGTTCTGTTTGTATTAAGATTTGCAATCAAACGATTTTAATGGCAAACAAGCTGGCGACTCTGCTGGGGACTTCTTTCTCCTCTTCCGAGAAAGTCGTGTCACAGGCCGACAACGTGAAGGTGGGCTCCTCCCACAAGACGCTGGTCGTGCGCCTCAATCAACAGGCGTATGAGGAGTTCATTTCTGAAGGAAGCACGAGTCCTTCGAAGCGGCTGCCGAAGCCGAAGAAGACCCGCCGTGTCTGGGTGCGCAAGGTCGACGCCTCGGGCACCACCACTGAAGGGGATGTGCCAATCCAGCCCTCCCTTCCTGCTGATGTTCTCAGCAACCAAGGTGCGCCCGCTGATGCAGCGCATCTCTCGGGGAAATGTACGGCTGACCACATTCCCCAGCCATCTCCCTCTCAGGCGAGGAAGATGCGTCGACGGAGCAGGGGCGCAGCCAAAGCCCCGCGTATCACCTCTGATGCGCCACAAAAAGTCTCTGTCTTTGACAGACTCACTCGTTGTAATGGCGAAAAGAATTTAGATGCTGAGTACTATGCGCCCCAGCGGGCTAGTACAAAGAGATCCAAGGTGGCACGGGCCATGCGCCACAAGCGTGCTATGCCAGCAGCAGGCCAGTGGCACGTGCTCACAATCACGCACGGTGCCGATGGCAAGCTGTACAAGGTCGACTCAGGTGCTTCGGCACCAAAGACGAGTCGATCTTCAAAGTCCTCATCTCACTTGGGCGCATCTACTGCGTGCATAACCAAGTCGAGTGCGGCAAATTCAGTGGTCTTGAACTCCCGCGCCTCCTCTGGTTGTGCGTTTGAGGTCCGTTCAAGTCACTTCAAATGTTGTTGTTCCCCCACTACTGATCATGATGCCTGCTTGGCATTAGATCAGGGGGCGCAGTACTCACCTGTCCGCCCCGACGTTTGGCCTTGCCATGCGCCTGAAGGGGGTGTGAGGGTAGCACTCTCCTCCAACGACCTGCGTAATGTGATCACTCACAAGCGCCGGTCAGGAGAGTCGACCAACAAGCACGATGAGCCTCTCACGGGGCATACTTGTGCGGTGGTCACTATCAACTGCTGTGGCAAGACGGCAGTACCACCAAGGCAGTTAGTCTTCCAGCGAATGCAGTCATCGACACCCCTCCGACATCGCCTTGGGAAGAAGGTGTCAACAGAAAAGGAGCCAAGAGTTGCTTCATGCAATGTGGTCTCCAACTCCTCATCTCTCCGGAAGGCGACCGACAATTCCTCGTCCAAAAGCCAATCAGGGAGAACCAAGGCAGCAGTCTCGACCTCCGGGGTGTTCGAAGGCACTCGGTCAAAGAAGAAGTTCTTGGAGGAAGCTGGGGGTAGTCAAACCCTTGTTGAGCTTCCTTCCGAAAATGAAGATGTCCAAAGCACAGCTGCGGCGGATCTTCATCCTCGAGGCGAGGTCAGCCTCCCAGAAGTGCCTCGAAACGAAGATGTCCCTCAGGACACAGCTGGGGGTAGAGACGAAGAGGCCCTTCAAGACGGAGTCGAGGACAATCAGGTCCTGACAGATGCACCCGTCGAGAATGACCTCCAGAACGTGACTGGGGGTGACCAAGGTGAAACACCAGGAGAGGTGACTCCCCCACATGAAAGTGAGGCCGAGAGCGAAGCCTCAACCAATCCATCCACTCCTGGCCGTGTCAGGACAGTATACATGGCTGGGGATGATGCCGAGTCTGATGCACCACTGCAGGACATTGTTCAGCGCATAAACTCATTAGAGGAAGGACTCAAAACCCTCTCTGCCTCTATGCAAGCACTGACTCAAGCAGTGTTTGATATTCGGTCGGCCTTGACCAGAACACCTTCAACCGGTCCCGACCCAGGAGTTAATGGGGAGTCGAGTGTACCCCTTCAACGGGTACCCTCCGACACAGAAGCACCTCGGACATCGGAACCCTCAAACACTCCGCTTCAGATAGTGCCACCTTCCCCGACTCCTAGCTCTACGGAGGATGTGGTCGAAATGATCAAGGACCTACGGGAGCGCTTCGAGTCCAAAAATAGGCAAGAGGAGCGCCAGAAGATGGGCATTCCCCAGCCTTATTCCCTTTAGTGGAACAAGGTGGTTTATCCTCCAAAATATAAACCACAAACACTCACACCATACGATGGGAAGGACTCTCCGCGTCGATACCTGGCATATTTCCAGTCACAAACGGGGCATCTCCCAAAGGAGGATGCGCTCCTCACCAGCATCTTTGTTGGGGCCCTAAAAGGGGTGGCGTATGACTGGTACTGCAGCCTCCCCGACAATTCTATATCGTCCTTCGACGACTTGACGTGCCTCTTCCTCGATCGCTTCTACGACGGTGGGAAGGACATGACGATGGCATCTCTCATAGAGATTCGCCAGAAGGAGAAAGAAACGGTTCGGGTGTTCATCGAACGCTTCCGACAAGCCTGCTTCAGGCTACCTCCAAGCATGCCAGAACATGCGCTCCTCTCCTCTTGCAGCATGAACATGCTGCCCACAGTGAAGCTCTGGCTCAACTACTCCCCCTTCCGACTGGAGCTCCCTCATCATCGAAGCTGAAGCCGCAGAAAAGAAGGCGGCCAATGCACGTCTTCTGGGTGTCAACTTCCCCGCCTTTGATGATAAGGGGAAAAAGTCAGCAGCCAACAACTCCGGGCGAGAAGCAAAGGGGAAACAGGCATTGACTGTTAATGCCTCGAAGGGCACATCTGCGCCTACTCAGGAACCTCCACTGGCGCCGAGACCCAAGGAGGTGTATTCATTCAATGACGAAGACACCCTGCAACTCTTCGAAATACTGAAGCAGGGTGACAAGATCAAGCTTCCGGACCCAAAACGGCCCGATGAAGTTGGGAAAGTGGACAACCCGAGGTACTGTCACTACCATCGGTTTGTCGGACACCCGACCAAGGACTGCTACGTCCTCAAGAATTACATCCAGCGCATGATCAATGCCGATGTAATCTCCGTCGACTATGAAGAGAAGACGGTATCAGCCAATGTGGTGTCACTTCAGTTCGGCACCTTGCCGCCGACCACCACACAAGATGGCGTCGTCCCCATCCCTAAGGCGACAATGGAGATGGTGAACTTGCCACCTACCCGCGACAATGTGAGTGGACTCATCCCACTCACCACATCTCGAGGAGAGGTCCTCTGGGTTCACCCCGACCTCGTCTCCGAGGTGACTCAACCGGAGGTACGCTCTACTTCTAAATCAAAAGGCAGGAAGCTCAAGTCTTGCCGTACGGTCTCTTCTTCAACAGAAGAGGCACTTCCAGTACAGACGCGTGCACAACAGAACGCTCAGCCCGGCGAAGCTGCCGTCGAGGTGGTGCCTCCTGGCACAATCCCTGAGGAGGGCCCGTCTAAACCCTAAGCAGCCAATAAGCAGAAGCAGGTGGAGGCTCGTTTCGACAGACCTCTACGGAAGGAGAATGCTTCGGGGCTAGCCAAGCCCCACAACTTTGACATACTGGCACAACTGGCCAGTACTCCTGCGCGCTTATCTTTGTTTGAGCTCCTGCGTCTTTCCAAAGACTCCCGAGAAGCTCTCTGCGAAGCTCTGAAGGACGCTGAATCCTTTCTCAGTCAGGTCAAGCAGCCTGAAGACCTCCCAACTACTTGTGCGCACTGTCATTGTGCGGAGGAAATTATCCCAAACATAACTTTCACCCAACAAGACATGCTGCTCAAGCACCATCGACATAACCGACCACTGTATTACACGGGGTACATCGGTTCAGTCAAGGTGAGCCGGATTCAGATCGATCCGGGATCTTCCCTCAGCATCATCCCGAAGGCGCTGATGTCAAAACTGGGGATCCCAATGTACCGGCTGGTGCCCTCCAACACAACCATCAGTGGCTTCAACGCTAGCAAAAGCGAGCCACTGGGCAAGATTCGACTGAAGTGCCACATAGGCAACCTCAAAACTGAGGTAACTTGTTATGTGGTGGATGCCGAGGTCAACTACAACATCCTGCTCGGCCGACCGTGGCTACATGAGTACATGGTGGTGCCTTCCACGCTCCACCAATACATGAAATATGTATCTACCAACGGCGTCATCCGAACGGAGTTCGCAGACATCGATCCTTTCAAAGGGATTGAGGCTTACTTCATCGATTCCGACTTGTATAAGCCACTTGACGAGGAGGAAGCCAACGATGCTGATGATGAGGCTGAGACGGCAACTGAGCCGGACACGGAGCCTGAGACGAATCCAGATGCTCCACTGAAAATCCGACTGAAGGGCAAACCACCCCAGAAGGCGCCTCCAATGAGCATCAAGCTATCCGGGAAAGCACCGACTCTTGAGGCTCCCCTGAAGATACGCCTCAAGGGAAAGCCGCCTCAAACATCGGCTCCCCTGGTGGCAAAATTATAGGGAAAGACACCACTCACAGGAGGCGCAGTTGAGGCACCTCTGAAGGTGCGTCTCAAGGGCAAGCCCCCGCAGTCATCCAAGATGCCAGAGAGGGCTCACATAACCCTCTCAGACCCCAAGATCAAAGCTGTGGTGGACTCTCCTGATCCAGCCCCAGTGCTTACAGACGAGGAGCTTGGCGAATATATCTCTGCTGATGTAGATGCACCCTCCTTAGACAATGTAATCCTGCGGGATAAAATCTCGTACTTCATCAATAATAGAGTGTCTTTTAATTACTCTTGTCTTCCACATTGGAATGCCATGTATACATTAGATCACGCTCTACGGTCGTTGCAAACACAAATAACGACCGTCCATAATGTAAACCGAGTAGTCCCGTCTCAAGGAGTCTGTTTCATAAACCCTCCACGAAGCCGAGACGAAAGATCCTCCATTTTTGGCAAAGTCGAGCGTCATCAAGACCTCCTGCCACTCGAGCCTGAACCTGATACCGGCAGAGTACAAGTTTATCGGTATACGGATACAGCAAAGCACATCATCCAGAAGATGGGCTACGACCTGAAAAGCAACAAAGGCCTAAACTATGGCAAGGGTCGACCTCTCCCTCTCCAGTGTTCAACACCCAAAGGAAGGCCGCAAAACTACTACAACAAAACTCGACGGGGGATAGGCTATGTCACGCCACCATCAACCCCAGAGAGCTCAGACATAGAAGACGTAGAACATTCCCACTCGTCCGAGGCGTCGACTTGGGATTCTGATACCAGTATCGGATCAGTCTTCAGGAAAGTGCTGTCAGCTAACATGACGTCAGCACAACCTCAAAAAGGTGAAGGCGAAGACCAAACGTCGGAACCCTACGAAGAAGAACCCTGGGCTCAACGCCTAGGAGAGCAATGGGAGTCTCGTTTTGAGTTACGTGAACCTCCCACCGAAGACGAAGTCGAGCAGATCGACCTTGGGGACGGATCTTCTTCCAAACCCATCTTCGTTAGCAAAAGCCTAGAAGGAGAAGACCGAGAGGCTTTAATCCAGCTGGCTAAAGAGTATATCGACGTCTTTGCCTGGAGCTACGAAGACATGTCAGGACTCGATCCACAGATCGCAATGCATAGGTTGAACATCTTACCTGATGCCAAACCTATCAAACAACAACAACGACGTTTCCGTCCGGACATCATGAATGCCATCGATCAGGAGGTGGACAAACTCTTGACTAGCGGCTTCATCCGTGAGAAACAACACCCAGATTGGGTAGCCAACGTCGTACCTGTCACCAAGAAGAACGGGAAGATGCGAGTCTGTATCGACTTCAGGGACCTCAATTCTGCTTGCCCAAAGGACGAATTCCCGCTTCCGATCACCGACGTGATGATCGACAATACATGTGGTTTTGAACGCATGTCCTTCATGGATGGGTATTCAGGCTACAATCAAATCAAGATGTTCTCCGATGACGCGAAACACACGTCATTCAGGACTCCAAAGGGTGTTTTCTGCTACACAGTAATGCCCTTCGGCTTGAAAAATGCCGGTGCAACATACCAACGAGCTATGAGCACCATCTTCCGTCAACATCTTCGCAAAACAGCCGAATGCTATGTTGACGACATCGCAGTCAAGAGCCGCCTCAAAGGAGATCATCGATCTCATGCGGGCACATCAACTCAAAATGAACCCCGCTAAATTCTTCCTGGGGGTTTCTAGCGGCAAATTCTTGGGCTTTGTCATCACGGTGAAAGGCATTCATGTTGATCCCGAGAAAACCAAAGCCATCCTCAACATGGACCCTTCGAAGAATCTTCGAGAACTTCGAGGCTTGCAGGGACGTCTGGCATACATCCGGAGGTTCATAGCAAACCTTTTCGGTAAATGTCAACCCTTCACTCAGCTCATGAAGAAGGGAGTCTCTTATGTCTGGACAGAGGAGTGCCAGAAGGCTTTCGACGACATCAAAGCCTACTTGACGAGCCCACCAGTCCTGGTGGCACCTGTCGCGGGCAAACCATTTCTTCTTTACGTCCGTGCCATGGATCATTCCCTTGGCACTCTGCTGGCTCAAAACAGCGATACAGGCTATGAGCAAGCAATCTACTACCTCAGTCGAACGCTCATCGGGGCCGAACACCGGTACAATCCCGTTGAAAAGGAGTGCTTGGTTTTGGTGTTTGCCATCCAGAAGACTCGTCATTATGTCTCGGGCCAGACAATTCATGTCATTTCCCGAGTCAATCCACTCAGAGTCCTCATGACGAAGCCAGGATCATTAAACTCTCGGCTAGCCACATGGGCAATTTTGCTAACACCATATAATATGGTGTTTGTCCCACAAAAATCTGTTAAAGGTCAAGCTCTGGCTGACTTTTTAGCTGCACACCCCATCCCAGAATCCTCAAAACTCTATGAAGACATCCCGGATGAGGTCCAAGAATCCAACGTCACTGAAGGAAGCTCCGTTTGGCGGATGTTTTTCGATGGCGCTTCGAGAACAGGCCCCAAAGGCCAAATCATCGCAGGAGTGGGGGTAGTCTTAGTCTCCCCCGATCAGCTGGTCATCCAGCGTGCTTACTCCCTTTCGAAGCCGTGCTCCAACAATGTTGCCGAGTACAACGCACTCGTCATGGGACTCCAACTCGCACAACTGGGGGTGGACCATCTGGAAGCCTACGGTGACTCAAAACTCATCGTGAACCAGATTCGAGGACAGTACGAGGTTCGCCATGAAGATCTGATCCCTTACCATAAAGTTGCATTGAACATCATTTCAATCTTCACCGGGTTCTTCATCGAACACGTGCCTCGTCTACAAAACTTGGAGGCTGACGCTCTGGCTGGCCTCGCAGCCTCATTGGCAGCGCCCTTTGGGACTCAACACTATGTCACGGTAACAGGCCGAGACTTGATTTGTCCCAGAAATAACCTGTGCTTGCAAGTGGCCCACGCCATGCCGACGAACACTGGTGTTAATGTCCGAGACTGGAGGTTCCCGTTCATCGACTTTGCTGTCTATGGAATTCTTCCAGAGGACCCGAAGGAAGCCGTCTCAGTCAGGAGACGCTCTCTTCGATTCTACTACGACACAGCTACTAAAACGCTGTACCGACGTTCCTTCGATGGGCTCCTCCTTCGATGCCTGTCCAACGAAGAAGCAGTCGAAGCCCTCCGAGAAGCTCATGACGGAACTTGCGGAGCTCATCAACCCGGTCCTAAGTTACAGGATCGACTGCGACGTATGGGCTACTACTGGCCAACCATGGCCGTCGACGCTGTTGAATATGCTAAGAAGTGTCATGCATGCCAACTTCATGTAGACTTCATACATACACCGTCTGAACCACTACATCCTACAGTCGCCTCCTGGCCCTTTGAAGTCTGGGGCATGGACATTGTGGGACCAATTACCCCTCATTCATCAAGAGGACACCGCTTCATCCTGGCCATCACCGATTACTTCTCCAAATGGGCAGAAGCAGTCCCACTGGCGGAAGTAAAGAGCTCCAGGGTGGTCAGCTTTATCAAACACCATGTCATTTACCGTTTCGGAGTACCCCGGCGGATCATTCATGATAATGGTCCTCAGTTTATCAGCCATATTTTTAGCAGGTTCTGTGACAAGAACCGTATTCAAAATGTGGCATCCACCGCCTATAATCCGGCAGCAAATGGGTTAGCAGAGGCGTTCAACAAAACCATCGTCAGGCTACTCAAAAAGGTCGTGTCATCCAATAAACGTGACTGGGATGAAAAGCTTGGCGAATGCCTTTGGGCCTACTGCACAACGGTACGGACCCCGACAGGCAACACACCATTCTCTCTGGTCTACGGGAGCGAAGCGGTACTGCCTCTCGAGATCCAGATACCCTCACTCCGCGTGGCAATAACAAATAAACTCACAGAAGAGGACAATCAACGTCGTCGTCTGCGGGAACTGGAGGCACTCGATGAGAAGCGTCTCCTAGCTCAACAACGCATCGAACTCTACCAAGCCCGTATATCACAGGCTTTCAATAAGAAGGTCAAACAGAGGACTTTCCAAGTTGGTGACCTGGTTCTGGCAGTCAGGAGGCCGATGGTGTTAACTCACAAGACACCAGGAAAGTTCGAGCCCAAGTGGGAAGGACCTTTCATCATAGAGACGGTATACTCAAACGGTGCTTACCGCCTCGCCAAACCCAATGGAGACTTGTTTATGATGCCCATCAACGGCAAGTTCCTAAAGAAGTACTATTCTTGACATCCTTCAGACATATACTTCCCCAAGGGGATCTGTGGGTCCAATCATCAGGATTCACAAACAATCTCCTTCCACAAACTCATCCGCTTCGGGAACCCAGCTGTTCCGTGGCTTCCTTCAGTAGAAAGACAACCACGTCCACATTACCTCTGAGTTGTTCTTCTACACCCTACAAAGCGGACTCTTACGCTACGTAAGCCGACGCTACCCTTCATGTTTACCACGTCCACATTACCTCTGAGTAAACATCTCGTACAAACAACCCCTGCGTTGTCGTACATTGATCGCCGAACTTCCACGTCCACATCACCTCTGAGTTGTTCAGCGTATCCCCCAGGATCATTCCTACCACGTCCATCACACCTCTGAGTAGGATGATTCTATCATTTGGACCCAATGATTGCCATGTCCACATCACCTCTGAGCAAACATGTTGGTTCCTTCAAACTTATTATCTGTGCCTAAAACCAAGGTGCACAAAAGATAATAGGTCCACACAAATCATCAAGTTCATAATAACAAAAATGAACACATCACAAAAAAGTTGCGTACTTCTTTATTTTCTGAAAAGAGAGAGTACAAAAACTACATTATCCCCCAGCAAAGGGTTGCAAAAGAACATAAAAAAGGGAAAAGCTACGGTCCCTGAACCTCCCCAGGATGGGATGAGAGCTCCCTGACTCGAAGTCTTAAGTCGGCTGCGCGGGCCTCCACAGTCGCCAGGACTCGTCGCTCAGCTTCTTGGCGCATCAATTCAACAGCCCCAGCGGAAGTATCACTCGCATGCTTCTCATCAAGCTGTTGTCGCTGCTGCGCCAAGGCAAGAGTCCGCTGTGTAAAGGCCGCTTCTTCCTTCTGGAATGCTGCGTGTTCAGCCCGGACACACTCGGCATCTAACTGGAGTCGGGCCCGTTGATCTTCAAGGCGGCGTATCTGGGTGTCGATCTCCGCGATATTAGCATCCAATGCGGCTCGAGTTTCCACCGTCGTCTTTATGGACTGAGACAACTGCTCTACCGCAGCCTCAGTCTCAGCCACCTCGTGCTCCCAAA
Source organism: Iris pallida (assembly GCA_029216955.1). Lineage (NCBI taxonomy): Eukaryota > Viridiplantae > Streptophyta > Magnoliopsida > Asparagales > Iridaceae > Iris > Iris pallida. Next base: position 39,335,948 of record JANAVB010042420.1, read on the forward strand.
GGCCCACAGTAGCCTGGTATGAAGACTCGATCTCGGCAATCAGCTTCCCCTTCTCCGCATCTATCAGGACGGAGAGGTCGTTTCGCTGGATGCGCTGAAGTTCCGTAAGCCGCTCGTCCAGCTCGATCACCAAAGCCTCCAGAATTTCGGCCATATGGTCGTGGCCTTGGTGAATGCGGATCAGCTCGATACAGGGCATTGCCAAAGTTTTTGCCGTTGCAAAGCTCCCATTGGCATCCATCACAGCAGATACACCCTTCTGCAGCATTTTGTATACCCCCTCGACGAGGAATTTCACATACTCGTCTGCATCCGCCAGGACCTGCGGCGTCATAGCAGGAGTTAGAGGAGCTACAGCAGTTTGTGGACCGGAAAAAGATCCGCCAACCTCAACCTGCGAGGCTTGAACCTCAGTATCAACGAGCTCTTCATCAACGGGGGCTGGACTGCCAGCCCGAGGAGCCAAAGAAACAGAGGAAGCTCGCGCAGGCATCGAAATAGTACCCCAAGTAGGAGGGGCAATAGAGGGTTCCACACCCTCGCCCTTCTCAAGCCCGGAGGAACCACCGACGTCAACGGCCACCTCTTCTACCCCCAACGTCCTATCGACAACTGGTATTTCCCTTGGCAGAATGGGGAAATTATCACTCGTCTCTTGACCCGCCTCAGCGGTTGTGACCGGCAGACGGGTCTCGTCATCAAGTCCCCCCACTGGGACAGAATCTGTCGCTACCTCCTGATCGGTAGCCGCCTCAACTACCACGGTTGAAGCCGGGGTAGGACTCGGCAATGATCCAGCCGACCTCCCCTCATCATGATAAGGAGGGGAATCAACCCTCTCCTCTGCCCCAACCATATCTGTTGCCCCCGCAGTAGACTCTTGCGGATCCACGACAACGTTATCCAAGGCCGACGCTGTGGCCTTCACCTTCTCAGAAGCTGCTGCATCCTCAGCTTTCCGTCTGACATAATCCGGAGAGGCTGGAATCTCTACAGCAATACCCTCGGTATTCTCTTCCATGGAAGATATCATAGTAGGTGGAATACGCATGTCAGACGAGCCCACCATCTCCTTTGGCCTGCCCCCACCAAATTTTAGAGTGCGAGGCTTTCTTATCAGCGGCTCCTACACAACAAGGGGAAAAGCATGATTACATAAGAAGCTGAACTTGAAATCAAACCTTACAGGACATCTTACCTCTGCAGATGCGGAGTTCGAGGACACCGTCGGTGACGACGCCCTCTTCTGCTTTTTCGATACAGGAGAGTCAACTTTTGTATCTGCACCCCTTTTCGTTTGATCAACCGAGGGTCTTCCCTGACCCCCGGTAGATACGGCGGGGGTGCCTCGACCCAACTCGGGCGGACGGTACGACCGAGCCTTCGCCAAAGTGTCTGCACCCACCGCTAAATGGGTGCCTGCAATAAAACTGGTCTCCCTATCATATCCGGTGGACGGAGCAGCCATAGCGCAGTAAAATCTGGCGGCTGAGTAGAGAATCGGCGGCCGCGGATTCTGGATGGGGAGCGTAAAGCGGGCCCCAGTACATCCGGCATTATAGTAATGCCAAGCTCGTGCACCATCCAGTAAACTTCCAGCGTACCCCAAGGTGATACTGGGATTATCTAACATCAACTGGGCGTACCCGAATTGCCTCGCAAAGCGGCTCGGCAGATATGGTTCCAGGTAACACTGGTTCCTGTTCCGATATACCAAATGGGACGGCCGGATACTTTGCAACCAGCGGAATCCCCATGGAGACAGAGTGGTGGCATCCTCACCCGAGTCCACCAGATCTTCGTTGGCCTCAAAATTGGAGAAGACAGGACCAACTTTGGCGATCTCCCATCCCTGAAGATGGGATAAAACTTTCCTGCAAACAGGAACACCGGTGTGTAACCAATTCCTCCGGTGGAAACGCCGGAGGAATGCATCTCCGGACCTGTAGTCTTCCTCCGAACCCGGGCTCATCACATTGGGATTGTGCAAAATTAACCACCCCATCAAATAATGAAACGGCAGTTCGGCACGTGGGAAGTTGTTGTTTTTGCCCCGCTCGTGAACGACATCTCCTGCAAACTCTCGAAGACCCCGCAACAGGTTACACACCATTGCGGGGAGTAAAGCTAAAGGACGGCCGAAGGCTAACTTCACGGCCGGCAGAATTAAGTTCCGAGTCACCCTCTCTACAGAGCCAGACCCGCCTGAAAAGACGTAGTCCCGGAGCCAAATCATAAGATACGCGACTAATACTGCTTTTGGCGACATCCGATAGGTGAGATGCCAAAAACAGCTATAGGAGCGTTCATCCGACTGCTGGTCCTCGCTCTCCAAGGGATTCTTCTCGCCTAACCTGCTCATTTCAGAAAGCACCTCGTTACGAGAAAGTGCCGACGGGGTAGAAAAGTGAGAAGGTTCCTCTTTGTCCTGCCTAAAGATGTGATCTCTCCAAGCAGTCACATGAGGCTGCATCCTGCCCCTGTCCTTCTTCTGCATATAGTAGTGATGACTCGCTACTTCTTTGAAGACAGCCATCATCTCATCAGCTTTGTCTCCCAAGACCTGGAATTCTTCATTGGTCGGGAAGTACTCCTCGTAAGGTTCCGATCCCCAGGGGAGTTTCGATACCTCGTATATCTCATGAAGCGCGAGCCCTAGCTCCCCCACTGGAGTGAAGAAGGTCTCGGTATGGGTATCAAACATTTCCAAAAGCGCAAGGAACATGTGCCTGTTAATCTCTACACCTGCCTGAGTGGCGCGGATCGCGGCGGTCAGCCCAATCTCTTGGAGCTCAGTCTGAAACCGCGACAGGATCCAGTGTGTCAGTTTGTCCCATTTTGAAACATAATGGCACCAACCCTCTACCCGAAATTCTCCCTTGGGGTATGATTGTTCCATCAACAACATGCAACGAGCAAAAGTCGAGGCACCCAGGGCAAAAGTATTGACGGAAACATCGCTATAAATACTCCCAGGACGAAGAGTTCGCCAGGTGTAAGAGGTACCAGCTCGCGAGGCGACCAGAGTATCCCTCTGATCAGAAGAAGAATCAATTCTGATGACGCCTGTTACCGCTCCTCCTTGAGATGGAGTAATGTCCCAGGACATTCTCCTTTTAGAAGCAAGTCGACAGAAAGTTAACAAAGGCCATTGACGTTCAAGCTGTCTGACGGTCATATGCACGCCCCTGGCTGTAAAGAACCAGTCTTCTTTGACCTTCAGCACCTGGGCTTCAGTAGAAGAAAGGCGGTCCCCGAACAGGAACTCGGGCTTTAAGAAGGTCACTTTATCGGAAGTGGCGAATTTCAGAACGCCACGTTCCATCATCCGTTTAAGGAACCCGTGATGTTGTTCCCGAATTTGAATCATTCTTTCGGGATGCTGATCCAACATAATAGCCGTTTGAGCAGGGTTTATCACCTCTTCATCATAATCTACTCCCATCTGGCAGAGCGCAGCGTCCAGGAGCACTTCGTTCAAGAGTGGGATAGTCATCGACACTGACAAAAAAATGCAAAGATATTAGAGACAACACAAAGATCAGAGCTTCATGCTCGTCAGATGCACGTATCAAGCGCATCTGAAAAAGGAGCCTCGGCGCATCATCAAGGCGTGAGCCCATGCGCGTCAGCGAAGGCTTCGGCGCATCATCAGGGTGTAAAACCCATGCGCGTCAGCAATTAAAGCCACGGTGCATGATAAAGGCCTGGGCCTATGCACGTCGGCGGGAAAGTTCTCAACATCGATAGGAGACAATAAAGCTCACCGACTACCGCCGGCCGAACTTCGACAGGCAGGCGAGGAATGTCACTCACGACAGCCTCTACGGGCTCCTTCTCCTTCCCCTTTCCTTTGCCGGCACCGCCGCGAGGAGTCTTAGGAGCCATTCTAACAGAGAGGAAGAAGTTAGGGTTTTGAAGAAAGAACTCTAAAGGAGGCAAAGGCACAGAGTAGAAGAACTCTCTCTCTCTCCACCTCTCACCTATTTATAGGCCGTGGTCGCACGCGTGAACCGATGACGAGTGATCTCAGCCGTCGTCTCGGGTCTTGTGAAGATAGCAGCAGATAAAACCAAAAGATCATCATTAATCTTTTCGGTTACCGAGGCATTATCAAATTCATTAATTGAGAAGAGCACGCGGCTGAACAGGCATGCGCCCCAACAATCATGCGCCCTGATCGCCATGCTTCTTATTCAAAGTATTCCAAAACTTATTCAAAAGTTTTGAAAACTTTGAAGGAGGTCTTGTAGAAGCATAGAATTTCACAACCAGAAAGATCATGCGCCAGACACTACATGCGCCAGGACTCGCACAGAACACTTCACAGCAAAGTCAATAACCATAGACATCTGAAGAAGGACTTTTTTATTTATATATAAAAGTCTATTACATGTCTAGAAAAGGTCGTACAAAGGAGAATTTCTACAAAGGAAAGATCTTAAGTCTACAGCCAGCGGCCACCATGCGCCTCCAGATAGGCGCAGCAGTCATCATGCGCTGCCAGTCACCATGCGCTGCCAGTTAGGCGCAGCAGATGTCATGCGCCTCCAACCAGGCGCATCCTGCCATCTTTTCAGCAGCTCAGTTATGTGCATCCCTTCAGCAGCCCAGTTATTCTTCCAACTAGGCTCACCTGGCCGAGCAGAGCCCAGTTATGTGCCGCTCTTCCAACCAGGCTCGCCTGATAAATGCTTCGATACACAAAGCATTTAACCTTTTGGCTGGAACCAAGGAAGAGAAGAGCACCGCAAAGTTGTGGCCAGGGGAGGCTTCGAAAGAGCCTCCAAAGACCAAAGAAGACCGTGATTGAAATCACGGCGAAAGGCAGCTTTCAACACAATCAGAGTGGACGACACCCACTTTGAAGGAAGAGAGAGCCTAGCACCGCCATTCCGATCTACGGCTCTTCCGGAACAACGGAGACGAGGCCCGAGCATCCCCATCTTTGGATGCAACAGGCACCTTCCGCCTGCCTCAGAAGCCCTCGACTCCGTCTTTTGGATGTAACAGTCATCTTCAAGAGCATCAACGATGACAAGGCGTCTCATCTTCACCCTCGGGAACACTTCGTCAACAGAATGCACCCGAGAACCTGAGTTCATATTGGAAAGACGTGAGGGAATGAGAAGCCAACCTTCTCTCTATACCACTATTTATAGGCCGGGCAGATCAAACCCACGTGCCAAGTGGATGGCTCTCCGAATTCCGAGCAATGAACTCACATTAAATGGATGAACCAGATGCCTCGATTTCAGCCAAACAGCTATTTAAAGGCACTCGAGAAGCGAAACAGCCACATCATCAAAGACGTGTCGGATGCGCCGGCTGGACAGCGCATCACACCCCTTCAAACACCAAGCACCTCCCACAGATGTGCCCTGTACCGAGCGCATCAAAGGGGATGCGCCCTCATACGCCTAGTGGAACGGCAACTGACGCGCCCACTCAGCTGTCTATCGAATGTCACCAACATTAAATACTGAACTGACAGAATTGGCAGCACGCCTTCCCAAGTCTGAACGGCTGACAGTTTTTGCAGAAAACGAAGCGTCCACAACGTCAGCATCATCATGACTCTATCCCGACGGCTACTGCCACGTGGCCACTCGACCACCCGCATGCGCCTCCGCGGCCATGCGCCCAAGCCTGCATGCGCCTCGAAAGCCATGTGCCTCAGACCCTTCACTGATCCCTAAAGACAGAAGAAGAGTCTCCAGTTGAAGCATTGCATGCGCCTCAAAAGCCATGCGCCCCAGACTGATCTCTGATCCCAAAAGACAGAAGGAAAGTCGCTCGCATGCGCCTCAAAAGCCATGCGCCCAGAACGGCTCGTGACTCCTAAAGGTCACGAGCCAAAATCTTATCATGCGCCCAATCCAAGGCGCATCCCACCAAATCATTTCCCCACCAAATCAGAGATCTCCGAGCCATGGGTCGATGACATGTGTCCTTTGACTCAACTCATCTAAGATCTCAGCAACAGAAAGATCTTCTCCTCTGCTACGTGCCGGCTCACAACAGTAGTATGAAGAATTCAACCTCGCAAGTAGGGCACATCATCCGTGCGTCTCCATCAGCAATCTCCACGTGGCGTTCCCACGCACCGGCGCATCCTACATATGCGCGCATGGGCAGCCAACCTGCCCAGCTATAAATGGAGGAATCATCCCCTTCTTACACACACAGAGAGAGATACATACGAACAATCCAGACAGAGATCATCAGAGAGGCAGATACAGACACTCAACGTCTTCCTCCTCTCAACCAGCTCCAGCACCCAGAGCAATCTACACCTTCAGAGAACCGATAACCGTCGTCAGCCCGTCAACGGAGTCAACGCATTACCACTCACTCCATTGGCACTTAGGACCCAGATTAAACAAAAGTATACTCCTAGGACTATATCTAAGTCCTATATTGTAACACTGTTCTGTTTGTATTAAGATTTGCAATCAAACGATTTTAATGGCAAACAGAACTCAGGCTGAATTCGGTGCGAGTTCGCCTGGGGTTCTGTTGAGGTATTTTTTGTGCAGAAAGAAATGTTACTTTATATTCATCAATCCTTTTTCAATTATTTAATTCAAAGTTTACTTATTTTAAATTTTAATTAATATAATTTTATGAATTAAATTTTGTTACGCAACAACTGTTTCAGATTAGCTGTAGGGGTACTGTCCCAGCTAACGAAGATTCGTCGGGGAATGCTTAAGTACCGTTTCGCTTCAACCTTGGTCGTGGTGACAGATGGACACTTTGTAGGCTTGTCTCAAAAACAGTTTTTGCATATTGAAAAATAATTAATAAAACACAATTAATTAATATTATCGACATCTAAAATTTCTAATTCTTGACGTAAATAATTGAAACGATCTTCCACTAATGGTTCGTAAAGTTGTCAGCCAATTAGTTCTTTGTGTCTACATATTCAAGGTATCTCCATTTGTTTGATGGTCTCTAAGAAAATGATGTCGAATCTCAATATGCTTAGTGCTAGAATGACATACAGGATTCTTAGTCAAATTAATAGTGCTAGTGTTGTCGCAGAAAATGGGTATGTATGAATACTGTAAACCAAAGTCTTCTAAGGCTTGCTTCATCCATAAAATTTTTGCACAACAACGTCCTGCGACGATATACTTAGCCTCAGTAGTTGATAATACGATAGAATTTTGCTTCTTGCTAAACCAAGAGACTAGAGACTTACCTAGGAAATGACACGTGCCGCTAGTACTTTTTCTATCTACTTTGCATCCAGCAAAATCAGCATCCGAGTAACCGGTTAGGTCAAAGGACGTGGTTTTGGGATACCATAAGCCGACAGAAGAAGTGCCTTTAAGGTATCTAAAGATACGCTTAACTGCGCACAAGTGTGATTCATTGGAGTTAGCTTGAAAATGTGCACACAAGCAAACACTAAACATTATATCAAGGAGACTAGCAGTTAAATAAAGTAAACTATCAATCATACCTCGATACTTACGTATGTCGACCGATTTGCCTTGCTCATCAATATCAAGCTTGGTTGAAGTTGCCATTGGAGTGCCAAGAGGTTTGACGGTTTCCAGATCGAACTTCTTTAGTAAGTTTTTTGTGTACTTGGCTTGATTAATGAATGTTCCATTGTTGGTTTGTTTGATTTGCAGTCCAAGAAAGAATTTGAGTTCTCCCATCATTCTCATCTCAAACTCATTCTGCATACACTTTAAATTTTTTTGACAAAGAGACTCATCAGTAGATCCAATAGTGCCACAATAATGACATCTAGCATGTTGAGTGTTAGATGCAGTGTGTTGTGCATGATTGGTAGGTCTTGGTTTTCTAGTTGGATATTTGTAATAAAATGCATGCCTATTAGTTTTCTTGGGCAAAGATTTGGTTAGGTTTGGTCTGACAGTGTTGGGTTTGACAGTGTTCCAGTATTTCGATAAGTGACACATGTTAGGGTAGGAAGCATCAACCTCAGGCTATTTTCCTAACCTAATTTCCAACTTTTTCGAAGTTTCATACAGTGTATTGTAGTCAGCAGTAAGTACATCATTTCTGACTAGTGCTTGCTGAAGACTCTTCTTCTCTTTGAGTAAGTCTTCCTCTAGTTTGGTAATGGTCTTGTCTTTCTCTTCGGATAGCCTTGTGGTCTCGTGTAATTGTAACTTAACAGAAGAAAGCTCACCTACCTCACTAGAATTATCATTATTTCTAATCTCAGCTAGTAGGTCGGTAAGTCTTTCTACTTCATCTTTGTACACTTTGAGTACCTTCTTAGAGTTTTGGTACTTGCTACGCAGTTTTCTGTAGTCACCTAAGAGGTCACTAAAGGCTTCACCTAACTGTTCAAAGGTAAATTCATCATATGTATCAAACAGGGGGTTAGTGTTTACCTGATCATATGCCATTAAGCATACATTTGCAGCACCGTCTGATTATTTATCTTCTGAGTCACTTGCTTTACTTTTATGCCATATGCTTGTGTTGGCATATCTTCTGGATGTTGATTTCTTAAGGTAACCTTTTTTATACTTGTTACTTTTCCTAGTTGATGATGATGCTGTCGGACAATCCTTCTTGATGTGTCATTTTTTCTTACAACCGTAGCAGATTAGATCTTCTTCATTGTTGCTATTGTTGCTGTTGTGCTCTTTTGTTCTTCTATTGAATCTCATGAACTTCTTGAACTTCCTTACTAGGAGAGCTTGATCTTCAGCGTCAGAGTCACTGTCATCGGAATCATCTTCGACAGATCTTCTGTATTGAGCTTTGAGGGCGATCGACTTCTCCTTTGGTGCAACTTCTTCAAAGTCTTAAAGTTCCAGCTCGTGAGTGAGTAGCTTACCTATGAGTGTTTCAAGGGACATAGTAGTGAGGTCGTTTTCTTCAATAATTGCAGTAGCCTTTGGAATCCAGTTCTTCGTGAGAGCTTGTAGTACTTTGCGAATTTTTCCATGGTTACTGTATTCCTTGCCTAGAGAAGACAAAGGGTTTATAATATTCAGAAATCTTGTAAACATCTGAGTGTCGGATTCGTTTGGCTTTATTTTGAATGCCTCATACTCCTGAGTAAGTCGACTGATCTTTGACTCCTTGACTTGTGTAACTCCACCTTTCTATTTTCGGGAAATATTTTAGTTTACCGAATAATAATGAGTTTGATTTAAACCATTTCAAATAATAATAATAATTCGTGATTAAATATTTTTTAATATTTTCATGATTGCTTTTGGAGGGAGATTTGATTTTTAGCAAATAACTAATTTTTAAATTTAATTGAAGTGGTCCCCACTCCCTAACAACTTGTAACCACATCTCTAACAGAAATTGGGTTGATTGTGCAATTTATGAAAGGGGGGGGGACCTTTTTGATAAATTGGTTTCAGGTGGAGGGGTCTAAATGTAATTTTCCAGTCAAGCTTATATTTTATTTTGAAGAGAAAGAGAGAGAGAGAGAAATCATTCTCTCGATTTCTTCTCTTCAGCTCATTTTCTCCCCAAAACCGAGCCAACCCTAATCCTAAATTTCAGTCATGGCGGAGGCGGAGACCACCGGCCGGCGGTGGCGATGGCTAGACGCTCACCTTCCTTGGCGGTGGCGAGAGACAGCGGCGACGAACTCTTCCTCCTACTGTTGAACCACTCCGGCGGCGCTGCATCTTTCTCTCCCAAAGAACGATCAGCGAGCTTTCTCAGCGACGGTGGCAAACGATTTCCGACGACACAGCAGCAGCGCCACTCTTCGCAGTCGAGTTCTTGGCAGCACGACCATCGATCGGTGAGAGTTCTCCACTCCGGCGACGACGACACTCTGTCTTCTCCGGCGATCTTCGACCACGCGTCAACCTGTTCTGGAACGAGGAATCGAAGTCGAGATTCTTGCGTAGGTAAGTTAATTCGTTTTAAATCCAAAACCGATAAGTTTAGGTATTGATTTCCTGTTTTGATGATCTCCATCTCTCAAGAACTTTAGATTTGTTCGAGAACATTTCGATTTGAATTGCACACCAACTGTTTGTTAAATGTATGAATTAGGAATTGTTCGTGTCCTGGGATGAGTTCGTGTCAGATACGATTCGTCAATAGCAGTTGTGACCCATACTTCTCATTCCAGGTATTATTCTAACTTTTCTGTGTAATTTGGTGTCTGTTATGAATTGATTTAGAAAGTGGTGTGACCAGGATCAGGTTGGGCTTGGCGTGTGTCCGTGTACGTATTCTTGATACTGTTCGTGTCCAAAGCTTGTGGTCGAGTCCAACCTTAATTTGTGATCGGTCTTTGTTGGTGTCCGTGTGGTGTCCGTGGCAGTGAGTCGATGAGACGGGGTAAAGGAGAGCAGGAATAGGAGCCAAGTCAGGACCAAGTTTGGAGTAGGATGACTCGTGTGCATGCTACGATTGTGTCGTGTTCGTGCATGCATGGCAGTCTCTGTTCGTGTCCAACCCTCAGGCGTGTCCACTTCGTGTGTGTAGCCTAATTGTGCATCTAACCTGGTGTGTGGGATCATTTGGAGTCTACTGTATGGTGTGGTGTCAGGCTTTGACGTCTTCCTGAGCTATGTATTCTTTTCTGTTCAGTTTGAGAGGTTAGAGGCCAATATTTAAATTTGTAACAGACATGTATACCTTCATTTATGTATAATTCTCCTCGCCTGGTTATTGTTCTGATTTTGAGATTGGATTCATTAGTGGAGATCCTGACTGTGTTTCCAAATGTTCACTTGAGTAGGGTGTTCACCATATTGATTCTGTATGATCTCCTTGGCTAACTTCGATTTCCATTTTATTATAAACTCTGTTCAGAGTTACACTTCCAGTTTGAATGTTGAGAGGAAATGTGGGTTTTGAGCTTAATGGTTGCTCACAGGGAGGTTGCCAGTAGAAGTTATATTCAATTAATTATGGTTTTTTCCTTAGTCGAGTTTCTCTTGTAGTTGTGGTGCTGCAAACACCCAGTATGAATGTATATTCATCTTATTTAGTTTTGAATCTTTAGTCCTGATGAGTAGTGTGGCTCTAGAAAGAATGATAGGATGACCACTGGAGTATCATATGTTAAGTGAGGACTTAATCCTTTGTTAGCTCCAACTTTTGTGACACTGCTATTTTCGGTTGGATTCTTTTCTGCTAAAGTTATACACATATATATATGTGTTGTTAGCTTTAGTTGTATTCCAATTGAGTATATGTACCTGCTCTGTTGAATTTACTCTAATTGTTGGGCTGGCAGTTTAGCAAGAATTGGAGGAATGTTGAAGTAGTAGCTAGACTCATAGAGTGTATGTGGTACCCAAATTTAGTCCAAGGAACCGAAATTAATTCTGGACCCTTGTTGTTGAAGGCAAGTTTTGGTTTGTACACTATTGGATTCATGGAGTACAAGCCTATACTTAATTAGCTGATCTTGACTCTTGTGTTGGCATAGATTATTAAATCTGGTATGGGTTAAAATATTGGGGTTGAATATTGTGGTTCATTGCAGGGAACTGAGTAGGATTGGTTTTGTTTTCCAACTAATAACAGTACCTTCTTGTAAAATGTTGTCATCCATTAGTACTATTAAGGGGATACCATTATGATGCTAATTTCTTGACATCAGTTTTTGTCAAGGCTAGTAACAAGCATAGTATTATTTTAATTAAGGGATCAATTGATTAGAAAAGATTATTAGATAGTAATAAAGTAGCTAAAGGTTAAATGACTAGAGCTTAACCAAACTTGTATTCATTAAACAGGAGGATTTACAGCTCTATATCCTACTATTGATCACTCTGAGCAAGGCAAGTACTGTTCTACGGTCTTGTGCATTTACATATCTTGTACCTTTCTTGTGACACGTTATGGCACGATATCTTGTACCCCTGTATTTCCTGTTCTTGTACTTACTTGTATCGGGTGGGAAAATACACTAGCTATGTGACCAAACCCCGGTTACCATATTCATGTAGATAGCTTAGGCTTCGTATCGTGCACGCGGATTCTAAGCCGTACCGATATTCATGTACTCCTGTACATGCTCCTGTACTCACCCCAGCCGGTCACATAGGCTAGTTGTATTTCAAATATGGTGCACGTGTCATGTCTTGTACTTCAGGTTCATAGTTACATTCCTGTACTTTACTTCCTGTACTTTCATTCCTGTACTTTTATGTTCATTTCCTGTATTTCATATTCATGCCTTCTGTACTTATTTTTCATATCATGATGTTCTTGTTCATTACCTAGAACTGTAGTTTGCTCCGCTCCTGACTGGATATGTTGCAAGTGTACTTGCAGGATATCATTTTACCATATAGGCCAGAGCTCGGGGCATTAGCTGAGAAGGATGGAGACATGACTTAGCTAGAGGCTTCAGGTTTAGACTGTTTAGCTTTACTCATAGATATCGTTTTAGAGTTCATAGTACATTGCATTCCTGATGACTCTGATACATTTATGATTTGTGGATTATGGTGATCTTTCTGGGATCATGTATAGATGCTGTGATTGTACATATTTATGTTTATCTGGTTAGATTTCCCTAGCCTGGTACAGCTTACTTTGTCATGTCTAACGACGAAGGCTGGGTGTGTCCGACTCGTATCCGATTATTCGGGAGCAGGTCGTGACATTTTTCTAGTGGTGGTCCATGCAGGTCTGTCCTAATAGTACCTAGGTATTAGAGTACTATTGGGGAACTTGATTAAACTAGGGAAACTTGATCACAACATAAGAAATCGGGTACATCGGATATATTAATATTCTATAAACACTTGTTATTTTTAGGTTTAGGATATCTTAACAGTTTTCTGTTTTTCAGATAGTTCAAAAGCATGCGACACCGGAACGGTTGATCCTCTTACACTTGAGGGTTTCGAGTTTCCACTACCTTCTATCACCCTACTATCCCCATGGGTAGTACGCAGTTGACGGAGATGTTCTAAGAGTTCCTTGACACCAGAGGGAACAAACCATCCTTTTCCAAACTAGACTTGCAGATGCGTTTTTCGAACTAGGGAGAACCTCTGATTTCCAGACTTTCAGATCGTTGGCTTCCCCAACACCGAGCGCATATCTTGCATTGAGAAGTAGATCGAGAACCTGGAGCAGCCACTGAAGATCATCCAAGTCCTTGAGGACCCGACTCATCTGAAGATTGGAGCCACCGGCCAGGAGATCCAGAACATAGCACGGACAATAGAATAAGACCGGAAGCTGGAGCTCAGGAGAGGCATGAAGACTTATGACAAAGACATCAACCACCCTGGACCCACAAAGCGTCGTAATACTCAGACAGTGCTTAATCAGTCACATCATCAGCTGCATCATCAGAGGCAGATTCAGGCCACATTCGTTGCGTGTTCTGCAAAAGGACGGGACATCTTGATTGACGAGTGTCGCAAGAGGCTTAGACTCTGTTTATACTATAGAACTTTTGCCCACCGAATGAAGGATTGCCAGCAAGTCGCAGATCACAATAGCCGAAGAGCAGCAGAATCTCAACAGCCAGCACGCCAGCAGCCATATATTTCTACCAGAGCCCCTGTACTTCAACCCAGCGGGAGATTCAGATTCAGATTCAGCCGACGATCATTTGTATTTTCTGTCGTTGCCCAGAACACCACTATGACGAGTATCGTAAGAGACTGAGCCTATGCTTGAACTACGGATCGCCTGCCCACCAAGTCAAGGACTGTCGGAGACCGCTGATCATACTGCCCAAGGACAAGCACGAGAAGCACCAGTACCACAGAAGAAGAACCCGTCTCTCCAGATTCAGCAACAGCATGGAGCACTGCCGCAAGGACAGCCTATGTCAGGACAGCTGAAGAAATTAAAGTGATCCCAGTTCCGGAGGAATACTGAAGATGGATTGAAGACAGAAGACTCTTTTGCATGGTTGGAGAAAACCATGGATCATGATTCATCATCCAATCTTTCCTTAAATTTCTCTTAGCACCTAAATCCTTTCTTGAAACTTCTTGTTTTCTATTTTGAACCTTGGTTGATATTCGAAACTTATTTCGAGATATTGTTTCCTAATCGGTAAACTTGTTTCAGACCCACAATTCGATATTTGTTTGAAATCCACTATTCGATATTGGATGCATATTCGTCATTCATGACTTTGTTTCCTAGTGTTGGCTCCTATTTGAAAATTTTGTTCCCTCATCAAACTTCGTGTTATTTGAGATTTTAATTCCTACTCGAGATTTTATTTCGAAATCTTGTTCCTCATTCGAAACCTTGTTTGAGCTTCATCCTATTTAGGACATTGTTGAGGATTCCTTTGAAGGTTTTAAAGATTTTGTTTCCTAATCGTGGCTTGTTTCCTATTTGAGAAATTATTCTGTTCACGACTCTGTTTCGACTTTGTTTCCAATTTGAGACTTTGCTTGTTTCATATTCACGATTCGATACATGTTTCCTATTCACTAAGTGATGTTGTTTTCTATTCACTATTCGTGACATTGCTTCCTGTTCGAGATTTTCTATTTTTGAGAATTTTCTTCTATTCGCGACTTTGCTGAATTTTGATTTTCTGGTTGAGATTTATTCTTATTGAAATTTCGTTTCCCATTCGAGATTTTTATTCAAAATTTCATTTGCTACTAGAAATTTTGTTAGATTTTGTTCCCTATATAAAATTTTGTTGCCATTCGAGATTTCATTTTCTGTTCGAGAATGCTGTTTACCATTTAAAACTTCGTTTCTTGTTCAAGATTTATTTCTAAAATCTTCATGTTTGTCCTTTGAGTACCTAATACTCATTGTTGATTTTTTTTGTCGTTTCCTAAGTACCTAGTGAAACCCTTGTTTTAAAAAAGGGAGATAACATCACATTTTATCTTGACTTAGACTATCAAAACTTATTTAGATTCCTTGAAACTTTTGAAATTCCAATGGATAAGATTGAGAGACTATTCAATGATCTACTGAGGAGTGGAAGTTGCACGTTACTGTCATTATCTGAACTATGGAGACTGATGGTTCACTGCAGCCAGCAGCGCACTGGCGAGGCATGAACTCTAAGTTGAAGTAATTTCAGACATTCATACGGTTTTCGGGTATTATTGAGACCTTGTCTAAACTCTTCATGTTTTGATCTCTTGAGTTGCTTCGTTAATAATTGTTTGAAAATGGATAAGATTGACAGAATATTATGTGACATATTGTAATTTGGGTCACGGTGCCGAAAGTCCACTGCAGTCAGATATATACTGGCGAGGTAGGGATTCCAAGCAAAGTGATTTCAAATACCTATATGTTCTCGGGTACCATGGAGATTATAATCCTCTTTCATACGATTATTGGTTCCTTGAAGGACAAATCCATGTACTCACCTTGACTTGATATGGATATCTCCTGATTAGTTCCATATTTTTCCCTCAAACACTTGCAATTTTCTCCTTGCATTTTATTGATGGATCGTTGATTTTACACATTGTTAGATCTTGATTCCGTTTAACTAGATTTTAAAATCGTGCGTATATTTCGACCATGTTTTATCTAAACTTCAATTTTAGTCATGTCTATTCAACCGTGATTTTCCCATCTTGCTCAAGTCCATTTGTGCTAATCTTCAATTCAAATCGTGCTTCGGAGATCGTGCCCTTCATGATTTTACGCCTCTAAGTCATAATAGAAACTTCAGTCCATCATGTGCCTGTTTGATTTTTGATTATTGTGGATCATATCATTTCAATTTTCTGTATGAAATTATCATGCAGGGTATTAATTAAAATCTTGTCTCGATTAGTGTCTGACCAATTTGGTCATTATTGATCCTGCCACTTCACTGTTTATTTTGCCATGCTAAATCCTTCCAAGCCCTACCTCTGATCATATCCCAAAATCCTGATCGTGCCTATATTTTATGATGGTACTTTTGCTCCTATCAATCAAGTCTGATAATTTGAAACCGTGACTGAATAGTTTTGATCATGACCATTTTCCACCATGCCTAAATTTTGATTTAGATCGTGTTAGTTGATCGTGCCAGATAATATATTTTGTCATGACTAAATTTAACCTTATGGTATGACCAACTTAATTGATCAGTCTCAATTTTTGTGATAACTTGCCTACTGTACCTGTTTAAATTTCGAGGACGAAATTATTTTAAGGGGGAGAGATTTGTAACTCCACCTTTATATTTTCGGAAAATATTTTAGTTTACCGAATAATAATGAGTTTGATTTAACCCATTTCAAATAATATTAATAATTCGTGATTAAATATTTTTAAATATTTTCATGATTGCTTTTGGAGGGAGATTTGATTTTTAGCAAATAACTAATTTTCAAATTTAATTGAAGTGGTCCCCACTCCCTAACAACTTGTAATCACCTCTCTAACAGAAATTGGGTTTATTGTACAATTTATGAAAAAGGGGGGAGGACCTTTTTGTTAAATTGGTTTCAGGTGGAGGGGTCTAAATGTAAATTTCCAGTCAAGCTTATATTTCATTTTGAAGAGAGAGAGAGAAATCATTCTCTTGATTTCTTCTCTTCAGCTCATTTTCTTCCCAAAACCGAGCCAACCCTAATCCTAAATTCCAGTCATGGCGGAGGCGGAGACCATCGGCCGGCGGTGGCGATGGTTAGACGCTCACCCTCCTTAGCGGTGGCGAGAGACAACGACGACGAACTCTTCCTCCTACTGTTGAACCACTCCGGCGGTGCTGCATCTTTCTCTCCCAAAGAACGATCAGCGAGCTTCCTCAGCAACGGTGGCGAACGATTTTCGGCGACACATCAGTAGCGCCACTCTTCGCAGTCGAGTTCTTGGCAGTGCGACCACCGATCGGTGAGAGTTCTCCATCCGGCGACGACGACACTCTGTCTTCTCCGGCGATCTTCGACCACGCGTCAACCTGTTCTGGAACGAGGAATCGAAGCCGGGATTCTTGTATAGGTAAGTTAATTCATTTTAAATCCAAGACCGATAAGTTTAGGTATTGATTTCCTGTTTTGATGATCTCCATCTCTCAAGAACTTTAGATTTGTTCGGGAACATTTCGATTTGAATTGCACACCAACTGTTTGTTAAATGTGTGAATTAGGAATTGTTCGTGTCCTGGGACGAGTTTGTGTCAGATACGATTCGTCAATAGCAGTTGTGACCCATACTTCTCATTCTAGGTATTATTCTAACTTTTCTGTGTAATTTGGTGTCTGTTATGAATTGATTTAGAAAGTGGTGTGACCAGGATCGGGTTAGGCTTGGCGTGTGTCCGAGTACGTAATCGTGATACTGTTCGTGTCCAAAGCTTGTGGTCGAGTCCAACCTTAATTTGTGATCGATCTTTGTTGGTGTTCGTGTGGTGTCCGTAGCAGTGAGTCGATGAGACGGGGTGAAGGAGAGCATGAATAGCAGCCAAGTCAGGACCAAGTTTGGAGTAGGGTGACTCGTGTGCATGCTGCGATTGTGTCATGTTCGTGCGTACGTGGCAGTCTCTGTTCGTGTCCAACCCTCAGGCGTGTCCAGTTCGTGTGTGTAGCCTAGCTGTGATTCTAACCTGGTGTGTGGGATCATTTGGAGTCTGCTGTATGGTGTGGTGTCAGGCTTTGACGTCTTCCTGAGCTATGTATTCTTCTCTGTTCAGTTTGAGAGGTTAGAGGCCAATATTTAAATTTGTAACAGACATGTATACCTTCATTTATGTATAATTCTCCTCGCCTGGTTATTTTTCTAATTTTCTGATTGGATTCATTAGTGGAGATCCTGACTGTGTTTCCAAATGTTCACTTGAGTAGGGTGTTCGCCATATTGATTCTGTATGATCTCCTTGGCTAACTTTGATTTCCATTTTATTATAAACTCTGTTCAGAGTTATACTTCCAGTTTGAATGTTGAGAGGAAATGTGGGTTTTGAGCTTAATGGTTGATCACAGGGAGGTTGCTAGTAGAAGTTATATTCAATTAATTATGGGTTTTTCCTTAGTCGAGTTTCTCTTATAGTTGTGGTGCTGCAAACACCCAGTATGAATGTATATTCATCTTATTTAGTTTTGAATCTTTAGTCCTGATGAGTAGTGTGGCTCTGGAAAGAATGATAGGATGACCACTGGAGTATCATATGTTAAGTGAGGACTTAATCCTTTGTTAGCTCCAATTTTTGTGACACTGCTGTTTTCGGTTGGATTCTTTTCTGCTAAAGTT
This sequence comes from Iris pallida, assembly GCA_029216955.1. Taxonomy (NCBI): domain Eukaryota; kingdom Viridiplantae; phylum Streptophyta; class Magnoliopsida; order Asparagales; family Iridaceae; genus Iris; species Iris pallida. The sequence continues at coordinate 39,354,083 of JANAVB010042420.1, forward strand.
ATACATATATATATGTGTTGTTAGCTTTAGTTGTATTCCAATTGAGTATATGTACCTGCTCTGTTGAATTTACTCTAATTGTTGGGCTGGCAGTTTAGCAAGAATTAGAGGAATGTTGAAGTAGTAGCTAGACTCATAGAGTGTATGTGGTACCCAAATTTAGTCCAAGGAACCGAAATTAATTCTGGACCCTTGTTGTTGAAGGCAAGTTTTGGTTTGTACACTATTGGGTTCATGGAGTACAAGCCTATACTTAATTAGCTGATCTTGACTCTTGTGTTGGCATAGATTATTAAATCTGGTATGGGTTGAAATATTTGGGTTGAATATTGTGGTTCATTGCAGGGAACTGAGTAGGATTGGTTTTGTTTTCCAACTAATAGCAGTACCTTCTTGTAAAATGTTGTCATCCATTAGTACTATTAAGGGGATACCATTATGATGCTAATTTCTTGACATCAGTTTTTGTCAAGGCTAGTAACAAGCATAGTGTTATTTTTAATTAAGGGATCAATTGATTAGAAAAGATTATTGGATAGTAATAAAGTAGCTAAAGGTTAAATGACTAGAGATTAACCAAACTTATATTCATTAAACAGGAGGATTTACAGCTCTACATCCTACTATTGATCACTCTGAGCAAGGCAAGTACTGTTCTACGGTCTTGTGCGTTTACATATCTTGTACCTTTCCTGTGACACGTCATGGCACGATATCTTGTACCCTTGTATTTTCTGTTCTTGTACTTACTTGTGTCGGGTGGGGAAATACACTAGCTATGTGACCAAACCCCAGTTACCATATTCATGTAGATAGCGTAGGCCTCGCATCGTGCACGCGGGTCCTAAGTCGTACCGATATTCATGTACTCCTGTACATGCTCCTGTACTCACCCCAGCCGGACACATAGGCTAGTTGTATTTCAAATATGGTGCACGTGTCATGTCTTGTACTTCATGTTCATAGTTACATTCTTGTACTTTACTTCCTGTACTTTCATTCTTGTACTTTTATGTTCATTTCCTGTATTTCATATTCATATCTCCTGTACTTATTTTTCATACCATGATGTTCTTGTTCATTACCTAGAACTGTACTTTGCTTCGCTCCTGACTGGATATGTTGCAGGTGTACTTCCAGGATATCATTTTACCATATGGGCCAGAGCTCGGGACATTAGCTGAGCAGGATGGAGACATGACTTAGCTAGAGGCTTCAGGTTTAGACTGTTTAGCTTTACTCATAGATATTGTTTTAGAGTTCATAGTACATTTTATTCCTGATGACTCTAGTACATTTATGATTTGTGGATTATGGTGATCTTTCTGGGATCGTGTATAGATGCTGTGATTGTATATATTTATGTTTATCTGGTTAGATTTCTCTAGCTTGGTACAGCTTACTTCGTCGTGTCTAACGACGAAGGCTGGGCGTGTCCGACTCGTGTCCGATTATTCGAGAGCGGGGCGTGACAACTTGTGTCGTGCCTTCATGAGTAACTTCAAAAAGTTTTCATACTTTATTGGATGTTGTGCATGTAGACACCCTGTTAAATTCGGTCATGTCTAAGGCATAAAATAAATTGTTAATAGCACGTGCGTCAAGACTGGCATGTTTCTTTTCAGCTTCAGTATACTTGTCATAGGATTTCTCAACCAACTCTCCATCAACAAGAATACGAGGAGGATTTTTATAACCATCAATCACAATAGACCACAAGTCAAAATCTAGAGATCTTAAGAAGAAACTCATACGTGTTTTCTACTATGTGTAATTTGTACCATCAAACAATGGGGATCTGTTTGTGGCCTGGCCTTCACTTGTGATTTCACAGTTGTCATGTGTGATATAGTAATCTATGTAACAGAAGTATAGATAAGAATATAATAACATTGTTACCTCGCTTTACCTGTACAACCCGCTCTGATACCAATTGTAGGAACAAAATGTAAAGCGCTACACTCTAGTGGGGGTTAATAGAGTAGGCAGCGAAAAATTAGCTATTTAAAAATCGTTAACAACAAGATCACAGAATATATATATCACATATATGTAAATGAAAAGTAGAGAGTAGAGAGAAAATGCAAACACAAGGATGTATACTGGTTTTCCTCTTATGAGGACTAGTCCAGTCGGAAGAACTCTAGCTTCCAGTTGAAATGCACTATGAAAAAATGTTGCAAGTTTTCATGCAAAATTCTTGCAACTTCTATAACGCGAGCTTTGATCCGAAGTACTCGACCAACTTCAATTGTGAAGTGTCTTTCTTCAATCAAGTCTCTGATTACAATCACTCTGAAACTTCTAGACCTATCGCACTAACAAATCGACTAGAGGATTGTAACTGGCTTGGGATTTGAAAATGAAAGGATTAGAACACTTTGGAAGAACATATTAAGCTTAGAGAGAAGAGAAGAGAGAGGTCTGTTGAAATGATGGAAATTCTTCTCTATTTTATAGGTTTTCCAAAGACAAAATTCGGAGAGAATTCGGGCAGAATTTTTTGAGAGAATCTCGGCAAATAGCCGTTGCATCCGTAATTGCGGGAAGACCAAGTTCAAAATCCAACGGGCCACCAACCGAACTCGGGGAGAACTCGGACCGAACTGAAGCCGAATTCTCTTGGTGTTCTGTTAGGATTTTTGTAAATTGGTTTTTGACTTTTTGAAAAGTCAAGCAGTTAGGAGCTTTTGTAAATAGGTTTATTTTCAAAACAAGGATATTTTGAAATATTTTGGGTAGCCTATTTGTCAGTACGACTCGATGTATATCGTATTCCTAGACTCAATAAATTATAAAAATTATATTGATAAAGGAAATACAGACTCAATGGCAAACTGGCTTCAACTCTTGAACGGTAGCAGTAGCAGTTCTCAGCAGTTGTCCAAGTTGCCCTTATATCGAGACATGGTTAGATCAATTATTAAAATTAGATTTGACCATGACCAATGGGCCAACAATCCCGAGTTCGTAAGTGAATGAAGTGTTCGCCGAGTTCACGCCCTTTGAGTAACCGCCGCCAAACCTGAGAAAAGGTAGATGTAATATCAACTTGATTATGATGGAAGGCAGGGAAATATTTTGCCTTCATGAACTTGGTCCATAAACCATTAGTAGTACGTAGTTTCCACCACAACTTAACCATGAAAGCATTCATTACCTCAGCTAATCTCCAAACCCCAAGCCCCCCTTCATGCCTTGGACGTGCCACCTTAGACCAACTAGTCCACGATCTCTTCAGAATGCCATCTTTAGATCCCCAGAAAAATCCATCAAACATAACGTCTAGCTGTTTCAGCATACTTGTAGGAGGATTACTAGCTGCAAGGCAATTTATAGGGATCGAAGACAAAACTGACTTAAGAAGGACAAGCTTACCTTCATATCATAATACCTTATGTTGCCACCCATTGATCCGAGAGCACACCTTCGAAATGAGACTGTCGAACATGTCTGTATTACGCTTCCCACTCATAAGCGGGCAACCCAGATACAAATTTGGAGGGTAATTAATTAAGAAGATCGTAACTTCTTGTAGTTCAGCAGACCTATCACTTGGGAACGAGTCAAGAATATAAAGAGCAGATTTTACCTCATTGATCTACTGCCCAGAGTTAATCTCATAATTCTTGAGCACCACCATCAGCTTTTGAATAGACCGCTTGCCACCCCCGGAGAAGATCAATACGTCATCGCATACGCTAAATGCGTGATTCTAGGACAGCCACTCGGAGAGTAATAGCTGATATAGCCCGGAGTGGCTCCTAGCTTATTGAGATTCCTGCTTAATGCTTCTGCAGCAATAATGAACAACATTGGAGAGATAGGGTCGCCTTGGCGCAATCCACGCTGGCCATAGAAGAAGCCAAAATTATTGTCATTTATGACTGTAGACAACCAAACATTGCTAATCAGATGGAAGACAAGTTCAATCCAGTTCGCACTAAAGTCAAATTTGTGGAGTGCTCACATGAGATGGCTCCAATTCACCCGATCATAAGCCTTACTCATGTCAAGTTTGATAGCCGTATTACCCCCCATTGTTTACGATTCATTATACTATTCATTTCCTGTGCCAAGATAATATTATCAACTATCTCCCTGCATTTGACAAAGCTGTTTTGTTCGAGGGATATTAAGCGAGGGAGAATAGCAGATAATCTCCTCGCTAGAAGCTTTAAAATAATCTTGTTCATGAAGGTACATAAACTGATGGGTCTATAATTAGCAAATGTTTTTGGATCGTTCGTTTTCGAAAGCATAACCAGTAGAGTACTAGAGATCGTCTTAGGAAGAGGGAATCCATCAAAGAATAAGAGCAAAGCCTGTAAGATATCCTGCCTGATGATCTTCTAACAAGTGGTGAAGAATTTTCCAATGAAGCCATCAGGTCCGGAAGAACTGTAAGGATCTAGGCTCTTATCCGTATCAAATAGTCCCGCCATGCTTGGCTTCTCTATGAGAGCAGCATTATCTTCCTCTGAATTGATAGAAGGAATAGCTGCAAGAAAGTCGTCATTGGCTATAGTAGGATCAAAGCAGAACTGTTTACTAAAGTAGTCGTTCGCCGTATTCTGAATATCTTCTAGCTTGGTGATGACATTACCATTCTCAACTATAACGGCATGAATATGTAAACGTCGTCGATTGCGAGAGACACATGAATGAAATTTTTTGGAGTTACGATCACCATCCACATCCCACTTCATCCTAGCTTTTTGCTTCCAGAATGCGTTCTCTAGCTTGACTCTTTATTTCAACAGTGCTCAAGCTCGCAACCAATTTGCCCTCTTGGATGCATCCTCATGAAACGCTACCTTAGTAGCAATAGCTAAGTCTTCAGCTTTTTTTACCTCTTGGAAGATCACCAAAAGTACTGTGGACCCACTTTGGTAAGGCAATTAGAGTGGTCCACTGAGGACCACATTTCTGACACTAACTGCCAAAAACCCTTATGCTCGGTCCAAAAAGCTAAAAACCTGAATGGTTAGCTTTCACAGTAGATTGCCCTTTAAGTTTGACAAGGAGAGGAGCATGGTCGAATTCTGTACGACTTAAGTGGTTACAAGTCGTCAGTGAGTGAAGCATATAATATATATATATATATATTTTATATATATATATATATATATATATATATATAAAAGCTAGATTAAAAAAACTTGGCAGAAAAATTGTCAAGACTATACCTAGACACCCCCAACCACGACACACCTTCTCAGCCGTCGTACACCGCCTGTAGACGCCGGTCGTCCGACCACCAACGCCGAATGAGCGGACAGAAATCGTAGCAACAACAACCGCAGCAGCAGTGGCAGAGCCCTCCCCGCGATTACCGGCATCGTCGTCCGGCCATCACCGCTGCACCCCTGGCCTCTGATACAAGACGACCGACGTTGCTGTCGACCACAAGGAAGCATGTGGCAGCGTTATGTAGATCGCACAGAGCAGCCCCTGTGACCGTGTCTTCGTGGCAAGGTTTCTCGTCGCTCAGTTGACCATTTTTAGATCCGCTCGGTCTGCTATGTATACAACCTTACCAGCTTCAAAACCTTTTAATAGGAAAATTTTCCAATGAGTTAAAGTGCTCAGGAAGTTCCCTAAAAAATTGACGAAAACTGTTCAAAATTAAACTGGAAACTAGACCCAAACAGCTAAATTTGAAGGCTTATTATTGCTAGGATGATAACAATGATAGAAAACTATTTAAGCATCCTTGTTGACAACATAAACAGCTTCGAAACACTTTTTTTGGTTTTGATTTTCAACCATAAATTATTGAGAAAATTGTTTTAAAAAATTAATGAAAAACTGTTTTCAAAACTTATTAAAAAAATTCGATACAGAGTCCATTCCGACAAATCGGACGACTTGATCGCGAACCAGTTGCATCAAAATGTGCGTATAGACTTCGCAGACGTGTGGGCTTTAACGAAATTCAAATTACTTGCGTGTGCACGGCGAATTTGACCCGTATCTGTCGAAGAACGTCGCATCGACCTTTTCTAAATTTTTTTAATTACTTTGTGCACACTCATCACATTACGAAGAAACTTGCGCCATTGGACTTGTAGCATTTTTCTGATCTTGTGAGCCAAATTTGGTCTGATTTTGAGATAGTTGACTGGATTGTCGTTCCGCGGGCCCCATGATCCGATTTAAGGGACGATTTTATGCACAGCTAATCAAAATACAAAATTGGACCCATCGTTGAGTTCGTATCAAAAAATAGACTTGTAGACATATAATTTGTTGACTTTAAAGATCATAGAATTTGGTACACTTTTTGGTGCAAGCGGGTGCAACGGCCGACACTATTTTGACCCACAATTACTATTTTTCTCCTGTGTTCAGAATTGAACTTATGGGTAGTCTATGTTAGCCATTTATCTTATTCTTAAAAAGTTGATGATGTTTATTTCAACATCCGTAGACGTTTGCAGAATTTCCATCTTCATTGCTTCTTCTGACTCGTTGTGTTCACCTACTGGACGTCGTCAAAATACCCAATAACCACTAGACAAGTATACTTTGCCAATACATTCTATTTATTTAATGTCATTTTGGCGTGTTTGATTTTATTATTTATTTATTTATTTATATATTTTATATTAAACTGTACTTCTAAGTCATACTTAGGTGTAAGCGACTAAGTTAGTCATTTCTGTTGCTTTTATTTATTTTATGCATATTGACTTAGAATTAAGAGACTACCTCAAGTGTATGAAGCATCTGTATGTATTCATTTGCCCTAACACTTGTGTCCCACAAGTTGTGAGTCTCATATAGATTTCGGACTTGCGTATCGACTGGCCAGCGGTACATATAGGACGTATGATAAGGATATAACTTCTAATAGATATGTGGATACAACACGAATAGAGTATGGGGAGGGAGGAGACAGCTACTAGGCGTAGGGGCTACTATTTATTTACATTCCTCTAGATGCCGCTAGTGACTCGGTCGAGTACTAGTACGCCGTGCATTTACTTTCCTCAAGATGTCGCTAATGACTCAGTCGAGTACTAGTACACCATGCATTTACTTTCCTCTAGTCGCTTCTAGTGACTCAATCGAGTACTAGTGTGCCATGCATTTATTGTTCGGAGAGCCCCTATATGGAACGTTGTCTTCAAAAGTACATGTATCACATAGAATGGTTAGGTGATCTTTGTTTGATGTTTTGTCACTTTCTGTTCCAGATATATGAATTCTTCTGTATAGATCCTGTACTTATACATGATCGTGGCATGAGACAATAATTTATCGCAGAATAGTGTGTCACCCATTGTCTTTGTCTGGTAATAGTTGTGGTTCATTGCTTCGATGACGGAATACTAGACCATGTTGTGGTCTAGATCACTACACCAAAAAAGACATTTAGAAATAATTTTTTAATGTACCTAATATTTTTAGGAACATATAACAATCGTTCCTAAAAATGGCGTTGCAATTATTGGAACAGTTATAAAGCGTTTCCAATTGTCGTTTGGAACGGTTAGAAGGCGTTCCTAAATTAGAATTTGGAACGCAAATAATGTATTCCTAAAATCTATTTAGGACGTCTATGAAGTGTTTCTAAAATTCACTTTTGAAACACATAAAATATGTTCCTAAAGTATTTTTGGGACGTCTTTTAAAAATTCCTAAATGTCATTCTGAAACGTTTTGCATCTATTCCTATATATAATTTGCAACAGTTTCAACATTATTCTTTTGGCTAGATTTGAAACGCTTTATTAATGTTCTAGTATATTTTTCTAATTTCAATTTTGCAACCAATTTTTATTTTGAGCCACAAATATAATTCATAAACTGAACATAAAAACATAATAAATGGTGCAATATCTTTATACATTGCCTCAATTAACATCCAAGAGAGTCATTAAATTAACAAAAGCAATAAATTAATATAATTAAACAACCAATAACATATCCCAAAAGTTAAATCTTTATAAAGCATCATCAAGAGTATATAACGTAAGTTACAAATACTATATCAAATTTAGCTCGACTATAAAAGATATCTGTTTACAAAATTGGACATAATTCAACAAATCCGACATAATGATGGAGATTTGAACAACGCTAGCAGCAACTGGCAACACCTACATGCAACAACAACTGGCAACACCTGCATGCAACACTAAAATAAGTTTAAGTTAAAATCAGGATATTGGATAATAAAATACTATGAACAAAAAATCTAAGATGAACCAATATACTATATTCAAGCAATTGGACAATTAATATTTCATGTGATTCTTCAAATTCCACCTAAAGGAATGAGGTATGTTTATATTGTTTCCTTGGTTCACTATGTTTATTCTTTCTTAGTTATCCAAATAGATACCCATGTATCCTGTCAGAGATGTTTAGTTCTCTTGTAAACAGAATCCTAAGATCGGACTAGATGAATAGGAATGCCTCCACAATAAGGGTCGAGCGTGAGTTAGATATAACAAGGAGACCAGGAAACAAATCAAGGCACAATTGACTCACAAACCCAATCCAACCTAACTTGGTCAACAGAAAGGCTGACAGGGCATAACTCAACCTGACCAGAAAGAGTGTGTGTGTGTATTTTTTTACCAGAAAGAGTATATGTATATGTCTATACTTCTTCACTCTAAGGCTTCTTTTTTATTGTCATATTCTTGTCTAAGATTATAGTGAGCAAAATTTCTTTAATGGTGTCAAAGATTTCTAATCTTGCTTCAAGATTTTAGTAAATTACTATATATTTTAAACTACTCAATATTACATGCTAACAAAGATCATATGGAAGCAACCTGCATGCCTTGCACCCATAATAGATAGGAGAAGCTTCACAAACTTGAGGCATTTAACTTGAAACAAGAAACAAAATCTTGTGGACAGTAGAATGCATATCCTTGCTGAGGAAGTAGAAGAGGATATAGTATCCATGTAGGATATCATAGTTATCAAAGGCGAGAAGATAGTAGTATGCATGTAGAATCATTGTAGAAGTATACACTGCACATACATAAAACCCTATACCTCTACTAAATGTGCTCGAGTAGGAAGGCAATTTGATTTCATTCCATTTGTGACTAAACAAAAGAGATACAGAACAATGAGACTTTTAATCACCTTTCTATCATTAAGAATTAAGTTTAAAACTTACAAACTATAATGTGTAGGTTATAGTCTTATAGGAATATGAGAAGCAATCTAATCTAGAATCAACGTACACTTGCAGTCTAATGTGTAGGTTATAGTCTTATAGGAAAAACACTTTAAAGCATATTTGAGAGCGTATAAAAAAGAGCAAAAGAAAAAAACAAAGATAAACTAACAGAACACCCATTTGTTGACTTTCAAACTTTCCAATTAACATAATAGGTTCAGGTTAGTCAAAAATGACAACAATGTGATTTAGGATATACAAAAATCAGCTTATCACAACTCACTGTAATCTCCATAGGAGCAAATAGTTTTGCATTATCATCTTGTTCTATCAGCATGGGAGGATATTTAATGTTTTTTTACTCAAAACCGTATCTACAAGACAAATTTTCAAAAGATAACTTATCGGCAACATATTAGTGAAAAAATTGTCTGTCTACAATCTGATATATGGAAAAAGTATGAAAACTGGAAAACCTACTCATTTAGATCCAAAGCAAGCTCTTCCATGTCAAAAATCCATATCCATAGGCCATTTGCATCCCTGGCATCCCCATTAAATAACATAGAAGGTTATATAATGCAGATGAGAATATTCAGCACCAAAGAACACAATAAAAATATATACATAGACAAATTGAGTGGCATCTTATTGATCATAGCAATGACTGAAAATGATTTTGATGGGTGCATATGGCATAGCCAACTACATAGTAGATAAATTTTCAGTCAAAAGGAAGGTTTTTACCTTTTTATTTGGTATTGGCAGAAGATGCATTGGAACATGTCACTGAAGAATCCAAGAGACACTGACACAGATCATCAATCAGTTATAAACATGAGCATCATAGCAAAACATAATTAAACCCTTAACAAAGATCTTAGTTAAACAGACAAGTACACAAAGATACTGAACAACTGAGAAAAGATAAATATAATGGTCAATAGTATTGAAACGAAAAGAGGGGATATGTAGGACGAAAGATGATCATGCTTTATACTTATAAAAGGTTTAATTCCTGAGAGGATTAAAATATAGTACTAAAATTAGAGAACTCATCTATTTATATTCGCTTGAACCTATCTCTACAAGAAAATGATGTCCTAGTGACTCTTAAATAGAAGATAAACCCTACATAATGCCAAATGGGTACCAGTTAGTGTCTTAGACAGGATGTGGCATGAAATATCCTAAAATCTTATCAGAACCTCATATGACACTTCTTGAATTTCTGATCAACAAAATGGCTAGATTCGAAAGTCTTGATCATGAAACTCGAAGATTCAAGCATATTGAGAAATTTGGATCAATCTACGTGATATGCTTCCTGCATGTGATCCTGCAAAACATATTGTGCTCTGCTTCCCTGCTACTTAACAAAATCCTGCCTACTAAAGTCAATTTTGGGCATAAACCTCAAATAAACATTACTTCTAAGTCAAAACTTGTAACACAAACAGATGGTGTACTTACAACAGAGATAGCAAGTAATCATGATTTGTCTACCAAACTACTTATAATTAAACTTCTTATTCATGAATAATAAGATATACCTGGATTGCGTCTTAGTAACCTTCTGCACAAATCAATGCATTATGGCTGAAAATGTTACCAGTAGGAAATTGTAGCTCATTTGATTTCATTATATTATCCAGTAGTTGGTTGACATCATTTAACTTGGCATTGCTTGCTGTTTGACTGCTCTTTGATGATGATAGGCCTCCTTGAGTACTAGAGGTGTGACTACGTAGAATTACTATAAATGCCTACCTCTTGGCAAACCCCATTTTAGAAAGAACATATCTACACAAAAAATAATATCTAGTGGTTTTTTTAACTTAAATTCCATATCTGTTTTGCAACAAAATAAAGCAGAAGGTTGAAATATCCATCTTCGAACAGATGCACAAGACTATAAGGAGAATGCTATTAACTATAAGGAGAATGGTAATCGAAGGTGAAAATAACCATATTTGAATCAAATAACATTAACGAAAAATAACATGAACGTTGATTCCTATCATATGAAAGACTTATGCCTTTCTCTTACTTAAGTAGACAAAATCTAGGTAAGCATCATTCTTCTTTCTTCTGCTTCTCTATATTAGTTTATTAATTGATTCTCACTAGGCAAGATTAGCTTTGTGTTGTAATTTATTCCAAAAACATGTTCTATTACAAAATAATTGGGCAAAAATGTGTGAAACTAGACGAATAAAAGGTACCAGACATCTTATACAGTACATAAGTTTTAAGCAATATTATCATGATAAGAAAATAGAAATAATTTAAGCTTTTTGGCTCTTCTTGAGCTTTCTGTTGCCCTGTGTTCTGTTGAGCACCCCTATTCTAAAGTAGGAAGCATCACCATGATTCCATGATGCGAATTGCTGCAGCTATCCAAAGAAAAGCCTCTATACCAACAGTAATGTCTCTGTCAATCTGTTACAAAGATTAGCACTTAAGCAAAATACTAACTTAATATGTGAATGCATTGTGAGGTGAATCCATCCATAAGAGTATCCTCTGGATTGACATCCCGTTCCTATGAGACCCATATTTATAATAGGGAATAGCCCTGAACAAGGTAGACCAGTCAGGATGTTAGAAAATATATGCCTATATTAGCAAATTGGGCAATATTCAGAATTGAAAGAGAAAAAAAACCTGGATAGCAATCTTAAGTTTGAATGTAAATAAACCACATAATCTGTGTGGTTTTTGTTCAGTCTATTCTATTTTATATTATGGACAAAACTATAGGTACTTGATGTGGGCCCACCCATTATCACCTACACACGTCGTAGGAGACGTGGAGCCATTTAGGCCCACTGTTTAGGCCTTTCAGTTATTTAGGCATAAAGGGGTATTGTGGTCTTTCACCACAATAATCCTCCTAGGGTTTGCTTTTCTTTTCTATTTATAGTCAGGGCTAGCCGTCATTACTTTTATGCTTGGATTGAGAAAACTCTCCCAAGTGTCATCAAGAAGGATTTTATTACTTTGTTCCGTTCAATCAAAGTTGGGAGTTTTGTTCTTTTCCTATATTAAAGATCATTCTGTTTCTATTCCTCTTGTTCTTTGTTTTATTTGCTTTCTTTTGTGAATCGATTGAGTCGATTCACAACAGTACTCTATGGTCTCTTAATAGAGGGAGAGCTGATTTATTATGTTAGCCTATCTCTCAACTCTTTTGTATCTCCTCCATGAAACTTCCACCACTATAAGACATTTATTTTGGGATTTCTGGCATCCCTTTTGGCAGTTGGAGAGGCAAAATTTCCCTTTTTCTATAAAATACATAAAACCGCACATGAACAGTATCTTCTTGTGCATTTCACATAGTGCGACAGTGACACGTTCAAAGATGTCATCATCGATATCTGTTGATTAAGATGTAAAATTTCTTAGAACCTTGGAGCTAGATGTACATAATAGACAAGGTTCCTATAGAAAGGAACATATAGTAGAAAATGCTAAAAAAATAACACATTTTTATACCTCCTGGAACATGCATCTTGAGGTAATATTCATCACAATACTTTGGGGTAAGGGCATAAGATAAGAATGGCAGTCGAAATATTATCCTACATTTCAAAAATAAGGCCAATGGATAAAAGCATAAGAGCAATGACATTTGCAAAAGAATTTCCATCCTATATCACTAAGATACTACATCATAGAAAAATCTTATTTCCTATAAAGATACACCAATCAGGGCCATTCATCATGCAAATGTTGATCTTAATTAGCAAATTAAGCATCAGAGCATTCACCTTCTTTCTTTTTGTCAGATATCTTGTCATCAATCTAGCATGTCCTGCTAACTTTGGATACTAATAATGTCTCTTCACACTAAAATAAATGGAATTTTATATTATCATTTTAAAACAAGCATTCTATGCCATGAATTTTCTGCTAACTTTGGATACTTATCACAGGATGACATCTATAAATTGGTACAACACTAGGGGTGAATTTATTTTCGAAAAAAATATTGGTTTTCTTAAATTTTTTGGAAATAAATAGAACTTTTCAAGCATTTCAACAATGAACCTATCGACTAGTGAACAAACTCTTATACATACCAGTAGGCCACCTAGTCCTAACATTAATCTTTTTAAACTTAATTTTCACCCCTCTAACTAAAGCTTATGGATCACAGTAGGATGGGTTTTAATTTTAGTTGTGAGCTTATGAAAATATTTGAACATCAATTGAAGAGGAATAATACATGGTGTTTACAACTTCAGATAATTACAAAGGAAATAACAACTAGACTTGTGTTAGACACATGTAAAGGACCTTGAGGTTCTGCTTTCTTACGACCTTCCAATGAAGCGAAGCAATAGTACAAAAGCCAAGGCAACATCCAGTATATATGCTCCAAAATATAATACTTACTATATATCTTTGACCTAAATGAGGAGATTTTGAGCAGTAAAGGAGAGAAGCATCCATATAGTTGTGATAAATATTAGCAAAAGATATAGAACAAAAAATCAACAGAAGGACATTACCAAAATTGACTTGTAACATTAAAATGTATACGAAAAGCACATCAAAACCATTTTAAATTTCCAGACCTGCATGTTGGCATGATCGACATTGACAAATGCAACTTTGACCTGGTCGTTCTCAGGCAAATGGATCTTGTAAATCCCATATGCCAATGCGGTAGTGGTTGTCTCATGGAACAACCAGAGAGGGTATGGTCTAGCAATCATCGCATCATCCATCACAGCCCTACTCTGTATAACAATGAAGAATACTGGAATGCTAATGCAATAATAGACAATCGTAATATTCAAATTATTTTCGGCAATATCCTTCGGATTTGAGAGCACCATTTTGACAACTTGGGTCTTCAGATTCGAGAGCACCATTCTAAAAATCTAGGTCGACATAAAGCTCCTTTGCTCGCCGACTTACCTCACATTGATCATAGGGAAGCCATCGGGGTTATTAAAGAATTTGTTGCTCCTTCAATTTACTTGTATTTTCTTAAATTTCAGTTCTATTGTACATAACATAAAAGTGTTAGTACCTGTTAATGGAAATAGTTGCTGGAGTCGAGGCCGGAGACGGTCGCAGTCTCACCCATTAACTAGAATTGGAGAAGGCTCTGCTCGAGTGGGGGTCACCAGAGACCATAGTGATTTACAACAATTGGCGATGAGGAGGAGACGGTGGTGGCAGAGGAGTCAGAGTGCTAAGGGTGGTCTATGTTAAGGGACTTCGATGGAGGAGACAAAATGGAGGAATTTGAGGAAGTCTCGAACTCTGGCGAGGTCCCCATGCACACACGGCTTGAGAACTTTCTGGCACGGATGAAGGAGGGCGGAGTTGAGGTCAGGAAAGAGGATGAGGGAAAGGGGTGTTGAGGAGATTAGAAATTAGGGTTAGGGTTTTGTTGCGATGGAGGGGAAGGGGTGTTAGGGAGATTACAAATTAGGGTTACGGTTTCTTATGGTGGACGAGAAGTAGAAGAATATAGAGTTAGGGTTTTGTGAAAGAGGATGTAGATGGTGATATGAATTTGGAAGGAGATATTTCTCTGAATTTGGAAGAGGGAAAGTAAGAAACACACGAGTGTATAGGCCTGTCAATGGTAGCTTATCGGTCGGATGTTGGTATTACCACATCCGAACCGATAGCTATCGGATATATCCGATAAACATCCGATATCCGTTCGGATGGGATTATTCGCTCCCGTATCCGTTACCGATAACTTTAACGGATATCGGGTAATATCCGAACCAATAAGAATATGCTCCAGACAAATTTACATGTCATTAACCATATATTGTATGCAGTATACAACACACAAGATCCAAGAATACAATTGTCTGAAGTAAAGTTATACTGCAAGATCCTTCAATAAGCCATACAATTGCAGTAAAGTTATACTTAAAGATTCACAAATTCACAATCACAGATTCACAATCACAGATTCACACTATCACAGATTAATACAGTTACACAAGATCCTTCCAAGTTCCATCCATAGTCTGATGATCCAAGAATATATCAAATTGTCTGATAGACTGATACACCAATAACTCTTAACATAAAATCCACAACAATACAAAGATCCACAACAAAATATATCAAATTGTCTGAAGTCTGAACTGATACAAAGAAGATGTTGATTGCATCTTAGTCTTCTTCTTCTTCCATTTAAAGCTACAACAGAGTGACAAAGTGACTGTAAAAATGCAACATCCTGCAAAGTTCAAACTGACATTTAATTGCAAATTATTACAAATCATGTAAAATACAGTAAGCTAATAGCATGATATGATCATATACATGGCAATACAAGTAAGACATATTTCCATCTTTAGAATGAAGCAAACTCCAAAGATAAAACAAGGCATTAAAAGTTTCAAATTGACCAGCTGCTGAATCATAATTCATCAATGAGGCTGAAGGAGTGATTAATTTACTGCTCTGACAATGCCATACTATTGCAGCATTGCTGATCTGTGTTAACAATAGTATAAGTTATATGCAAGATACTGAATATTTTCATAAACATATAGGAAAGGAAGACACAAGTTCCAAGGATAATTACTAAAGTTCATACAATTGCAGCCAAGTAGTTTTCTTTCTCCAATAAAATATTACATGAAAGGCTCAGCAAGTAGCCAATGTAAACACATATAATGAGTAATCGGGCACATACCTGAATGAATTATTGTTTGTCCAAAATACATAAGAATAGTTGAACTTGGCTCAGATGGGAGATGAGGCTCAGACTTGTTGTCTCAAGGAAACCCCAAGACTTTATATTGTCTCAACATGTCCAATGAAGGACAAGGAAACCCCAAGACTTCATATTGTCTCAAGGAAACACCAAGACTTCATATTATTATGATATTATCTCAACATGTATAGCTGAACAGCCTGAACTTGGCTCAGATGGGAGATGAGGCTCAGACTTGTTGTAGGCTCAGATGAGAGATGAGAGGCTCAGAGGGGCTATCAATGTATCAGAAGATTCAGAACATGAAAATAGTATCAGAGCAGCAGCTCAAAGCCTCAAATTCAATCAGAACTTGGCTCAGATGGGAAACCCCAAGACTTCATATTGTCTCAAGGAAACACCAAGACTTCATATTGTCTCAAGGAAACACCAAGACTTCATATTGCAAGGCCGCAAGGGGCTATCAATGTATCAGAACATGAAAATAGTATCAGAGCAGCAGCTCAAAGCCTCAAATTCAATCAGTCAATCTATGATACTCACTAACAGAGCCTAGAGCCATTCCAGATTTCCAGGTCATCATTGCCATGTCATCTCATCTTGTTTTCATCTTCACTGCCAAGTCAAGCCAATACAGTTTGCCAAAGCCTCAATCTATGATACTCACTCACAAAGCCTCAATCTATGATACTCACTTATGGTAGTGATAATAGCATCAGTTTTTTTAGATGATTGGGATGTAGAATTATGAACTATGCAAAACAGAACATGTAGTAAGGCAAGAAATTTCTAAAGAAATAAATCATTTCCAAATTAAGATATTGTTACCAAAAATGCCTAGATGTCAGATCTACCATCACCAATCTCCGATCCTTCCTCCAAATTAATGACATTATCTGAAATTATTGAAGAGAAACAAAGTTGTCAAGAGTAAATAAATGTATGAAATAAAAGAAAGTAACTTGATGACAAAAAGTTTAATAATTCACCTGATAGTGGTGGCAACCAATCCTTTACACAACTTAGTGATTCAACAATGTCGGGAGCCAATGAAGATCGATGTGGAGTAACCACTCTACCACTACAACTAAATGCCGATTCTGATGCTACAGTAGATACTGGAACTGCTAAGAGATCACGAGCCATAGTTGCAAGTATTGGATAAGTAGGTGTCTTCAGTTTCCACCAAGATAATATGTCAAAACTCCTCGGATCATCACCTTTTGGAAACAATGGTTCATCCAAGTACTTCTCCAAATCAGATTTTTCATTTGACTGAGAAATATCACTATGCAAGTTGTCAAATTCAAATTCCAGCTTTGATTTCAATCCAACATTGCTAACCGTCCCACTACTAGAAGTACCAACAAAATTATCATGACTAAATACATCGGGACCAGCTTGCATAGCATATGAAGAATATAGTTCCTTCAAAGATGAAAGAACTTGGTTGTTGTAGATTGTAGAATATTCACCATAAATCTTACTAAATGCAAATTGCACAAATTTAAATTTATATCGAGGATCTATGATTGTACCAATGGTCATCGTTAAACTACAACTCTTCCAATATTTATCAAACTTCTCCTTCATATTTTGTGCCATGCCACGAACATAATCATGCGGACTACTTAGCCAATCAAGAATACTCACATGCACATCTAAAACACCCTTGAAATATAAATTCGCAGTAGGATACTTAACCCCTGAAAATAGAAGTGTGGTATTGTTAAATACCCTTAAACATTCACAAATCACAGCCCCTCTCTCCCATTCTTCGTTAGTAGGCAAAGTTTTATACTCAGAATGTAACTCCGCTAAGCGAATAAATGCAGATTTTACGTCTATTGCACTCTCAAGCATATGAAAAGTTGAGTTCCACCTGGTTGGCACATCGCTTGAGACTCCCTTACCAACTAATTTTGTTTGTGATAATGCAGACTCGAACTTTTGCTTTCGGCCTTGGGAGGATTTGATAAAACTGACACTTTCTCGAATTTTTCCCACAAGAGAACCCACCACCTTCAAACCATCCTGCACAATGAGACTTTAACTAAAATAGAGAATTAACAATATAAAAAAACAAGAAATAAAATAATTAAATTTTATTTACCTGCACAATCAGATTTAAAACATGAGCACTGCACCTCATGTGAAACATGTCACCATTAAGTAATAAACCACCTTTATCATTCAACCATTCTTTAAGATTCCGAATCATTACATCATTACTAGAAGCATTATCAACTGCTACTGCAAACAACTTGGAGTCAATGTTCCATGCTAGTGTTGTTGATTTAATGAACTCGCTGAGAACAATTCCGGTATGTGGAGATGGAACCATGCCAAATGCTATAATTTTCTTATGCAAGACCCAATCATTGTCTAAGAAATGACATGTCACACAACAATAACCTAAATTTTGATGCTCGGCTGTCCATAAATCAGTTGTGAGGCTTACTCTAGATGTATTTCTGTCAAGCATCGCTTGTAATTGCACTCTCATGGCATTATAAACTTTCTTAACATCTTCCCGAATGGTATTTCTTGAGTAAAACTTTATTCTAGGGTCGATGGTCTTCAAATATTCCTGAAAATAACGATGCTCGGCCATATTAAATGGATAGTCATGAAAAGCAACCATCTTTGCAAATGCAATCCGACTTTTGGCGGCATCGAACTTCCAA
Source organism: Iris pallida (assembly GCA_029216955.1). Lineage (NCBI taxonomy): Eukaryota > Viridiplantae > Streptophyta > Magnoliopsida > Asparagales > Iridaceae > Iris > Iris pallida. The sequence continues at coordinate 39,372,630 of JANAVB010042420.1, forward strand.
GTTCCCATTCTTGGAGGTTTGCCACCACTAGTTATGGAAGTTATGAGTTTTTGACCGGGCCGATTTTGAGGCCTCCTACTACAAACTTTTCGATGATTGTGCAAATGTGTGGTTCCATTCCTGCTAGACCCATCAAATTATTTTTTGCAATGCTTACATGTTGCTCTACATTTACCAACCCCTATATATTGCTCTTCAAAATCTTCCCATACTTCAGATCTCCTTTTCCTCCTTTTGTTCAGGTCATCATCTACTTGTGTTTCATTTTCACTCTCAATCTCCTTCTCTCTAACATTTGTTTCATTATTTGATTCAACATCAACCTCGACATCAGGACTCGCAGTGGGTAATCTTGAGTTAATTGAAACACTTGGACTTTGAGCCATCTTCGAATAGTATATACTGAATAGAAATGTTAGAAAAATGAAATGAGCATAAATAGGGAAAAAAAATTGAGCATTATAATTTATATTATATACTGAATAGAAATGTTAGAAAACTGAGCACTGCACTGCACCAGAAAGAATGAAGTAACAAAACCAAACATAAATAGGGAAAAAACAATCAGAAAAAAATACTGCACGAAAAATTGGTAACTAAGAACTGTTCATTTGTTTAGAGAAATCAGATATTGTTATAATTTGCAGAATATAGTCAAAGTTTTATTTCTAAATATTTCTGATACACTTGGGGAATCTAAGATATAGAACCCAAAATCCACCTTAAAGAACAAATTACATCAACAGGGAAAGAAGGAAACTCCCCCAAAGTTGATATATCAAACTAAGTGGTCATAGATTTACTGAGAATAACTAATCGGAAAAGAAAAGTATACCTAAAATGAAGATCCAAAAGGGAAAGCTTCAAAATCAAATCAGCCTTCAAAGTTCAAATGAGCACTGCACAAAAAAATGATTTAATAGAAAAGTTAGCTTGATCCAAGAAGGAAAAATGAAGTTTGAAAGTAATCAATCATAAATATTAAAAAAAAATCGTGAAGCACGAATTTCATAGGAAAATGATTGAAATTAGTAAATCGAAGAAGAAATAATACCTAAAATGAAGATCCGGACATGGCACTGAAGAATGAGAGAGAGAGAAAGAGGGCCATGACGCGCCGCCGTGAGAGAGAGAGGACGAGGCCGCGAGAAAGAGAGGGGGCTTTGCCGCTTTGGTGGCTGTGGTAGTGTGGTGACTCTCTGAGTCTTTGAGTTGAGACTAGAGAGAGTCAGAGAGAGCTTTGGTGGCGAGAGAGAGAAGAGACTAGAGAGACTGAGAGAGCTTTGGTGGCGGTGGTGAGACTGAGAGCTCTTTCTTTTAGTTTTAGGGTTAGGAAGTTAGGGTTGTGAAGCTTGATCTCATCTCCACCGTTGAATCAAACATTTAAACTGAAAGTTGAAACAATCAGGCCTGGCCAGCAGCTAAGTTGGGCTGGGCTTTTTAAGTTGAAGCTGGGACTGGGATTAAGTTTAACATATATTTTTTATATTATTATTATGTTATTTTATTTTCGGGTCGGATGTTATCGGATCGGATATCATATTTTTCGTATCCGCATCCGATATCCGATAAATATCCGATAAGACATCCGTATCCGTATCCGAATCCGAAATTTCGGATATTATTGGTCCGAATGCGGATCGAATGCGAATTTTCGGTCTACCATTGACAGGCCTACGAGTGTATGCTGTATTGGGACATTATTGGGACAGTATAAAAGTGTGACCAAATAAATATTTACAAAAAAAATAAAAATAAAAATATATTAGGAACGTTTATAAAATTCGGAACGTGTTTGTTCTGTTCCAAAACCTAGGTACAGAAAATAAGTGTTCCTGATTGAAAAATACCTAGTGTTTCTAATTTGCTATTTTGGTGTAGTGGATTATTTTACTTTTTTCCTATGACTATGTGAGATATTTATATTCAGTCTATATGGCATATTTTTCTGTATCTTGTTATGCCCCTCTGAGGATATGATGATCTCTCCAGGTAGTTGTTGGCTTCATACTTAGAGCCGTTAGTGTAATTTTTGCAGGATTTAGGTATAGATTGTGATTTTATTTTGATTATTTCCTTCGTGCTTTATGTTCCTTATCATGATATATTCTGCTTGTTAGCCTGGTATTTGTAGACTTATGTTATTGCTTTCGAGTCTATTCAAATAAGTGTAGCATGGGGTGCACACCATGATATACATTGCCATTCTTGTATCCTATATTACTGTGGATTGAGACATAGAGATATTATTGAGTTATATAGAAAGTTGATCGTTATTATACATCTTATACGTATTCGAGCTAGGCAAGAGTCCACTTGATACGTAGCTGGCATGTTTATGTATTCCTAGTCCTACGTATTTTAGGACTGGGGCGTTACACATAGTTAGCATATATCTTTCCAATCCAGAAAGGGTATATTCGAATACGGTCAAGTAGACTCTACGATACCTTTAGGGCACTGTTTTAGAAGCTTTCATTGCTGGTGACGAGACAAAGGTGTTCGGATATACTGATGCTGATATGGCTGTATATTTATACACGAGAAAATCGACTTTGGGTTATGTGATGATATTTGATGGTCAAGCGATTTTGTGGCAGTCACAGTTGCAGAAGTGTGTTACCTTGTCTACGATAGAGACATAGTACACTACGGCGATGGAGGCCTGTAAGGATTTGTAATTACCACTTTTCTAAAATGAGGGTAATTTTAAAATTTTGTAAAATTGACCATGTTAGTTATTAAATAGTAGATTTAAATCATGTTAATGATTAATTGGTGAATTTAGATTATTTTAATACTATTTAATTTGTTGTATTGTGACTTTGGTCTTTTACTAGTATAACCCTAGAACTGTTTAGCCTAGAGACTAACCATGACCATGGAGACCTAACCAATGTGATTAGATTAGCTATTTACCACTTTTTAGGCTAAAGGATTTTGGTCATTTGTGATTTATTATTATTTTTGAATTTTAATTAATTAATATTGTGTTAAGTGTTATATTAAGTCTTAACCTAGAATTGCCCTAATCTTGATATTGATCATGAGCCTAGATATTTGATTAATAGGTTCCAACTAAATGACAAGGTTAGGAATATCTAGACACTAAGTTAGAATTGAGATATTTTGGTAGAATAATTTCTAATGGGCTTTTACTAAAAAGCCTTGAATTACACCAAAAGAAAGCCTCTAACCTAAATTGGACCAAACCCTAATCCTATGCTACCCCTTGGCCGGCCACAAGGTGTTCCCCTTCCCTATATAAGTCATCAATTAGCCCCTCTTGCCTCTTCCATTACAAACCTAAACCCTAATTTGTGTTCTTCCCCAAAATTTGCTCTCTTTCTCCAAATCAACTCCAAATTGGACCAAATCAATTGCAATACACTCCCCTAGTGTAGAGGAGGTCTCTATTGGCTAGCTAGCAAAGATTGGGAGCAATTTGCCCATAGGAATTAGTGTGTGATCATTTCAAGTGCTTTTTTATTGAGATTCCAACTCTCAATAGGTAATGACCTCTAAACCTATTAATTTTCTGATCTTTCTCCATAGATGCATTCATTTAGGGTTCTCCTAGCCCAAGGCCAAGTTTGGTAAGAAATTGAATCCATTTAGGGTACGTATCGGAGGAGTATCGGAGAGTTATTCAAAGTGCTCGACGAAATGCCCCTTAGAACTTTTTGTTCTCTATTTTCAAAACAAATTATATTTTTTGGTAGCTATTCATGTGTATATTACATATGTTCTGGACTGAGGTGGAATTGATGGGATTTAGTGGGCATTTTTGGACACGGGGACACGAGGCTGGACTGCGTGCACAGAACTGTGCATCCCCTGCTACCAGTGGTCTGAATCTCGACATCTACCAGGTTAATCTACTTTCTATTGACTCTAGAAGGTAGGTCCAGTGACTGACCATTGGCTTGGGGCATCAAGCCATGGCCTGGTCGAGCCATGGTAGGACCTGCAAACTCTCATCTGAGCAGTCGAACAGATTTCATCCACTACAGTGCAGTCCATAGCATATGCAGCATCTGTACAGAGTAGAGTTGTGATTGAGTTGGAGGTTGCCTTGGTGTCAGAGGGTGGCCCAAGTGCAGGTCAGGTGAGAACCAGTCATGTCGACTAATGCCTTGAGTGAGGTATTGTGTTAGAGGGCAGGGATAAGCATGTATCAGAGAACAAAAAATATATCTAACCTCCTAGAATATAAATAAAATAATTTACCTCATATTATTCTCAAATGGCCTCATAATAAATATTGAAAGCCTTTAAAATATATAAAACTTAATAAAATAAATATCTAAAAATTGCAGAAAAATTCTATAAAATTATAGAAATATTTATAACCTACTAGAGTCTACATAAAATACTGGGTCTCAAAATAGTCTCAAATAAACCTATTGTAAAATCTTGAAATTCATTAAAATATTAAACCTTAATAAATAAATATCTAAAAATCTCTAAAAATTATAATAAGCTATAAAATAATTAAACAATGCTGATATAAACTATATAAGGGCCAAATGACCATAATATGATCATAGCTCTCTTATAAGCTTAGGTACAAATCCTAATGACCATAAAAGTTAACCATAATCAAAATTAAAAAAAATTGGAAGTGGGCGTACAATAGTGTGTGTATTGGGTTCTCTTGGACTTGAGTATTAGTAATGTCCCATATTGTGTATATAATTCATAGTGATATATATGTATGTAGGATATAAGAGTGAGTGTCACATCATACAGTAAGTATCAGACATTTAGTTAGATAGAAGAGAGTGTAGCAGTTGGCCACATGGTTTGGTTGAGTTGGGGTTCAGTGTATCATGTGAGTGTTGGTGTGAGAGTGTGTTAGTGTCTCTAAGTGACATAAAGAGTGCCTATGAGAGTGGTATCAGTGAGTGTATCACTGAGCTACAGTGTCAGTATCAGAGCAGACCATATACCATAGGCAATTTCATTTCAGTTCAGTTGGAGAGTGGATGTGGTATTTAAGTGTAAATGTGTTATAGTGTATCTGGGTTCAGTCGAAGGGGAATACTTCCTACTGCAGGGGTGTCAAACCCTCTGACTTGTACAGGCTCCTGTAGGGCTTTGCTTAGCCTGGCCGGGAATTGGGAGGCTCCTATTGCATGTTCAGGTACAGCCCCTACTGATAAGGGTTAGTGCCGGGTATTAGGGTCTCCCTAGCCTTTGGTAGTGAGTGTGTGAGAGGGTGTTCAGTGAATGTATCAAAGATTAGGATATGGGTTAGAATTATTTCATGTATCAGTAATTGGCTTTGTATTTGTGAGTGTCTAGAGTGTTAGAGTATCAGAGGGTTATAGTATGTGGTTGATAGCCTAATGGAGAGGGGGAGATGTTAGTATCAGATTTTGATAGGTTATATGTTAGTATCAGATTTTGATAGGTTAGATGTTAGTACCAGATTTTTGATACCTTAGAGTGTTAGTACCAGATTTTTTATATCTTAGAGTGTTAGTCCAAGTAAGTGAAGAGAGGGAGTTAGAGTATAGAAGTTGGTTAGAGTTAGATTCAGAGATTGCTAGGAGTGGAGAATGTGGGCTTGACCATGGGCATGGGGGTTAGCCCTTAGTTTCAGATTAGAAGTTCAGTGACCTTTGTCTGCTACTTGGCAGCAGGGGATCACACCCTTTTTGTTGGGTAATGTTGGCTATTAGCCAGAGAATCAGAACTTGCTGCACTTGGCAGCAGGTTACATGACTCTTGGATAGTGCCAAGCCATGAGGGGGTGTTGGCTTAAAGTTTTACCTGTCCTAATCTAGGTGAGTGTCCTTGAATACTAGGTATTTGTAAGTACAAATTTGTTTGACATAACTTGTTAGGAGGATAGGGAGCCAATATAGATATTGCCTATATCTATACCCATATCTATATGAGTTTGGTACATAGGTATATTCATATGGAAATAAATGTGAGTATAGTACTAAATAGACTATAGAGATATAAATGAGCCTATAGGAACATAGTATAGGTAAGGTACCTAGATACTTAGGGTAAGGACACAATATCCTAAAAAGATAAACTCAAACATTTTAGAAATAACTAGTTTGACCAAATAGTCTAAATTTGACCCAAGTTTGACTTAGTTGATTGAAGTTTGACCAAGAGTTGACTTTGACCTAGAATGACCTAGAATGATTGCATTGTAAACTTCAATTATTATATTTTGAACATGTTATAACATGTATTGCTCTAAATAGGACCTTTTGACTCCGGTTCAGACATCTATACATATCAGTTGCTCAGGGTATCAGGCGAGTACATTCTCTGATAGTTCTTTTTATTTGATATATCCTGTGATGCATATTATACTAGTGTTCTATCTTGATTCTGACACGATGGACTCACGGATTGGTATTTTATGGATTCCTTGATTGGAGATACGTGGTTTCATGCCTATCTTGAATAATATAAATCGTGACTAACGCATCTATCGTGAATAATGAAATGCGTGTCAAAGAACCTATATTCCATGTGTACTAGTCGGGCGGAGAAATACCTAGGAGACATGTGAACATACCTGTTCTATCCCATTGGTCTTACATGAATAATAGCAGCCACACACGTACGTGTATGGTTTGTCGGATATCCCTTTCTAGCCGTTCACATGACATCTTGGTATTTCTAAACACTGATCAAAATATTGATTCTCTAAGCTGTCTGTTATATACCTTACATGACAGGTTTACCATTATTACATATTTGTCTGTTTTCATATTTTATATGTTCTCTATACACTTGTCTTTTCCTTGTACATTATCTCTATAACCTGAGCATCAAAAATTTCACAATTATTACAAACTCATATTGCTTGTCAATTATCTTAAACTGTTAGAGGTAATGTGTTTGTTCCATCCTAACTGGATATGCTGACAAAATTTTATAGATGTTACATGCCCTACCTGCTACGAAACCAGAGATGGTTTAGCTACCTTGGGTCCCGACTCTCAGGAGTGATCGGAAGACTAGCTTAGTAGACTTGTTCTAGATTTTCATGTTTGAACTTGAATTATAATAAGTAGAGATATTTGACTTGTATTTGAGATTGTTACAGATATTATTATTTAGTTGTTTATTTAGTTGTAGTTGTTGTTTAAGTTTTATTAGTTATCTAGACTTCTGTGTTATCTTATCGTGCTTAGACTGTGATTGAGTATTACCATATCTTTACTTGTCCTCCATTCAGAGTTGAGATCTATGGCAGGTACATTATATATTTGCGTGAGTTGTTAGATAGTGACCTAGAACAACGTTCTACCGCTGATTCTGTGGCGTAGGCTGGGCGCTGTTACGCACTCGTGCCCCTATACTGGGTGCTGGTCGTGACAGAGTTACTGTGAATGAAGAAGTTCTTCTAGAAAATGGAGCTTACGCAAGGTCAATACATTTTGCTTTATGATAGTCAGAGCACAATCCACCTTGGAAAGAACCTGACATTTCACCATCGGTCCATATATATTGAGACTCGGTATCATTGGATACAAGATGTAGTTGAGAAGAATGACACGACGCTTAGAAAGTTCTTACAGAGGACAACAGAGAGGATATGCTCAAGAAGGTTCTACCAAGGGAGAAGTTTGAGTACTGTAGGAGGATCGTCGGTATGACCAGCACCTCTATCTAGATGGGAAGGGGAAATATGCTTGTATTGGGTAGGATTTCCAACCTATGTGGATAAATTCTAGAGTGCGACGAGCGCCAACCATGTGTCAGAGAAGCTCGAGGAGTACGGTGAGTGCCATTTGCGTATCAAAGAACCTTAGAATATCAGAGGAGGAGTTTCTGCCCATACCCAGGGGAACCCAGACAAAATTTGGTCCATAGGGGAACTCAGTCCGAGTTCGGTCCCATAGGGTCAAAATTGTGCTGGCACAAAAAACTAGAGTTCAGTTCGAACTCAATTTTGTCGGGGTTGTGCGAGTTATGTAGTGTTTTATGTACTGTTGGATCAAATATAATGGTCCATATTTATTACGGTATTGAGGGAATTATATATATGTATTTTCTATCCCTAATCTATGCAAGTTTATGCAAGTCTATCCAAGTTGATGCTTTTGCAACTTTTGAGAGAGAGAGAGAAGGGGGATTGAACGCCATTATAAATGAGAGATCGATTCGGTTAACTCTTCTCGTCATCTCACGTTTTTCAAAGTCTGTAATCGTGTTTCCTTTTTTAATTAGTTGTGGTGATCCAGTTTGGATCGGTGAGAAGTCTGTTAGGATTTAGTGTACTTTATTATTTCAATAGTGGAGGCTTTTCGGCGTTGGACTATAATTGTCCCATGATTTTTTTGTTAGGGTTTTCAAAGTAAAATATTTTTGTGTCTGCGTTTGTTTGGCTCTTTGTGATTTTGGTTATTTGGTTTCTGCGCTTTACTTTAGTTCTCTCGCAGGTTCTTGGTTTGGGGGAACGATTTTCGTATTTCGTTTCCACCAGAATGTCGGTTTCTATTCATTTTTTCTTATTGAAATTTTAACGCACAATTATGATTTTTAGAACAGTTTTGTTCCTTTGGAAGGGATGCAACTGTTCAGAAACGAGACCCTTTCTTATTGCTAAAAGATAAAAATGTTAAGCAAGCTCGACGATAATAACTCCAACTCTTTCTTTCTACTATGTTTTGATTTTGTAGTGTTATGTTCATATTTCTCTTGTGTGTGTGCAAGTTTTTTCATAGAACTTGTGTATAATGCAATTTTTTCACAACCTGAGCATCCTAATACTATTTCTACGACTCTTGCTTGCTGGAGATAACGGACATGATAGAGTTGTACTAAGTAATGTAGAACATGTAACGCCCCAGTCCTAAAATACGTAGGACTAGGAACGTAGACATGCCAGCCGTATAATAAATATACATAAGCTGTAAATGCAGTAAAACCATAGCTACTAATCTCACCCACAAAATAAAAGAAATAAAGATATCATATAATAACCATGATTTGTCTTTATACAATATGTTGGACGGAGACAAATCCACTACCAACTATTTAAAAGAAAATAAGTACAAGACATGAAATGATTTAACGAAGGTAGCAAGAAAGACCCAAGACACATCATCTTCGAAGGGATGAAGAAGATCACGATCTCGGCTAGAATACCTGCGGAAGACAAGAACACACACACCTGGAGAGACAACCAGGTCCTCAGAGGGACGTAGCAAGATACACAATATCATGCCATATAAACTGAATATAACTTCTCAATAATAATAAGTAAGATCGGATCATAACATGGTCCAATACTTCACCTTTTGGATTAGCGTACCATCTCCCCAACCAAACAAGGACAGGAGATGGCACACTAACCCACGATGAAGTATATTTCCAAGTCTCAAATCCAATATGGTATTCGGACCCCAACAAGGTTCAATACCTTCTCATCGGAGTAGTAAGCCACACCTACAACCAAACAAGGACAAGATGTGGCAAACTAATCCGCGACAAGTTATTATCCCAAGCCATGGTCAGATACAAGTACCCAAACCAAGAGTACTCATACCTAACGGATAAGGGCGCCTAACCAATCTAAGTGAATACAGTTTTAAGAACAGTTCATGGTCGCATGACTACCGGGTCAAGTCAGGAAAATACCAATGCAGTACAGTACCTCAGTAGCGAGTCACAACACCATATACTATTCCTCAGTATCGAGCGAGTCTATAGCATATAGTCTACCTATCGTTCCTCAGTAGCGAGCGAGTCTACGATAGATAGGGTGGTAGTCAACTTCCAATCATGTTCTCCCCGCCCAATGCCAACTCATAACTGCTAAGCTTCTAGCATGCAACTCTAGTAGCAGTTATTTCCTAACGCACGGCCTATACGTACTGGTGGCCAGCCAATCACGCATGTCCGAGTCCTATATGTGACTCACAACAACGTGGTATAAATGTATCATGGTTATGAATACAACACACAAAGGGTGGTCTCTTAAATCTAAGTTCAATGTATAAGAAAATAGTACATAGCAGGAAATAGAACTAAACAATAAAATTTTTATCTACCTATGCCATGTATCACAGTTTATTTTGCAGAAAATAAATAATGAATAATGCATGAATATGAGCTAAAGTAAAATAATCAGCTAATGGCAAGGTATCTTGCCTGAGGTTATGCGCAAAAGGGAATAATCCAGTAGCTCGAACCGGCAAATAAACGAAGCTAAAAAAGCCAAATCCTGCAGATGACTCCGGATGCTGCAACAAACATTACGAACGAGTTTGGAATAAAAAATATGCCTAGAAAACACCTGTCCAAAAGTTAAATTCTGGAACAGGGGCAAAATCATAATTTCGTGTCAAAACGTTGTTCGCCGTTGGACCCGTTGTACCAAAATGCATGCCAAAATCTACGGTCTCTAAAGTCGTCAAACTATATGTCTACAGATTTATTTTGATGAGATGAACCCAATGGTATGTCCAATTTTGGATTCCAGTGGGCCGTGCACAAAATCGCCTGTTAGGTTGGATTGTAGGCCCGCCAAAATAGCGATCCGGTCAACGGTCTCAGAATCGGACCAAACTTGGCTCACAGGACCAGAAAAATATTTTGAGTCCAATGGCGCAAGTTTCGTCGCGATTGGATGAGTGTGCACAAAGTAATTGGAAAATTTTGAAAAAAAAAACCCGATACGGCGTTCTTCGACGGATACGGGTCAAATTTGACGCGCACACGTGACCAATTTAAATTTCGTCAAAGCCCGCACGTCCAGAAAGTCGATACGGACCTTTCGGTACTCTCGGTTTGCGACGGGTCGTCCGGTTTGTCGGGACAGACCTCATACCGGGGTTTTTAAGGTTTTTTGAAAATTGATTTTTTGGGATTTTTAATCTGAGTAAACATGGAATTTATTGCAGAATAAATAAATCTATTTGAAGGAGATGATAGAGGGTCATGTGGGTTTTCTACACGAATTTACGGATCTAAAAATGGATTAGAATTGGCGAAGAAATCGCACGGTAAAATTAGGTACCTCAAAGTTGAATTCTGTTGTGGTTGTTGATGTTCTCGTTGTTGTTGTCGTTGTTTGCTGCAGACATTCGGGCTGCGTTGCGACGCACGAGGCTACGGACAGCTCGCCAGAGAGGGGGGAGGGGGATGGAAGGAGAGAGAAAGAAGGATGGAAGAGATTAGAAGAGAGTTGGAAAGATTTGGGTTTGAGTTTAGGTTAAAAACAAAAGTATATATATTAAGGGGGGAAGGGGGGTTGACCACAATAGGTTGGCTGCTGTTGCTTGTTGGGTGTGGACGACCACCCATGCTGCTGCTGCTTTTGCTTAAGTGTTCATTGTGTGGTCGGTTTCCCACTTGGTGGGGCCGACCACACATTGCCATTATTTTTTTTTCTTTTAATCTTTATCTAAATCTATTTAGCTATATCTATATATTTATGTATATGTATATATCCATATACCATAATCTATTTAAAAACAAAATAACAAATTAAATATTATCTATCCAAATATTTAATATATTTAAACATATCTACATATATATAAAAATTCAATTCACAATAAATCAACTCAAAATAATAATATCTTAATAGAATAGACATGTTTATTAAATCTCCACAAAATAACTTTAATAATAATAAATTAATAAAATTGTCCCAATGGGTGAACTTATACCGTACACCCTTATCCGGGTCCAAAAATTTGTACAAATATTGGGAACATTATTTTAATAATAAGATATAAGTCTTGTACCAATAATTTATAAATATTTATCAAATTATAAAATAAATTAAGAATATTTGCACACACATAAAATATGCTTACATGGACACCATGGTCCCACCACATGCCTATATGGGCTTAAATTGGGTTTGGGCCCAGTTCGGACTGAATTGGACAAACCGGTTCATCTAAAAATCAATATATAAAATAATATTTAATTAAAATAATTTAATTGAGTTAATTCACAACTTGGCCTGGTTTTCCTAGTTTGGACAAAACTATGGCTAGGCCTCCCATGGCATGGCTAGTACACTAGTCAAGGCACACTGCTACATCTTTCGTGCCAAAATTCATGGTCGTCTAGCGCTCCAAAACTCAACAATGGCTAAAGTCATCTTTAATAATTAATAAAACCCATAAATTGCATAAATTCGATTTTAAGTCTTTAAAAAAATATTAAAAAAATTTAGGGGTTTTACAGAACATGGAATATTGGAATCGCTGGGTCGCTAAGGCAGTATCCGTGGACTGGGAACTATGCAAGTATAGAAAGCCCTGGATTGGAAAGTTGGATCCGAACGGTGGTTCGGAGAATGTGATATTTTAGTAGAGATGAGTAGCTTCGATTTTAGATTTATACCAAGTATGTGTCGTATCTTACTTATTTATGAGTATTGCATGATCATTGGCAACTTGTGCATAATGTTTTGTTCCTCGAATAATCTCTGAGGCACTAGGATGGATTCGGCCTAGGGGAACGGATATTGCGAGACCTTCAGTGGGCGTGTGACCTACACTGAAAGGTCACATTGTAATACAGGTATTTCGGGACATTGGTGGACATCGTGCCTCGTAAGCGAAGTGTCACCGTCTTACATAATATAGTCCATAATGGCTTGTGGTGACAGTGACCTTCATGTAGTTAGGTTGCATGCTAATGTTATCTACTTGTAGGCCTAGTATTAGATGCAGAATGAGCACTTAGCACGATTATATTTTCATGATGGCCAACGAGTGTCTTATGCAGGGACATGAATTATGACACTCTTAGATAAAATTATTAGATGGATATCGTGTATTGATACCATTATGTCATACTTCAATTCCGTTGGACCAAAAGTCGCCACTGGACATAATGTTGTACAAGCCTAAATTATACTTGTACAAGGCAAGCACCGAACGACCGATTGAACATGTAATATAATATAGAGTTATCACAGTAGAAATATTGAGCAAAAAAGTTGAATCAATACAAGATATACAAAAAAAAAATTCTCTTTTATTGATATGTAATAGCATAGCTCTCTATGTAATACTCTACCATAGTATTATAATCCATATGTACGACATTGCAACAGTATGAAAATCATATTGATAGGCAGCATGTCTAAATTTTTATGCAACAAGATGAGGCTACTCTATTTGTACAAGTCTAACTCATCAATTCATAATTCCATATTCTATAGCAATCAAGCATATGAAATGTGATTACTCTCTTATTTATGTAGGTTCGTCTCTTTTATTATTAGCATGTAGCATTGTCACGCCCCGATTCCGTCGAATCGATAGTCGTCCCCCGGGCGTGATGCCGTGCGAACCTAATTTGAGATCGCACAAGGCCTAGTCATAAGGTAATCCGAGACACGAGATCTAAGAGAGTACGCAGACAAATTGATACACACAATAAGTAAAGGAAACTTGATTCTTTATTAATAATGAACATCATTTACAGACTCCAGTACAAGACTCATTGCCGCTCGGGCTACAACATGACTCGATTTACAAAAGAGTGCCGATGAGATAGTCGTTCCATACATTGCACACATCCCTCAATATACACAAGTACTCCATTGACCTGGATGGGAGGGACGCTGAGTCATTTGCCTTGGACTGTCGAGAGCCTTCAAAAGTGGAGTCGCCGAGTAAGTCTTCGACGCACGGCCGAAGCTTCAAAAGTCACAAATGCCGCCGAGCTAGCTGGCACGTCCTTCCTGGTTCGCGGGACCTGCAAAGAGCGAGGATCAGCACGAAACACATGTACTGGCGAATGGCTAATTAAATTCAAGCTCTGCATTTGATTCAAGAAGTTTCGTAAACATGTTAGCTAGCTATTTCAATGATCTTTCTAACCATCCTGTTCGATTTGCATGTTAACATGTTTTGAGGCAAGCATATGAACCTGTATATCATTAAGCAATTATCATGTTCATCCCGTGTCCCGTGCACCTGTTAAGCAGTAAAAGGGGTATAAAGGCCACTGGCAATGTCAAGCCATCGCGGACTATAGCATTTGGTTAGACGACGCCCCTTTCGCATCGGATAGCGAGCCCTGTGCGAAAGTGCCCGCATAACTCGCGCCGATGAAGGGTTGGCGCTGCTACACTCGTTCCTCCAGGGCCGAATCGGTCCCTTGGCCTAGGCAACCGTTCGAGGAAACTTCACCTTGTCGACAAGTTGTCCAATGACCGTTTTCCTTTAGACTTAGTTGATTTGCTTACTTAGCCGTATCATTGCGATAAACGTTAATCGATTCATTCACTGTTTGCATAGGCTAAGTGGATTTGTATAGGAAAGCACGTTTTCCATTTTCAAAACCGGCAGTTTGATAGCAAGTGTTTCATGAAGAATCGTGCCACGATTTCTTTGATTCTACACTATTATGACAAGCAATTATTTTACTTCATATATTGAGTTTTGAAGTAGAGGGACAGGACGAAGGAGGTCGGTCACTCGCCTTAGCCTTGCTTCAAGCGAGCGACCGGTTGGCTGCGCTGACGTCGCCTACGCGATCATCTGCAATCGCATAAGCAACTGATTAGAACACTATATAATTCAAGGATATTCGATATGAATGCAAAGCTCAAAAATGCATCACGAAAACCCATCGAAAACATTCACGAAAAACGCATTCACGAAAACCAAAGCCAAAGCCAAATCAAGTGCGGCATGAAAACCAGAGCAACGGGAGGTCTCTCCCGACTCAGCCACAGAGCCAATCCTCGATGCGCAACCCGTTGAATATGGGACTTGGTTCCGAAAAATCCATTCCATAACGTGGAATGGATCTTAATTCAACCGTTTCCGTTCGATCGACTCGGTCGATTCCGACCTATCGGTCCCGACTGAATCGATAGCGACAGTGTTCCTTTCTCGTACACCCCGTGGACGGAGACGGGGCACGATGTAGGGACGGGGCACTACACCATAACCAACTAATAAAAAGTTTCATCCTCGAAACTTAAAGATGGAACCTACCTCTACGAGAACAATAAAGGAAATTTCTCATTCATCTCCGATTTAAGTTCCCACGTCGACTCTTCGACCGAGTGGTTCTTCCAGAGGACGCGGACGAGAGGGATCGCTCGATTGCGCAGCAACTTATCCTTGCGTTCTAAGATTTGAACTGGCTCTTCAACGTAGGATAAGTCTGACTTTAGCTCCAACTGGCCAAAATCTACCACATGGCTCGGGTCGTGTACGTACTTCCGCAGCTGAGAGACATGGAAGACGTTGTGTACACCTTCAAGCGCCGACGGTAGGGCAATTTTATAGGCAACCGGGGTGACCCGTTCAAGTATTTCGAACGGCCCAACGAATCTCGGACTCAATTTTTCCTTCGCACCGAACCGAGTAACTGTCACACCCCGCTCCCGTAGGAGCGATCATCCTCGCTAAGGCGTGATGCTGCACGAGCCTAGATTGCGCTCGTGCGAGGCAGGTTCCATAACGCCCGATTACAGCGGCGGCGACGAGGTCGTCGCAGAGAAGTCCCAAGCAGAAACATTGAAACATGCAGCGGAAATTTAGAACAAGTACACATGAACACAAGTCATTCAAAAGAAACTCTTTTATTGATATTGAATACAAGATTATATTTCTGGGCGCAAGGCCAAATTACAAGTCTCTCGTGCTCACTTTTCTCTCATTTACAAGTCACTCTGCTCTCTCTCATCTCTCGATACAATACTTGAATCCAGCGGAAGCTTCGGAAGGCGATGTCCATACATTATGTCCTGTATAAGTCTTCAATCAACACGGCCGCACGCTTCGAATCGCCAAGGAACTCCGTGCCTCGACGCATCCAAGCGAGCTCCGCGCCACGAGCTTCTACCTGAGCCTGCACATGAAACACTGTGTGGGTGTCAGTACTCAACTGTACTGGTGGAGTGAGCTCCTCGCCCACCCATGCATAACTGACACGTTTTATTTACTTTGTGCAGCTTAAACCCTTTCGATTGTCTTTCTAGTATTGTCTTAGGATCAGTTTTAAGACTTGACGTCTAACCAACTCGACGTGCAACGACATGGTCGTGCTACAATACCAACGTGTATTTCGATCGAGGCAGTGCCTCATTGCCTAGGTACTTGACCAAACTTCAACTCGAGGCGACAGGGTCGTGCCACATTCTATTCGCAACTTAGACATATTCAGGATAATGCTATGCCGAGGAGCAACTTACGCGAACTCGGCCGTGCCAAGACCTTTGTTTAAAACTCAAGCGCCTCTAGACCAATCCTCGTGCTAGCGATATCAAGGGGGAACGACTCGTGCTGGTCGTGCCTCTAGACTTTGCTTAGACTTGTCCGTGCTTCAAGATTGAGGCCACGCCTCGCAACGTATCAAGACTTTTCATGCTGCCGCCTTGCGGCCCTTCTATTCGACTCATGAACCAACTTAGACAAGACTTTCCAAACCTAGCATCGATCTCATGGACATCCTGACGCCAATCTATCGTGTCAAGTACGGTGCCTATGCTGCAGCCCAGTCTTAGGCCCAGACCTTGTGTTACCGACTAGACCTGTATTCAAGCTCTAGACCCAAATCCAAAGGCATACACGCGGTGTGCCGCTATTGCTGACACATCTACATGAGTGGTCACTAGCAATTTCAAGCTATCTTGGACATGGCTCGTGGGATATCGACCTGTACCTACACGGGTAGCTAGCCCGGTGGGGTCGAACTCTCCCATGCGGTCATCCAGCATCCTACTTTGAGCCACACTCGCTTCCCCCGGGCCGAATAATCCCGGCGCCCCGGTGATCATTCGAGAAGACTACACCTTATCGACAAGTTGCCCAATGACCATGCATACTCGATCTATCCAGTCTTATCCAGTCCTTTCTCAACATGACCATGCATTCCTTCTTTCTATCGAGACTTAACGAGACTCCCAAGCTGCGGGACCGATCTCGTGTGCGGGACATATCAAGACTTAGCGAGACTCCCAAGCCAGGGACCGATCTCGTGTGCGGGACATATCAAGACTTAGCGAGACTCCCAAGCCAGGGGACCGATCTTGTATGCGGGACATAACATGACTTAGCGAGACTCCCAAGCCAGGGGACCGATCTCGTGTGCGGGACATAACATGACTTAGCGAGACTCCCAAGTAGCGGGACCGATCTCGACGACAACAAGTCGCGTGGACTTCCTTTGTTCGTGGCAAGCTTTTCTACTAAACTGATCGTAGCTCGTGCCTTAGACAGGCCTGGCTCTATAGGCGATGCTATCGCTCAAGTCATATACTTATACGACGAGCCTTGTTCTCAAGGGGCTACGCGACTTGACAACCGCAGATAGAGCGGGACAGTGCTAGAAATGGCTTCGATAGCCCAACGCAACTCTTGTTTAACTTGTTCGGGCAACGACTCGACGAGCAAAGGCTACACCGAGCTCTGCGTCGAGGGAACGTGCTAAGCACGGGGTCGACTTGAACAACCAAGTTCGTGCCTAGACTTAAGCCGACAAGCCGTGCAAGACGACATAACTTGCGGGACATGCGAAGGCTATGCCAAGCCTTGTGGGACAGGACCGTGCATGCTTTATTAAGCATTCATGCGGGTGACGCCTAGGACTTAGGCTTATTCGATTGTTGGGGCAAAACGACGGGACCATGCATGCTTCACCAAGCATTCACGCAGGCGACGCCTATGACTTAGGCTATTTCAAGTGTCGGGGCAACTTAACAACTTAAGCCAACTTCCTTCTCCCAAGCCACGGGATCGAAGGATTGAGTGTCATTTGAAAGCACGCTGAGCCGACTTCTATGTTGACCGTGGGACCATTTTCCATGTTCTAGGATATTCTGACCCGACGGGATTATTCCTTTAGCTATGTGCGTTCGTAGCTTTTAGATTAGCCTACTTGTGCAAGTTGAAAACAAGCGAGTTATTAAGTGAAGGCTAAGATGTAGTGAGTTCACCGAAACTCCCCCACCTGTGCGAGGAGTCGCCTCGGACGAGCGGGCCTTCGAGCAGCCGTTGCAAGGCTAAGTTCCAACGCCGTCGGCGTTTCGATTTCTCCGATTGACTTTGCGGGACGGGGCACTACAACATACACCACTCAGAACAAGTCTCGTCCTCGAGACTTTCCTGGTGGCAAGCCATCTTACCATTTCTATGGCCAAGACTTAATCGTGCACACTCCGCCTATGCGTTTCCTCAATTCTGAGCCACGCTCTCATGACTATCAATCCCTCCATTAACATGATTTCAAGATCTCGACACACTCCCATTTTTTAAGTTTTGCTTGAACTCATTGTATCACTTGGCTGGATTGTACACGCATTCCAAGCGTCCCCAAAATACATGCGTTCAGCCAAGCCGCATGATAGCGAATTTGTCATTCTCACTCGAGTCGCCTTGCGCATATACCCAGGCGTCCCTGAAATATATGCCTGTCAGCCGAATCTCGTGAGCAGGGTTTCCTATATTCGTGATTCACACTATCCATTCATACCAATCCTCAAGATCAATTCTTCGATTGATAACTCATGAAACAGGACGTCTCGCCTAACCGCTAGGCCAATCTTTACGAGGCTAAGTCAATGTCAGGATTGGAATCATAGTTCTCCAACAATAATGCCAACACTGACCCCAATCCTAGGGTCAAACCATAGCCGGTAGTTCGGGGTTTTCTACCCAAGCTTGTGTCACTCAGATTTCTAAACATCGAGCATGATCACCTATTCGCATCAATGCATTCTTGCGCATATTCGATTCCATTCAAATCACTAATTCTAACCAATTCATGTATTCGATCACGAGATCGTCTAGCTTTGACAATATGTTGCGCCCCAATCTCACGCGAGTCCGATTATCCACGGTGGTTCATGAATCACCACACAACGCTCCTGCGGAATAATCATTCTCATTGGGGCGTAACTCTTGTTTGAGTCTAGACTCGTTCATTCTCGATACGCGGATTGGACCTACGCAATCCCCAAGTTCAATTCTTCAAGCACACAATTCATTCTCGAGTCACCTTCGCATCAAACCACAAATCGAAGCAATCAGATTGCCACGCCATCCAAGTTCAATCACTCCCGCTGTATGAATCACCATACCAGCGCTCACGCGGAGTGATCGTCTCAAATCGACGCGACGCATGTACGAGGCTGGAGTTGCGCTCGTATAAGACAAGAATGTCGAAGTTGTGGTTATCGACGAAGCAAATCCAACCATTTTTATTTTTCATCCAATCCAAGTTCGATAGTCCGTTTGTCATCCGTTCCACTAGAAAAATCCTCGAGCCATGTCTATCACTTCCTCGATACATTTCAATATCTCGAGTATAGCATCCATCGGAACAATGACATTTGCACGATCGTCATTCGCCGAGTCAGAGTACCCCCGAGTTATCGCATATCGATCTTTGATATGTCTCAATATCATCGACGATATGCGTAACCTGACGATCTTTCTTTGCAACTAATTTCGAGTCGTGCGTTGATGCTGTTGTCCGAACTGGATATTCCACAATTTTCCTCGATATTCAAGATCAAGTTCTATCGATATTCTTCAAGCTCGTTTCAAGATTGTTGTTCGAAACTCAAGTCACATTTCATTTGAATCAATCCGAAAACGTACGTGCGATCCTCTAAGTTTCTTCGATCAAGACATAGAATTTTATTCATCGTTTCAAGTCATTTTCTAACTTGTGTTGCCCATTCACAAGTTGTTCGAACGAGATGCTCGTTCGGGACATTCGAAGTCACGACCAACTAAGCGTGACGCGTTCTAAGGCTTTGCACGATCGCATCGCCTCGTCGACATACTCGAAATCCTCAATATTTGCTCGAATGATTTCTAAGACAAACCATACACCACTCGGATTCGAGCCATCCAATCTAGTCCTCAATCACGTTCACATCATGCGCTAAGACATCCTTCATATTTGTTCGACGAATCCCTAGCGTAATCGCTCACGTCGCATCGACGTACTAAGTTGTTCGCACTATTTCCTCGAAGTCCAAGTCAATCCTCCGTGTACGCCTAAGCGTTAACTTGATAGCGTTCCTATCGATACACACTCTAAGTGCATCTCCGTTCCCGACCGAACGATACTTGATATTGCTCGCGATTTGTTTGCACCAAATAGTCGAGGTGCACGACGCACGGACTAAGTTGTGCCGCATAACCGTCCCGTACGGACTATACTTCGAGTTCGCACGCTCATTTGCTAGGCTGATACAGGACTAGTTAGGCGTGCATGCGATTTGTTAACTTAGCATGTGTTCTCTATCGAGTCAAGTTTAACATCGTTCGGCACAAAGGCCAACCGATGCATTCGGCGATAGCCTACCGATGCGTTTGGTTGAACGCTTGTACAAGCTTTTTAAAAATATTTAGACTTATTGTATGAACATGCCGAGGGACAATCGAGAGAGAGCGTATACTTATTTTCCAATGACGAGCTTTCAAAACTGAGAAATTCGACGTGAAGTCCAAGGACGTAAAGCCGTGCTCTGATACCATTATGTCACGCCCCGCTCCCGTAGGAGCGATCGTCCTCGCTAAGGCGTGATGCCGCACGAGCCTAGATTGCGCTCGTGCGAGGCAGGTTCCATAACGGCCGATTACAGCGACGGCGACGGGGTCGTTGCACAGAAGTCCCAAGCAGAAACATTGAAACATGCAGCGGAAATTTAGAACAAGCACACATGAACACAAGTCATTCAAAAGAAACTCTTTTATTGATATTGAATACAAGATTACATTTGTGGGCGCAAGGCCAAATTACAAGTCTCTCGTGCTCACTTTTCTCTCATTTACAAGTCACTCTGCTCTCTCTCATCTCTCGATACAATACTTGAATCCAGCGGAAGCTTCGGAAGGCGATGTCCATACATTATGTCCTGTATAAGTCTTCAATCAACACGGCCGCACGCTTCGAATCGCCAAGAAACTCCGTTCCTCGACGCATCCAAGCGAGCTCCGCGCCACGAGCTTCTACCTGAGCCTGCACATGAAACACTGCATGGGTGTCAGTACTCAACTGTACTGGTGGAGTGAGCTCCTCGCCCACCCATGCATAACCGACACATTTCATTTACTTTGTGCAGCTTAAACCCTTTCGATTGTCTTTCTAGTCTTGTCTTAGGATCAGTTTTAAGACTTGACGTCTAACCAACTCGACGTACAACGACATGGTCGTGCTACAATACCAACGTGTATTTCGATCGAGGCAGTGCCTCATCGCCTAGGTACTTGACCAAACTTCAATTCGGGGCGGCAGGGTCGTGCCACATTCTATTCGCAACTTAGACATATTCAGGACAATGCTATGCCGAGGAGCAACTTACGTGAACTCGGCCGTGCCAAGACCTTTGTTTAAAACTCAAGCGCCTCTAGACCAATCCTCGTGCTAGCGATGTCAAGGGGGAACGACTCATGCAGGTCGTGCCTCTAGACTTTGCTTAGACTTGTCCGTGCTTCGAGATTGAGGCCACGCCTCGTAACGTATCAAGACTTTTCATGCTGCCGCCTTACGGCCCTTCTATTCGACTCATGAACCAACTTAGACAAGACTTGCCAAACCTAGCATCGATCTCATGGATATCCCAAAGCCAATCTATCGTGCCAAGCACGGTGCCTATGCTGCAGCCCAGTCTTAGGCCCAGACCTTGTGTTACCGACTAGACCTGCATTCAAGCTCTAGACCCAAATCCAAAGGCATACACGCGGTGTGCCGCTATTGCCGACACATCTACATAAGTGGTCACTAGCAATTTCAAGCTATCTTAGACATGGCTCGTGGGATATCGACCTGTACCTACACGGGTAGCTAGCCCGGTTGGGTCGAACTCTCCCATGCGGTCATCCAGCATCCTACTTTGAGCCACACTCGCTTCCCACGGGCCGAATGATCCCGGCGCCCCGGTGAGCATTCGAGAAGACTACACCTTGTCGACAAGTTGCCCAATGACCATGCATACTCGATCTATCCAGTCTTATCCAGTCCTTTCTCAACATGACCATGCATTCCTTCTTTCTATCGAGACTTAGCGAGACTCCCAAGCCGCGGGACCGATCTCGTGTGCGGGACATATCAAGACTTAGCGAGACTCCCAAGCCAGGGGACCGATCTCGTGTACGGGACATATCAAGACTTAGCGAGACTCCCAAGCCAGGGGACCGATCTCGTGTGCGGGACATAACATGACTTAGCGAGACTCCCAAGCCAGGGGACCGATCTCGTGTATAGGACATAACATGACTTAGCGAGACTCCCAAGTAGCGGAACCGATCTCGACGATAGCAAGTCGCGTGGACTTCCTTTGTTCGTGGCAAGCTTTTCCACTAAACTGACCGTAGCTCATGCTTTAGACAGGCCTGGTTCTATAGACGACGCTATCGCTCAAGTCATATACTTATACGACGAGCCTTGTTCTCAAGGGGCTACGCGACTTGACAATCGCAGATAGAGCGGGACAGTGCTAGAAATGGCTTCGATAGCCCAACGCAACTCTTGTCTAACTTGTTCGGGCAACGACTCGATGAGCAAAGGCTATGCCGAGCTCCGCGTCGAGGGAACGTGCTATGCACGGGGTCGACTTGAACAACCAAGTTCGTGCCTAGACTTAAGCCGACAAGCCGTGTAAGACGACATAACTTGCGGGACATGCGAAGGCTATGCCAAGCCTTGCGGGACAGGACCGTACATGCTTTATTAAGCATTCATGCGGGCGACGCCTAGGACTTAGGCTTATTCGATTGTTGGGGCAAAACGACGGGACCGTGCATGCTTCACCAAGCATTCACGCAGGTGACGCCTATGACTTAGGCTATTTCAAGTGTCGGGGTAACTTAACAACTTAAGCCAACTTCCTTCTCCCAAGCCACGGGATCGAAGGATCGAGTGTCATTTGAAAGCACGCTGAGCCGACTTCTATGTTGACCGTGGGACCATTTTTCATGTTCTAGGACATTCCGACCCGACATGATTATTCCCTTAGCTATGTGCGTTCGTAGCTTTTAGATTAACCTACTTGTGCAAGTTGAAAACAAGCGAGTTATTAAGTGAAGGCTAAGATGTAGTGAGTTCACCGAAACTCCCCCACCTGTGCGAGGAGTCGCCTCGAACGAGCGGGCCTTCGAGCAGCCGTTGCAAGGCTAAGTTCCAACGCCATCGGCGTTTCGATTCCTCCGATTGACTTTGCGGGACGGGGCACTACAGTAACTCCCCGCATGGGCGACACTTTGAGAAACACGTGATAGCCTTCTTGGAACTCGAGAGGTCGACGATGAACGTCCGCATAGCTTTTTTGACGACTCTGTGCGGTCTTTAATCTTTCCCGAATGAGCCGAATCTTCTGCACGGTCTGCTCAACCAGTTCCGGACCGAGAATCTGCCGCTCTCCGACTTCGTCCCAGCAAATGGGTGATCGACACTTACGCCCGTACAAGGCTTCATACGGCGCCATTTGAATGCTGGATTGATAGCTATTGTTGTATACAAATTCGGCCAGCGGTAGATGATTTTCCCAGCTTGATTTGAAGTCAATTGTGCAGAGTTGTAGCAAGTCTTCGAGAATCTGATTGACGTGCTCCGTTTGGCCGTCGGTCTGAGGATGGTAAGCTGAGCTGAACTGCAACTTGGTACCCAGTGCCGACTGAAGGCTACTCCAGAATCGCGACATGAACCGTGAATCCCGATCAGAGACGATGGATACTGGAACTCCGTACAGCCGTACTATCTCATCAAGATATATCTGCGCCAGACGATCAACGCTCTAAGTAACTTTGATGGCAATAAAGTGCGCTGACTTGGTTAATTGATCGACGATGACCCAGATGGCATCATTTTCTCGCGGCATCTTCGGTAGACCAACAATAAAATCCATGCACACGTGCTGCCACTTCCATTCCAGAATCGCCAGATTCTGCATCTCCCCGCAGGGTCTCTGGTGCTCAGCTTTCACCTGCTGACAGGCCATGCATTGCGACACAAAAAGTGCTACATCTCTTTTCATCCCGTGCCACCAGAAGTTTGTACGGAGGTCCTTATACATCTTTGTGCTGCCGGGATGCAAGGTGTATTTCGTATAGTGCGTCTCCGACAGTATCTCCTTTCTGAGTTCTGAATCGCCCAGAACGCATAGCCTACCCTTCAATCGAAGCACGCCGGTTTCGTCTTCTGCAAAGTCGATCGTCTTGCCCGTCGAGATTAGCTCTCGCACTTTCTTCAGGTATGGATCGTCCGTCTGAACGGTCTTGATCTTTGCAAGCAAGCTCGGCTCTAACTGCAACTTTGCCAACTGTACATTCCGAAATCTGACTGGGAGCTCGATTCCCATCTCTTCTAGGTCATGTAGCAGTCTGGGGTCGATAGATAACGAGGCAATATACTTTCGACTCAAGGCGTCCGCCACAACATTTCCCTTTCCCGACGTATAGTCGATAGTCAAGTCGTAATCCTTGATCAGTTCAAGCCAGCGCCTCTGCCGTAAGTTCAGTTCCCTCTGCGTGAATAGATACTTGAGGCTCTTGTGATCGGTGTAGATCGTGCATGCCACGCCATAGAGGTAGTGACGCCACAATTTCAACGCAAACACAATTGCCGCTAACTCCAGGTCGTGCGTGGCATAATTTTTCTCGTGCGGCTTTAGCTGTCAGGAAGCAAAAGATATCACCTTGTTCCGCTGCATCAGCACACACCCCAAGCCCTGACCGGACGTGTCGCTGAATATCTGGAAACCCTCAGTCCCTTCTGGAAGTACGAGTATTGGGGCCGAGATGACCCGTTGCTTTAATTCTTGGAATGAAGCTTCGCAGTCGTCTGACCAGTCAAATACGACTCCTTTCTGGGTGAGGCGAGTCAGAGGCGATGCGATCTTCGCGAAGTCTTTCACGAAGCGTCGGTAGTATCCCGCTAGGCCAAGGAAACTTCGAATCTCGCCGACGGATGCTGGCCGTTTCCAATCGACAACGGCTTCAACTTTCTTTGGGGCGACCGTAATACCTTCAGCAGAAATGATGTGTCCGAGGAATGCGACGCTGCTAAGCCAGGACTCACACTTGCTTCGCTTCGTGTACAGTTGATTTTCTCGAAAGGTCTGAAGCACGGTCCGCAGATGCTCAGTGTGTTGCTGCCTGTTCTTCGAGTAGACGAGTATATCGTCGATGAAGACTACTACGAACTTGTCGAAGAAGGGTCGGAACACCCGATTCATTAAATCCATAAAAGCAGCAGGGGAGTTCGTTAGGCCGAACGGCATTACCAGGAACTCGTAATGGCCGTATCGAGTGCGGAAGGCAGACTTCGACACATCGTCCGACTTGATCTTTAGTTGATGGTAACCCGAACGCAGATCAATTTTAGAGAACACCGTGGCTCCTTGAAGCTGGTCAAACAGATCGTCTATACGGGGTAGGGGGTACTTGTTCTGGATGGTGGCTTTATTCAGCTCGCGGTAGTCGATACAAAGATGCATAGAGCCATCCTTCTTCTTGACAAACAGTACGGGCGCTCCCCAGGACGAGACGCTAGGTCGGATGAATCCCTTGTCGAGCAATTCTTGTAACTGCACCTTGAGTTCTTTTTGCTCTGCAGGGGCCATTCTGTACGGGGCTTTCGAGATCGGTCGAGTGTCAGGGAATGTATCGATAGTGAACTCAATCTCTCGATCGGGCGGCATGCCGGACAGCTCGTCCGGGAACACATCGGGGAATTCTGCCACAACGTCGGTCTGACCCGCGTTTGTACCATCCTGTCGCATGTCTCGAACGAAAGCTAGATAGCCTTCGCACCCGGAATGCAGCATCCGTCGAGCAGATGTTGCAGAGATCACCATACAGGTCGGCGACGCCTCACCACACGAGTAGCAGAATTCAGGTACTCCGGATATGCGGAATGTGACCTTCTTTTCAGCGCAGTCTATGGTTGCGTTGCACGGACCGAGCCAATCCATCCCCAGAATGATATTGTAGTCCTTAATATTTAGAACTATCGCATCGAGACTGATCTTTTGACCACCTATACAGATGATTCCGTCTCCGCAGATTAAATTTGCAGTTAGTGGCATGCCCGACGGTACGTTAACAGTGAGGTCGAGGCCTAACGGTGTCAGGGAGAATTTGTGCTCGGCGGCAAAGTCCGCCGATATAAAACTATGTGTGGCACCTGAATCAAACAATACACGAGCAGGTTTATTATTGAATTGCAGTATACCTGTCACGACTGTATCAGATGCAAGCGCTTCGTCCCGAGTCATGGCGTAGACGCGGCCCTGAGCGTTAGGGCGACGGTCCTGGCCATTCTGTTGTGCGTTTGGTGGAGCCCGAGGTGCTTGGCCTCGGTTTTGTTGATGTTACGGGGGGCGCTGGTTCGACGTAGCTTCCGGGCAGTCCCTTACTAGGTGATCTCTTTTGCTGCACGTGAAACATACTCTGTGCTTGAGTCGGCACTCAGTATCCAGGTGCCCGTCCTTATGACAGAAATTGCAGACCATTCGTTCCTTCGCCTGGTTGCCGCGATATTGACGCTTATGTGCGTTGTTGCCTCCTGTATTACTATCGCGTTTGTTATTAAAGTTAACAGCGCCGGCAGTAGTAGAAGGATACTCGGACTCCAGACGGATGGGGTGGTTGAGTGCCTCGCCCACAGTTTTGTATTCCGGCACCGAGACATGAGCACGGATAGAGGAACGCAAGCCCACTACAAATCATTTTGCTCAACTTACGGTGGTAGGCAAATAGTCTCCAGCAAACTTGGCCAGTTTGTTGAATTTGGCCGCATATTGTCGTACAGTCATGTTCCATTGCGTCAACTGCATGAACTCATTTTCTTTTTCCTGTCGTACGGCTGCAGAAAGATATTCATTCTCGAACGCACTTCTGAATGTCGCCCATGAGATCGCCGTCGGCTCGTCTTCACGTCGAATAGCCCGCTTCTGTACAGCCCACCAATCGTACGCGTTCATTCGAAGTAGAAGTTGAGCACACGCGACTTTCTTCGAGTCCTCGACACCCAGAAGCTCAAACTTGTCTTCCAGCTCCTCCAACCAGTCGATCGCCACGGAGGGATCTTCTGTGCCGTTGAAGGAAGTGCGGCAGCTTTTCGTGAATTTTGACACGTCGAAGTTAGAACTTCTCGGTGCTGCAGGTGAGAGCGCGGGCGCCTCTGGTTCAGCTTCGTTGGATCGAACCGCAGGCTGGGTCATGGCAGGTGTCATCGTTGAGTTGTTGTTGTTGCCGACGACCGACTGTACGATCTGTTGGAGGGTATTCAGCTACTGCTGTTGCAGCTTGAATTGAGCCTCGAATCGACTCTCAAATTGGGTCTGACGAGCCTCCGCTTGCTGACGATGGAGCTCGTTTTGACGTTGCTGCATTTCAAGCATCTGCAGCATACATTGCATCGGGTCGCCGGAAGGTCCGGCTACAGTATGTGTCATTCCCGTTGGGTTAACGGAATGCCCGGGCCTAGAAGCACTCGAGCCGCCGAAAGCGCTCGTCTCGTCTTCCGTCTGAGCTCCCGTAACTGCAGGAAAAAAGGAAGGCAACTCTCGTTAGTTTCAGAAAATATCATGGGTTCAGCATATGAAACAACTCTTCTCATCGACACGAGGTCAACGGTTGGAGACTAGAACTCGACACTGGAGGCCAAGGACGTAAAGCCGTGCTCTGATACCATTATGTCACCCCCCGATTCCGTCGAATCGATAGTCGTCCCCCGGGCGTGATGCCGTGCGAACCTAATTTGAGATCGCAGAAGGCCTAGTCATAAGGTAATCCGAGACACAAGATCTAAGAGAGTACGCAGACAAATTGATAAACACAATAAGTAAAGGAAACTTGATTCTTTATTGATAATGAACATCATTTACAGACTCCGGTACAAGACTCATTGCCGCGCGGGCTACAACATGACTCGATTTACAAAAGAGTGCCGATGAGATAGCCGTTCCATACATTGCACACATCTCTCAATATACACAAGTACTCCATTGACCTGGATGGGAGGGACGCTGAGTCATTTGCCTTGGACTGTCGAGAGCCTTCAAAAGTGGAGTCGCCGAGTAAGTCTTCGACGCACGGCCGAAGCTTCAAAAGTCACGAACGTCGCCGAGCTAGCTGGCGCGTCCTTCCTGGTTCGTGGGACCTGCAAAGAGCGAGGATCAGCATGAAACACATGTACTGGCGAATGTCTAATTAAATCCAAGCTCTGTATTTGATTCAAGAAGTTTTGTAAACATGTTAGCTAGCTATTTCAATGATCTTTCTAACCATCCTGTTCGATTTGCATGTTAACATGTTTTGAGGCAAGCATATGAACCTGTATATCATTAAGCAATTATCATGTTCATCCCGTGTATCGTGTACCTGTTAAGCAGTGAAAGGGGTATAAAGGCCACTGGCAATGTCAAGCCATCGCGGACTATAGCATTTGGTTAGACGACGCCCCTTTCGCGTCGGGTAGCGAGCCCTGTACGAAAGTGCCCGCATAACTCGTGCCGACGAAGGGTTGGCACTGCTACACTCGTTCCTCCCGGGCCGAATCGGTCTCTTGGCCTAGGAAACCGTTCGAGGAAACTTCACCTTGTCGAAAAGTTGTCCAATGACCGTTTTCCTTTAGACTTAGTTGATTTGCTTACTTAGTCGTATCGTTGCGATAAACGTTAATCAATTCATTCACTGTTTGTATAGGCTAAGTGGATTTGTATAAGAAAGCACGTTTTCTATTTTCAAAACCGGCAGTTTGATAGCAAGTGTTTCGTGAAGAATCGTGCCACAATTTCTTTGATTCTACACTATTATGACAAGTAATTATTTTACTTCATATATTGAGTTTTGAAGTAGAGGGACAGGACGAAGGAGGTCAGCCACTCGCCTTAGCCTTGCTTCAAGCGAGCGACCGGTTGGCTGTGCTGACGTCGCCTACGCGATCACCTGCAATCGCATAAGCAACTGATTAGAACACTGTATAATTCAAGGATATTCGATATGAATGCGAAGCTCGAAAACGCATCACAAAAACCCATCGAAAACATTCACGAAAAATACATTCATGAAAACCAAAGCTAAAGCCAAATCAAGTGCGGCATGAAAACTAGAGCAACGGGAGGTCTCTCCCGACTCAGCCGCAGAGCCAATCCTCGAGGCGCAACCCGCTGAATATGGGACTTGGTTCCGAAGAATCCATTCCATAACGTAGAATGGATCTTAATTCAACCGTTCCCGTTCGATCGACTCGGCCGATTCCGACCTATCGGTCCCGACCGAATCGATAGCGACAGTGTTCCTTTCTCGCGTACCCCGTGGACGGAGACATGGCACGATGTAGGGACGGGGCACTACAAGCATACTCATGGCATATAAAACATATAAGAAAAATCAAATTCATTAGGTGTGAAGGAAATGCAAAGAAAGTCCATCGAAGCACACACACCTGAGGCAATATCGATTGCATCGACCAAAACAGGATCCCTGCAACATCTTCTGAATGAGCCCAACTTCAAATGGACGATCAAGCCCACGAACTATCTCAATGTGCCGCAATTGGATTGATGAAGTAAACTCGTAGTAGGAGGCAAAACGATATTAAGACAATGGACCTATTTGAGTATTCCATCCCTAATAAGGCTCATTCCTTTCTTTGCTACTTTTATATAATCTGTCATATTTAATGATTCTATTTTGTGCAATTATTTCTAACTGTAATTTTAGTTTGAAAGGATCAATGTTAATTGTAATCGCCCTTCTCGAAAAATCCTATTTTTGAATTTTCTATTATTTTCTAAGTTAATTTGAGATTATTTTAAATAAATACTAGTTTTATTATTTTTCTATTTTGAACAATTACTAGTGGCATTTTAGCAATTTTTGACTAGAAGTTGGCTAATTAGGAACCTATGAAGAGGGAGTGGCAAATCTATAATTATTTAGAAGTGGAGTAGTTTGTCCATATTTGAGAGTGGAGTACCATTCTTGTAAATACCATTATAGGATAATTAGTTTAGGTAATTTCCTATAGCCTTTAGCCATATGATTAGTGGGAACTTTCTAAAATGAATTAGTTAGGTATATGTTTATTTAACATGTGCTCTTAATTAATTAGCATGTGCTCTTTAGTTAGTTATAACTAACTAATTCTAGAATATTCTTAGCCTATGTGATTTTTGGGCCAACGGCTTAAGACCAAGCCTATAAATAGGGCTAATCCCCATTAGTGCTAATTATTCTATTTTCCTATAATGTCCTAATGACCGTGTTCATATTGTGTCTGTGTCCAACCCATCTTCTTCGTATCTAGCCATGTCGGCGTGTCCACCATATTTCCTTATTTCCCTAGCTATTATATTTACATCCCCGTGTTCGAAACAGGACACAACCCTACAGTTTTCCACACAAAACTCCATAAAACCCTAATTTTTGTGTCCTGCTGTGTCTTCGACACAGGACATATTTTACATCAGTCCCGACACAATCGTGTCCTGCCCGTGTCCCTGCCACACGATACATCCCAAAACATCACAGAAACCCTAACCTGAATTCGACTGATCTCCTCGAGTGTCGATTGACCTCCGTCGGAGCACCACCTCTCGCCGCCTCCCGGAGCTCCACTGGCTACCGTCGAAGCTGTCTTATCCGCATCCGCCGCCTCCTCGATCTCCATCTCTGCCGACCAAAGTTCGTCGTCCTACCGCCATCTCTTCCGTCTCGAGCCGCAGCTCCGCTTCACCGCCGGATCTGCCACGACAACCTCACCAGAAGTCTTGAGCCTCGATTCTTGAGCCTCGAGTCTCGAGATCCTCGAGAGCCGCACTCAACTCTTCGAGAACAGCGCTCCACCGCATCACCTTCTCTCTCCATCGAGCCACCTCCGAAGAGGACTCCTCTCCGACCACCCTTTCTAGCGAACACCTCGGTTCCTCGCCGCTATGGTCGAATCTTGCCGCCATTGCTTCTCTCTTCCAGATATAACCTCCGACCTCGATCTGTCCCGACTAGTTTCCTCCACCAAACCGTTGGAGTCTCCACGGGTCTTGAGTCCTCCTCGGTCCATCGCCATCCGCCCATACCCCGATCGGCTCTGCCTCATCTGCTTAGATGCCAAGAACTGTCTGGCCGAGCACAACTCCACCACCACCTTCCACAACAAGGTGAGTCTTCTCCTTGCCTCCATCTTCTTCTTCTCCTTCTTTCTTAGAACTTCTAAGGTTTTTCTCTAGCAGTTGAGTGAGAGAGAGAGAGAATGAAGAGTTGGGAATATTAGGGTTTTTGGTTAAATTGTTCTCTCGGCTTTGTGTGACTGAGAAATGAGAGAGAGGGTACGTTTAAACATTTGGGTTTTAAAGTAGATAGTGGGTCGGGTATTAGTCAAGCCTGTGGGCTAGATTAAGCCAGGGAAATAGGAGTTGGATATTTAGCTGTTGGGCCGGGTAGGACTTAAAGTGTTGGGCCAGTTAAAAAATAAGAAAAAAATAAATGAAGTATTGATCAATTGGGCCGGGCCGGTGAGCCCAACAGGGAATTCGAAATATTTATTTGGAAGAACTGTGGGGCGGGTTCATAGGCCTGGTTGGGCAGAACAGAATAAAAAGAAAAGGAAAGAAAAACAATTAGGTTCTGGCTTCAAATTTATTTGGGACTTTCTTGGGGGCCTTAGTATTAATAAAGGTTCTTGAGACTATTAGAAATTAGATTAAATAGTGACTTGGAATTTAGAGTTTGGTAATTATCAGGGAATTAGATAGAATAATTAGAAAAAAGAAGTTCTAGAAACTTTCGAATAGATTATGACCTAACATTTACTTATTATTTTATAGGTGGATTAGTACAATTCTCACCATTGGACCCGAGGCAAGTACACTCCTTACTTATGTTTCTCAATACATTATAAATGCACTATTTTCTTGTCATGTCACATTTCATATTACGACACTATTTTACACGTGATTGTATTCTTGTCCGTGATCATGTCCCTTAGTCGTGATTCATGTTTATTGTTTATAGTCGTGATTGTGACTTATTTATCGTATATTGATCATAACTTGTACCACTATTTATCATACATTGATCATGCCTATCGTAAATTGATCACGACTTACTGTTATTGATTTTTGTATCTTGGGGAGGGGAAATGCCAAGTAGGTATGTGGTCATACCCAATTGATATCGTATATATCATAAATAGCACACATACACCTCACGTATGTCATGCCTTTCTATCATTAATAGCCATTTTCGGATGTGTCGTATTATCCCAGCCGACCACATACTGAACACGGTATTTCAATTGCACATGGTTATAGTCATATTTTTCTTGATCATGGGTTATTCTCATAGTTGTTTATGTTGCATGTTGCATTGCAAGACATTGTCTCGTGTCACAATCTGGTTCATTTATTTTCTGTATTAATTTTATTGTTTTATTTTATATCGTGCGACATTTGTTTGGAGGGTTGTACTTTGCTCCTTTCATGACTGAATGGTTGATATATTAGGCCAGGGCTTGAGAATATGACTTAGATTGGATGGCAACTCATGGAAGGTTCTGAAAGTCTCTAGAAGATTAGGACAAATTACTTTTGATGTATCAAATGTATTAAATGTTTGAGTTATTTCTTTTAGGATATGGATTGCCGGATTTGTCTTCGGAGATGGAACATGTATATGTACTGAAAGTGATAGTGGATGTTGTGATCGTGTGTTGGCTTGGTTTTGGTTTGTTCCTTATCTAGTGTCATTATTGAGTAAAAGATTAATCTTATGATTAATTGGAGACTATCGAGGTCTAGACGACTAATTACCGCCGATTTTACGGCGTAGGCTGGACGCGCTCACAACCTTTACTCAAATATATGGGCGTGGAACGAGACACATTTTTATGGTGTCCCATACAGGTCCATCTAATGGTGCTTAGGGCTATAGTACCATTGGGAGCCTGCAAAATAGGAATGATCAATCATGACTTATGAATTCTCGATTCTAACTATCTGCTTATTCCTTGTGATTAGGGTATATTACTATTAGAATCCTATGCATATATTCTTTATATTACTTGTTTCCCTAAATATTTTTAAGTCATCTCATCCTAGAATCTTATTATCTCATCTTCTCTTTCCAGAATGGCTAAAGGTAAGTGATTGACTCGAAGACGCAATTTGGACATTCCTGGTTCCGGAGGACCGTCTTCATCTCAACTCGTGACTTCTAAAGGGACAAAGACTCCTTTACCACTTTTACCTCCTTCATCTCTTTCAACCCAATGATCCACCCCGACCAATCATATTCCTGAGGAGCCATTCCTATACCTAAGAATTTGTCTATGAGTGGGGAGTAGATGTTTAAGATTTTCAAAGAAATAATGGAGGCACATAAGATTCAGGGCGAAGCACAACGAGAACAGATAGCTACTACGAAAGAAAGAATGAAGAATATTCAGTTAGCAACTTTAGCGGCAATTGATAAAATAACAAGTCAGGGGATTTTTGTACCTAAGGATGGGACTAGATTTTAAGAAAAGACGTCCCTAAGAGTTTTGTGGCACTGAAGGGATATTATATGCTGAGGAGTGGCTAGAGGACATAGAAAAGGTTTTGCGAGTTGTATGGCTTCCTGATGATTTGAAGATAGAAGCCGCTGGACTCCAACTTTATAACTTAGCTAGAACTTGGTTTAGGAATGAACCTAAGCTAGAAAACCCTAATCTGACTTGGGAGAAGTTTAGAAAGCAATTCAAGAGGAAATTCTTTTCGGCCGTTGCCAAGGAGATATTAGAGAGACAATTTCAGAATCTAGAGCAAGGTCATGATATGACAATGATGAGTATGCAGCCGAGTTTAGCAGGCTTAGTAGATTTGCTGAGAACATAGTGAAAGATCCTAAAGTTATAGCTCGAAGGTTTCATCAAGGCTTAACTAAAGATATTAGAATCTATGTCATAACTAATGGTGCCAGTACCTATGCTGAAATAGTATCCATAGCTCAGAGAATAGAAGTTGATTTAGATCTGAAATACAACAGAGATTGTGATCAAGGCAATGATCCCAATCCTGGATCGGTGAAGTGCCATCATGGTCATTAGGAGACTTCTCCGGATTAGGTTCCGATACAGCAGTTGTTTCAAGATCCAACTCACGTTCAGAAGCAACATGAGGTTATTTGCAATTTCTACAAGAGAAAGGGACACAAGTGGGATGAATACAGAGTAAGATTAGGGCAGTGCCTCCATTGTGGATCATGTGACCATAGGGCCAGAGACTGTCTACGCAGGAGATTCTAGAGTTTGATTCTCATGGAGTGATGGATTCATGATCTATTAGTTGCATTTCTGGATTTGTAGATAGAGGAGTGTTTGAGGAATAATGAGATTGGGGCAGTGCCTCCATTGTGGATCAGGTGACCTTAGGACTAGAGACTGTCTATGCAGGAGATTCTAGAGTTTGATTCTCATGGAGTGATGGATTCATGATCTATTAGTTGCGTTTCTGGATTTGTAGATAGAGGAGTGTTTGAGGAATAATGGTCAGTGAGACCTTGTAGTAGTAGTAGTAGCTATAGTAGTGTGGGATGATTACCTTGTATTTTTTTCTTTTTTTTCTATCATATCTTATAATCATTTGATTTTCCTTATATTGTAGTAGGACTTTCCTTTCCAGTTGATTTTCAATAAAATTATTTTTGATGATTCTCTAACATACCATGTCTGAACTCTAATTTTGCTAGATTTTAATTCTCCCCTAACCACGACTATATTTGGGTTTTATTTTTGGGAAATATTATTAGTTTTCGATTCTATATTTTGATTGTAGCTAGATTTAGATTCTTATTTTGACCTATTACTAAATTCCTTCGATCATATTATTTTTGTGGAAAATATAATTAGTTTTCGATTCTATATTTTGATTGTAGCTAGATTTAGATTCTTATTTTGACCCATTACTAAATTTCTTCGATCATATTATTTTTGTGGCTAAATAATTTCAACCCCAATTGCATTTTGATTATATTTCTAAATCTTGCCTAGCTTTCACTCTTCAATCGTGCCAAAATGACCTTGACGATTGACCGTGACTCTATTGACCGATCATTTGGATTGTATTATCTTATCTAAATGATTTTTGCTATGACTCTAGTCAATCATAAATCATGTCATACAATTTTGATTCATCTATATCATGCCTAAGCTCATGCCTAAACTTCTGACCTTCGATCGTGCCTAGAAACTTGGCCTTCTACATTCTATTGATATGTCACTCTTAGAATTTTGACCTTATCTTGACTTGATTCTATCATCCTAATCTTAAATGATTTTGATTACGCTTAAATAACTTTGGCTAGGTATTTGATCGTGTCATGCGATTTGGTTGATCTATATCGTGCCTAAACGACTTAGACCATGTTTCAATCCTTAAATCGTGCCTAAATGATTTAGGATTTCATCATTAATCTTTCTTAAGTGATTTAAATTTTATTTTTGTGCCTAAATGACTTTGATCCTGGCTAAAGAATTTGTTTAACCTTAATCGTGATTTTGACTCTCCTTAGTCATTCCCAATAGTTGATCGTGCCTAAGTGTTCTAATTTGATCTTTGCCATGCTTAGATTCCAACTTAACCATGACTATACCATTTTAGCTCTATGTTCTAATCATGCCAAATTTTTTTATTTTTGATGCCTAGATAACTTTCCACGACCATGTGATTTTGATTCAATTGATCGTAACTAGATGTCTATATATATATATATATATATATATATATATATATATATATATATATATATATATATATATATATATATATATATATATATATATATTTTCAATTGATCGTAACTAGATGTCTATATTTTCAATTGAAAATATATATATATATATATATATATATATATATATATATATATATATATATATATATATATATATATATATATATATATATATTGAAAATATAGACATCTAGTTACGATCAATTGAAAATATATATATATATATATATATATATATATATATATATATATATATATTTTCAATTGATCGTAACTAGATGTCTATATATATATATATATATATATATATATATATATATATATATATATATATATATATATATATATATATATATATATATATATATATATAACCAAAGTGATCGTAACTAGATGTCTATATTTTGTTTGACTACAGAATCAAAGTCTTATATATATATATATATATATAAAAAAAAAAATATATATATATATATATATATATATATATATATATATATATATATATATATATATATATATATATATATATATATAAAATATATATATATATATATATATATATATATATATATATATATATATATATATATATATATATATATATATATAAAATATATATATATATATATATATATATATATATATATATATATATATATATATATATATATATATATATATATAAGACTTTGATTCTGTAGTCAATCATAGATGATTCCTAGTCATGGCCAGGTGATTTTGTTTGCCATGATTATATATCGTGCTCAAATAATTTTGGTCTTGGTTATATCTACATGATTTTGATTATAACTAGATAGTCTTGATCTTAATCATGCTTAGATTATAATTTGACCATGACTAAATTTTGTTTCCACTTCGTGCCTACATATTCTGATCATTGTCAATCATGCTATTTTCAAACCTTTGTATTTGATTGTTTAATCTTGCAAAATTATTTCAAATTCTTTTATATGATTATCGTGCTTATTCGTAACTAAATTTTGTTTCTATTTCATGCCTGACTAATTTTTGATCATTATTAATGGCACTATTTTCAAATTCTGTTTTTATTACTTTAGTTGTGCCTAATCGTGCCAAGTAGGTTCTTTCCTTAAATATCGATTCTATTCACAATCGTGCCTAACTAATTTTTGTCTTCTTGTCGTTTATGTATTCTTAATCGTGGCTAATCGTACTATTTGAAATTTTGAGGACAAAATTTTTCTAAGGTGGATAGATTTGTAACTACCCTTTACGAAAAATTCTATTTTTGAATTTTCTATTATTTTCTAAGTTAATTTGAGATTATTTTAAATAAATACTAGTTTCAATATTTTTTTCAATTTTGAATAATTACTAGTGAAATTGTAGTAATTTCTGGATTAGAAATTGGCTAATTAGGAACCCATGAAGAGGGAGTGGCAAATATGTAATAATTTAGAAGTGGAATAGTTTATCCATATTTGAGAGCGGGGTGACATTCTTGTAAATACCATTGTAGGATAATTAGTTTAGGTAATTTTCTATAGCCTTTAGCCATAGGATTCGTAGGAACTTTCTATAGAATGAATTAGTTAGGCATTTGTTTATTTAACATGTGCTCTTAATTAATTAGCATGTGCGCTTTTGTTAGCTATAAGAAACTAATTCTGGAATATTCTTAGCCCATGTGATTCTTGGGCCTATGGCTTGAGACCAAGCCCATAAATAGGGCTAATCCCCATTAGTGCTAATCATTCTATTTTCCCATAAGGTCCTAATGACCATGTCCATATTGTGTCTGTGTCCAGCCCATCTTCCTCGTGTCTAGCCGTATTGGCGTGTCTACCATATTTCCTTATTTCCATAGCTATTATATTTACATCTCCGTATCCGACACAGGACACAACCCTACAGTTTTCTACAGAAAATTCCCCCAAACCCCAATTTTTGTGTCCTGCTGTGTCCTCAACATAGGACACGTTTTACATCAATCCCGTCACAACCGTGTCCTGCCCGTGTCCCTGCCACATGATGTTGACACAAAGTCACAGTCAACCAAATATTGACTACATTGACTAAATAATATCTGTATTAATTCAATACGACACACGACGTCTGCATAACAGTTCAAGACAGACGACAGCTCAGTCTCCGGCTCTCAGTGTGTTTTCGAGTCTGTATTTTATATTTTCATTGAGTCTAGACTTGTGTACTCTGAGTCTTGCTGAGCTCTTGACACTTAGTCTACAGCCTACCCAAAATCCCAAGCTCCACTGAACCAAACACTGCCCAAAAATCCCCTTAGAACCACTCTGTGCTCTGGAGACAGAGTTCGGGCCGAACTCTGCCTCCACACAGAGTTCGGGCCGAACTCTGTCCCCTAGAAATCAGGAACCCTAATTTTAGGGTTAGCTGGTTGCTAGTTGTCCAACGGCCAAATTTTTGAATTTTCCTACCCGAATTCTGGCCGAATTCTGCCTATAAAAACACTATAAATAGGGCATGAATTCTCTCATTCCAATCCATCCAATCTTCTTTTCTCTTCTCTCTTATAAGCTCAAGTAAGCCATACCCTTCCCATCTACTAGCCACAAGCCTCCTAAGTGTCGAGTGCTCAGCATCTCTCAGTTAGGATTCTTGTGCAAGAGTCGAAGAAGTCGCTTGGACAATTCCAAGCAAATCGCCACTGCGATCATCTGTTAGAAGTTGACGTGCTCTTCTGAAGAAAAGGCACGGGTTGTAAACTACTATTTCACAAATAGTGGATTTAATCCTGAGCTAGAGTTCTCAGGCCTGGACTAGTCCTCCACGAGGGAAACCAGGTTAAAATCGCTGTGTTTGCGTATGCTCTTTTGCTCTTCATTTATTTTCCGCACTTTACTCTGATTATTTATTGTTGGTGAAAGAGTTATTTTTAATTGGCTATTTTTCTATATAAACTCTATTCACCCCCCTCTAGAGTTGCCAAACTGTTCTTCAATTGGTATCAGAGCTCTGTTCTCTTTTTAAGGACTAACATCCTAAGAGCTGATCCATGGCAACCACACAATCCTTGATTTCCAATCATGGTGAAGGTCAGTCCACTCATAGGCCTCCCCTATTTGATGGGACAAACTACACATATTGGAAAACAAGGATGAGCTTCTATCTTAAGTCTCTAGACTTTGACCTGTGGACTGTCGTCACTGACGGTTACAAAAAGCCTGCCAGGATAGTTGTCGATGGTGACCTCATTGAGAAACCACACGACAAATATTCTGTCGAGGAGAAGAAACAGGCAAGTCTAGATGCTAGGGCTATTAATGCTTTATTCTGTGCTATAGACAGGAATGAGTTCAACAGGGTCTCTACATGCACCACTGCTCATGAAGTATGGAGACTTCTAGAAGTGACGCATGAAGGAACCACACAGGTCAAGGAATCTAAAATAAGCCGTCTCACTCAAGAATACGAAGCCTTCAAGATGAAGCCAAGTGAGACGATCACTCAAATGATCACAAGATTCCTCGACATCATCAATCCTCTATCCTCGCTTGGAAAGCAGTACTCAAACCACGAAAAGATTCGTAAGTTGCTCAGAGGGCTACCAAAGATTTGGAACCCTAAGGTGACAGCCATCATAGAAGGGAACGATCTCACAACAATGTCAATGGAGACCTTGATGGGTAAGCTCATGACTCACGAGCTTGACCTCAAGGACTTCGAAGAGCCTGCTCCAAAGATCAGGGAGATCGCACTCAAAGCTCATCGACGAAGGGCTGATCACGATGAGACCGAAGACGATAACTCGGATGATGAAGACCAAGCTCTCATGGTTCGCAACTTCAGAAAATTCCTTCGCTTCAATCGAAGGAAGAAGGATTCACAAGAAGATGATGAAGAAGAGCCAACCTGTTACGGTTGCAAGAAGACTGGACATGTCCGAAAAGACTGGCCATTCTTGAAGAAGAGCAACCGCTATGAGAAGCCATACAAAAAGAACTCATCAAAGAAATATGCCAACACAGGAATTTGGCATGAAAGTGAAGCGAGTGACTCCGAGGAAGAAAAAGGCTCTCCTCAAGATACAGCAAATGTGTGCCTAATGGCAACTTCCAACAAGGTATCTAACGAAACTCTAGATGACTTCTCTTTTGATGAACTTGGTGATGCTTTCACTGATTTACTCGATGATCACAAAAAGGTCATCGGTAAATACAAACATGCCAAGGACAAAATCAAAAGTCTTGAAGATAAGATACAAAGAATTTCCTTACTTCTTGATAATGTTAGAAACACGACACCCACAAATGACCCTGATGAAGTATCCAAGCTTAAATTAAGCTTACATGATGCTGAAGCACGTATTGAGCAACAAACTCAAGAAATCACTACACTCAACACGTTGCTTGCTGAAGAAAAGAGTAGACACAAGATTTCCATGACTAAGATATATGGCTTAAATATTAAGGTTGATGAACTGCAAGCTGTTTCTAAAAGATTAGAAACCAAATTGGGTAAACAGGTTGTTCAACCTCAAACCCAATCACATGGGCACAACACCACTCATGCTAGTCAACCACGTCATTCTCATGCAGCACATAACCATGCATTTATATACACAAACTTTCACAAACCACGTGCACGTAAGAATAATTCTCACTCAGTACACAATCATCATGCACAAAGACACAATCAACATCACTCCACACATAGGAATCATCATGCCATGCTATATAGACAAGATCATCATGCAATGCCATATAGACAAGATCATCATATGCCATATAGACAAAATTATCATGCCATGCCATATAGACAAGATCATCATGTAATACCATATAGACAAGATCATCATATGCCATATAGACAATATCAGCATGTCACACATCATAGACAATACCATCATGATATGCCTCATAGACACCATCACCATGCCACTCATTCTATGCATAATCATCATCACCATGCTAACTCTTCACATCATGACCATCCTCATCCTGTTGCTTATAGATATTATTCTCATGCTCCTAGTATAAATAAGAATGCTATCTGTACTTACTGTGGATTACATGGACACATCTCACCACAGTGCAAATTTAGAAGACTTGTAGATAAAAAGATATATACTTGGTTTCCAAAGACTAACTTTTCAGGACCCTCAAGAACTCGGGTACCAAAGGTCACATCTACTCTTGATGTAGGTGGACCTTCCCTCTTCAACTGAAAGTAAGTGGATTCTCGATAGTGGATGCTCGCGACATATGACGGGAGACGCAAATCTTTTTGCATCACTATCGATGAAGAGAGAAGGATATGTATCCTTCGGTAACAATCTCAAAGGGCACATAATAGGTAATGGTATCATTGGTCATCCTCCTTCTCCTGTAATAAAGGATGTCTGCCTAGTGACCGAGTTAAAGCATAACCTGCTCAGCATTAGTCATCTTGCTGATCATGGATATGATATTAACTTTAGACAAAATAGTTGCTACATCTATGATAGGTCAACAGAAGACATTGCTTTTGAAGGGAAAAGAGAGGACAACATCTATATTTTCTATCTTTCTGTAAATACTTACAATGCAGGTAGATGTCTATATGCCCACAAAGACGAACGACTACTTTGGCACCAGCGTCTTGGTCACGCCAATATGGATGCTATATCCAGGCTTTCTACCAAGAAGCTAGTGAGAGGATTGCCTAACATTACATTCAAAAAGGACACGGTATGTGCCGAATGTGAACTAAACAAGGCAACTAAATCCTCATTTCATTCTGTCAACTCTGTAAGTACTACTAGACCCTTGCAACTACTTCATATGGATTTATTTGGTCCTAGTAGAATAGTTAGCCTTGGTGGCAAACTTTATGCATTTGTTATTGTTGATGATTTTTCGAGATTTACTTGGGTATTCTTTCTCGCTAATAAGAGCGATGCTATCTTTGTTTTCAAAGTTTTTGTAAAGAAAGTTGAAAACGAAAAAGGCTACATGATTACTCGAATCCGAAGTGATCATGGAGGCGAATTCGTA
Source organism: Iris pallida (assembly GCA_029216955.1). Classification (NCBI taxonomy): domain Eukaryota; kingdom Viridiplantae; phylum Streptophyta; class Magnoliopsida; order Asparagales; family Iridaceae; genus Iris; species Iris pallida. The sequence goes on from JANAVB010042420.1 coordinate 39,414,334, forward strand.
AATTATGATTTTGAAAATTTTTGTAATGCAAATGGTTTTGATCATGAATTTTCTTGTCCTAGAACTCCTCAACAAAATGGTGTTGTGGAGCGGAAGAATAGAACTCTCGGCGATATGGCCAGAGTCATGTTGAATAAATTTTCACTTCCGAAATACTTTTGGGCAGAAGCTGTCAGTACAGCATGCCACATTTTGAATAGGGTGCTAATTCGTCCCATTACGAAGAAAACACCCTATGAGCTTTGGTTTGGGAGAACCCCCAATGTTTCTTATTTTAAAGTTTTTGGTTGTAGATGTTTTATCCTTAACACCAAAGACAACTTAGGCAAATTTGATGCCAAAGCTGACGATGGTATCTTTCTTGGTTATGCCGCCAAGAGTAAGGGATATAGAGTTTTTAATAAACGCTCACTTATTGTGGAAGAGTCAACAAATGTGACTTTTGATGAAGACAACAGTGCAGTAAGTACTCTTGATGATGACGTTGAGCCATCAACTTCTACTCCAATGAATACTTCGACCGAAACTAATTCTCTGGAGGGTTTGCCTAAGAAATTCTCTTTCAAACCTTCTCATCCAGAAAATTTAGTTATAGGAGAAGTTTCACGTGGAGTAACTACTAGATCATCACTAAGAGACTCCGTTGCTAGCACTGCCTTCATTTCACAAGTAGAGCCTAAAAACATTTCTGAAGCTTTTAATGATGAATTTTGGATTTCTGCTATGCAAGAAGAACTCAACCAATTCGAGAGAAGCCAAGTATGGGAACTCGTTCCTAGACCGGTTAATCACTCGATAATTGGTACTAAATGGGTTTTTAGAAACAAAGTAAATGAAGATGGTTCAGTCACACGTAACAAAGCTCGTCTAGTAGCTCAAGGATACAACCAAGAGGAAGGTATCGACTACGATGAGACGTATGCTCCTGTTGCTAGACTAGAATCCATTCGGATGCTTTGTGCTTTTGCTAATTTTCAAAACTTTAAATTATTTCAAATGGATGTGAAAAGTGCTTTCTTGAATGGTTTTATTAAGGAGAAAGTTTATGTGAAACAACCTCCTGGCTTTGAAAATCACAAATTTCCCGACCACGTGTTCAAGCTAAAGAAAGCGCTTTATGGCCTCAAACAAGCCCCCAGAGCTTGGTATGAAAGGCTAAGTAGCTTCTTACTTGAAAAAGGTTTTTCAAAAGGGAAAATTGACACTACACTGTTTATAAAATCTTTTAAAGACACTATTCTGTTGATTCAAATTTATGTTGATGATATCATTTTTGGTTCTACTGATGAAACCCTCTGTCAAGAATTTGCCAAATGTATGCAGACAGAATTTGAGATGAGCATGATAGGAGAGCTCAACTACTTTCTTGGTCTGCAAGTGAAACAAATGGCTAATGGAACTTTCATCTGCCAATCGAAGTATACCAAGGACATGCTGAAGAAGTTCGATCTTGACAACGTCAAACCAATCAGCACACCAATGGCTACTTCAACCAAACTCGAACCAGATGAGAGCGGCAAACCCGTTGATCAACGTAAGTATCGAGGTATGATAGGCAGCTTACTCTATTTAACTGCTAGTCGTCCCGATATCATGTTCAGTGTTTGCCTATGTGCTAGATATCAAGCTTATCCTAAGGAATCACACATGACCACGGTTAAGCGTATCTTTCGATACCTTAAGGGTACGGTTACAGTGGGCCTATGGTATCCCAAGTCAACATCATTTGATCTTATTGGTTATTCCGATGCTGACTTCGCTGGATGCAAGGTCGACCGTAAAAGTACGAGCGGCATGTGTCATTTATTAGGAAAAGCTTTAGTCTCCTGGTTTAGCAAGAAGCAGAACTCTGTCGCACTATCCACAACAGAAGCTGAATACATAGCAGCTGGGCGTTGTTGTGCACAAATTCTGTGGATGAAGCAAACCCTTGAAGACTATAAGTTATCTTTTATGCATATTCCTATATTCTGTGACAATACAAGTGCCATTAATTTGACTAAGAACCCTGTCTGCCACTCACGCACTAAACACATTGAGATCAGACACCACTTTTTGCGTGATCATCAGCAAAATGGCACGATTAACTTAGAATTTATCGACACTGATCATCAGCTAGCAGATTTCTTTACTAAGCCATTATCCGAAGAGCGCTTCAATTTCCTATGTCGTGAACTCGGAATTTTGGATGAAGCAGTTATAAGTTGAGACTCGCCTGCGTAAATATCGAGTATATTTTGATTCTTTTACGACAAATTTGGTATGGGTACAAGCCGAAAGGGTCCTTCTGACAACAAGGCGTAAAAGCCTAAGCGACACGGTGCACTAGACCTCAGGACTACCGCTAGCTGGGATCCGGTCCCTGCAGCTAACCCATGGCAAATTTGAAATATTGAATTACAATATATTTCCTTGTTTATTATATGGTTTGTTTCGACTTAATACTGTCTAATTACTACATTCTAAAGTTCATTCTGACTTTTGAGTACCTCTCTATGTACTTCATTGATTTTATCAAACTTTTATCCTCAACCATCACTTTTCTTCAACACTTAACCAATTTTTCTATCTTTTCAGCCTGTTTTCTGTTCTGGACCACTAATCCAGAACTCGGGCCGAACTCTGCCCCCAACAGAGTTCGGGCCGAGTTCGGTCCAATTGTTCCAGCGTCGGGATCTGGCTCTGCCGTTGGATCATTTTAGATCCAATGGTCAATATAGCTTCCGACCAAAGAAAACCCTCTCTTATATTTCGGGTTTTCTTCTCTCTCCTTCACTATTGCCTCCTTCCTCACCTTTCCAAACTCTTTCCTTCAAACACTAACCCTAGTTTTTGATCTAGAGTGCTCCATTACTCCTCAAAATCAAGGGAAAGGAGTTTCTCATCATTCTCTTCCACTGTTTATTGATTATTTGAGGTATTATTCTTGTCTTCTATACTTCACACTATCAAGTTTTTATGGCTCCTCGCTTGTTCAATCGTGGAAAGTGGATTCGAACTGAGAGTGTTTCCTCTTCGGATTCTCCTCCAACGAATGAACAGATCATTGAACAACTTCAACCACCTCATCCATTGTTCAACCCACCTCGTCCTCGAAATCCTTCTACCTATGACAACCGATTATTTGTCTCACTAGATGCCTCAAACAACTGGTTTAGTGACTATCGGAATCGTCAGGTATTCGCAGGACATCCTATTAATTTTTCTATCTTCTCTCAATGTGATGCTTTATTTCATGACCTCTGTTTTGATGAGCTTGTCACTACCACTTCTGCTATCTATCGTCATGCTGTCCAAATGTTCTACTGTAACATGACCTTTGATGATCTCCATATTTATTCACGAGTTGCAGGTATCAATATATCTTTTGATGACTTTGACTTAGCCGAATATCTTGATCTTCAAGAGCCTAATTCTTGGGAAAAGCTAGTTGACGCTCGCTCGTTCCGTTTTCCCGACGGAATTTCCCTTGAGAGCTTCAAGGACGATTTGTGTACTCCATACACACGTCCTCGCAAGCTCATGGCTAAATATCTCAACCCATATTTTTCTGATCTTCATTGGATTATCTCTAACACCATTTTACCCAAAACAGGTTCCCATGATGACATCACTTATCTTGAGATATCTGCTCTTTATCATCTTCACTTTGGAATTTCTTTCAATCTTCCACGTACAATGATGGACTGGATGATTCACTGTAGGAAGAAACCACGAGCTCTGGTTTATCCTTTGTACCTTCCTATGATCTTTCGTGCTTTTAACATACCACTTGATATCTGTCCGTTCTTGCCTGCTCCTGCTTTCCTGTCCAAGGTGCGACATACTCAGGCAGTTGTCGCCTCTCCTGAGGCCTCTGAGCATTCTGATGATGCGGAGTCTGACCCCCTTCCTTTCGGTCAGGATGCACCTCCTCCACCTGCCACTCTTGACTCCATCCAGACCATGCTCCAGGATCGTTTCGACTTAGAGGACGATCGATGGGCTCAGATGGACTACCGCACTACCCTGCAGATGAGTGCACTCAGCAACTCGCTGCATGATATTCGGTACTCCATGTCCCATCATCCTACTATGCCCATTCCCATGCAGCGGGATCCCGATCGTGAGGGCTATCGCATTGATGATCCGTGGGTCATGCGTTACCTGGATCCGGGTGCTGCTCTTGTGGATCCCAGACGTTCAAACTCTCCTGGACCATCTCATGCTCAGTGATGGAGATTGGCTACTATCTGCTGCTGCTGCTGCTGCTGCTGATGATGACATTAGTTGATGCATTTTCATTTCTAGTTAGTTAGTTTCAGTTTTATGTACTTGGATGCTTTTAAACTCTGGTTGTGTGTTTGACATTTGGTTATGACACTTTATGCTAGTACTTCTTTTGATTATTTCTATACTATTTCTTCTCTGCTTGGTGTGGTTGTATTACTATTAATTGTCTACTGCAGTTTTCTTTTATTATTCATTTCTCTGCAGTCTATATTGCTAACTGTCAAAAGGGGGAGAACTATGTATATTCTGCCTGGATATATATGGCTGGATATACTTGTTTGGTATCAGATCCTATCTTTTCGTATTTCTGTGCTTGTTTGTGCTTTTTGGGAGATATTATACAGGTTCCATGCACTATTTACGGGGGAGCTATTGCTTCTAGCTCAACACCGTTCACTGATTACGGGGGAGCTATTACATTCTAGCTCGGCATCAAGTATGGGAGAGCTATGTTGCTATAATCAACTGTGTCCAGGTATAAATATTGAATATACATATATTATTTTGTCAATTATCAATATGGGGGAGATTGTTGACACAAAGTCACAGTCAACCAAATATTGACTAAATAATATCTGTATTAATTCAATACGACACACGACGTCTGCATAACAGTTCAAGACAGACGACAGCTCAGTCTCCGGCTCTCAGTGTGTTTTTGAGTCTGTATTTTATATTTTCATTGAGTCTAGACTTGTGTACTCTGAGTCTTGCTGAGCTCTTGACACTTAGTCTACAGCCTACCCAAAATCCCAAGCTCCACTGAACCAAACACTGCCCAAAAATCCCCTTAGAACCACTCTGTGCTCTGGAGATAGAGTTCGGGCCGAACTCTGCCTCCACACAGAGTTCGGGCCGAACTCTGTCCCCTAGAAATCAGGAACCCTAATTTTAGGGTTAGCTGGTTGCTAGTTGTCCAACGGCCAAATTTTTGAATTTTCCTACCCGAATTCTGGCCGAATTCTGCCTATAAAAACACTATAAATAGGGCATGAATTCTCTCATTCCAATCCATCCAATCTTCTTTTCTCTTCTCTCTTATAAGCTCAAGTAAGCCATACCCTTCCCATCTACTAGCCACAAGCCTCCTAAGTGTCGAGTGCTCAGCATCTCTCAGTTAGGATTCTTGTGCAAGAGTCGAAGAAGTCGCTTGGACAATTCCAAGCAAATCGCCACTGCGATCATCTGTTAGAAGTTGACGTGCTCTTCTGAAGAAAAGGCACGGGTTGTAAACTACTATTTCACAAATAGTCGTATAAGCTGTCAAGACATGGGGGTTACTTCTACAAGCCAACAGTCGATCCTAGGTTAAACAATCTGAGGTATCTCAATCACCGGCAATTATACAAGAAGCAAGAAGTATGATCATCAGACATACAATAGTAAAGCGTCCCAAACCATTTATACCTGGATGATCATGAAGCTAGTCATACAAAATAGAGAACTAGCAAGAGTAATAGTCATACATGATAAGCTCTTTCTATAGTCTAGAATACGCACATCATGTCTAGGCCCGTAGGCTAAATATCAAGAACCAAAACACGAGCTAAACACGTACTCGAAGGCTAAACGCCACAAAAGAATAATGTACATATCAAGTGGGAAAATGAAACAAGAAACCCACTCAGGTACTGTGGTGCTCCGGATGGTCACCGTCGAGTAGATGGTACGGAAGATCCTCTAGGCTCCTCTATCAGATCTGGCCAAACAAAACCAGTGGGGTCAGACCCCCAAATAGCAAGTACCACTAAGGAAGCCAAACTATGAACTAAAACCAGCAATAGCTAATCATAGCAATAGTTAGAGATATAATTAAGTAAAAGCAGATCGAGACTCGTGCACTACCAATGCACTTATCCCGAACCTAGAAAGACAATAAGTAAAGCATCTTGGAGCATAAAGTAATTATCATGTGATATAATGTAAACTGTGGACTTGTGAATTAAACAGAGAACTTGTGACATAGCTAAACCATGTAAGAGAAATGGTACATACGAATATGTACGGTAAGTGGAACCTGTGAGCATGTTAGATAACTGAGACTTGTGAGCATGTTATGTAACTAGGGCATAAGAGTTTGTGATAATTATATAACGACAATGATAAGATGACTTGGGAGCTATTCCGGAAGTCGAGTTACAACCCGTAAACTAAACAAGGACCGGGGTTGTAACCCTTCTCCTGAACAGAACTTCGTCTCTAATTATTTATCGACAAAAGTAAACCATAAATAATAAAGTACTGAAATAAACATACGGACACTGCCTAGACTGGACTGGACTGACTCTATCCATCAAACACGACCAAGCAATGAGTACGGCTTGATACATTAACTAACTAGGATTATCTCAAGCCTAGTTACTAACAAGATGCAACGAGATATTCCCACAGTCACAAGTCCTGCAGCTATCCAGGTTATCCAGACGCAAGTTACAAGAGTTTATAGTGGATACATCACCCAGGAGACAAATGTATCCCATGTACATATAATAGTGGATACATCGCCCAGGAGACAAATGTACCCTAAGAGAGTTATTAGGTGACTTGGGGGTGCAACACATGACAGTGTGCTGGAAATGTGCCCTACTCGTCGGCAGACTACAAGTCCACTTGAGGTGCCCAGATAACAGGATCGCTTGTAACTGGAAAATCTCTCTATATGAACTACTTGATCAATCTAGTCATTAACCTAGTCAGATTCAGTATGAATCTCTGACCGTGGTAACCAGGAATTCATGTCCTAGACATAATGCAGACGAGACATGTAGCTTGTTCACGAATACACAATATATTCAACCACGGTGTCAAAAAGAGTTGTATTAGCAAGAAGAATAGCCGTCGCAACAGCATCTTGATTATACATGTCATATTAGGTTTACTTGTCATGTCAAGAGTGCGCCACAACGGACCACTATCAAGAGTTATCATATTAAGGTTACTTGTTAAGAGTGCGCTACGATGGGCCACTATCAAGAGTTATCATGTAAAGACATGTTCAAGAGTGCACCACGACGGGTCATCATCATGTAAACGAAGAAAGACATGTACCAGAGTGCACCACAACGGGTCACTATCTAATATAGGTAGAGAAGCGACGTATAGCATGAGTGCACCACGGCGGGCCACCATCATATAAGCAAAGAAGTGACATGTAACGTAAGTGCATACAAAGCAAAGAAAAGACATAAACCATGAGTGCACCCCAAAGGGCCACTATCTAATAAAAAAACATGCAACAAGGATCGCATGTAAGAAAGAATTAGATAAAAGACGTATCATGGCATGGGAGAAGAAATAAATAAAAGTACTACTTGACATAAAATAATAATTAAATCTGTGATAGTGTTAAGAATATAAGGGGGTATAATTATTCTCTAACTGTACAAAATCATCTAATCATGATAAGGATTTATTACAGTCGAAGGAAACCTCAAAAACGTCAAGTACAGAAAACATGCCAAACAGATCAAAACTATGATTAAAGTTATCAATCGCATATGAAATCCAGTTAAAGTGAAACAAGAAGATTCTTGAAGCCAAGACAAAGATCTACAACTTTTATGTTGGGAGTTGGGAGAAATTCTAGCCATAAATCAGCCAAATGGGACATAAAACAGCCAAAAACAACCAAAATAGGTACTATACGGCATTCTGCGGCACTATACGGCCTTCTGCGGTACTATGCGGTAGGCTGCACTATGCGACAGGTTGCATCACCATGCGGCACTATGCGGCAGGCTGCACTATACGGCAGGCTGCATCACCATACGACACTATACGGCAGGCTGCACTATGCGGCACTATTCATCGTTCCTGCCAGATTCAGGACAGATGAACTAGAAAATGTCCAAATCTTATTTTGGCCATAACTTCCTCAAAACAAGTCGAAATCTAACTTTTCAAAGGTCAAAATTGTGTAGAATCAAATTCTTTACCACATGGAACTATTAGTTTTCGAAAACAAGTAAGTTTGATAGATCAAAACCAAAAAAAACCAAAAATGTTACAAACTTAGATCTACAAGAATCCACCCATGAAAATCAAAAACTCCAAGTTCTAAAGAGGCTTATAATCATGTAAGAAAGAGTTTAGAACAAACAAAATAATATTTGTACAACATTTGGCAAGATGTACTTGCCTTAGGTTGGAGGAGAAAATGAAGATGAGGAAGATGAAGAGAAAGAAAATAATAGAGAAGAGAAAGAGAAGCTGGTTTTTATATAAAACCCTTCTCATCTAAAACCAACCCAAACCAAGTCATGCCAAGTTGAACCAAACCAAATTAAACCAAGTCAAGATTTAAACCAAAACAAAAGAGATAAGTCAAAATACGGGTCACCTGACAATTGTCAGAAATCCGTACAATGAGAATAACAACCGCTGATATACACCAGTACATCGGCTGTATGCCAATAAACAAGAAATCTATAATTTTAGAAATTTTTTAAGGTATCCAAAAAATTAAGAAAATACAGCACCAAATACGTATCCGTATATAAATACTGATACCGTGAGACAAGTCTCACAACCTCCACCAGAGCACCACCTTTCACCGTCTCCCGGAGCTCCGCTGGCCACAGTCGAAGCTGTCTTCTCCGCATCCACCGCCTATTCAATCTTGTATCTTCGCCGATCGGAGTTCGTTGTCCCACCGCCATCTCCTTCGTCTCGAGCCGCAGCTCCGCCTCCTCGCCGGATCGGCCACGACAACCTCACCAAAAGTATTGAGCCTCGAGTCTCCAACTCCTCGAGAACCACGCTCAACTCTTCGAGAACAGCGCTCCACCGCAGCACCTTCTCTCTCAATTATCACGACCTGCACCCGCTTTTCGGGATATGAGTACGTATCCAAGTCCAGCCTACGCCGCAGCATCTACTCTACTGTCATGATTTGGTCGAAAGTCTTCAGCCTCGAGTCTCGAGCTCCTCGAGAGCTGCGCTCAACTCTTCGAGAGTCACGCTCAACTCTTCGAGAACATCGCTCCACCACAACACCTTCTCTCTCTACCGAGCCACCTCCAAAGTGGACTCATCTCTGGCCACCCTTCCTCGCCAACACCTCGGTTCTTCTTCGCCATGGTCAAATTCGGCCTCCATTGCTTCTCTTTTCCAGATATGACCTTCGACCCCGATATGCCCCAGCTAGTTGCCTCTACCAAGCCGTTGGAGTCTTCTCGTGTCTTGAGTCCTCCTCGGTCCGTCGCCATCCACCCGTATCCTGATCGGCTTCGTCGCGTCTGCTTAAACGCCAAGCACTGTCGGGCCGAGCGCAGCTCCACCATCATCTTTCTGAGTTAACAAGGTAAATCTTCTCCTCGCCTCCTTCTTTTATTCTTCTTCCTTAAAACTTTTAGGGTTTTTCTCTAGCAGTTGAGTGAAAGAGAGAGAGAGAGAGAGAGAGAATGAAGAGTTAGGAATATTAGGGCTTTTTGTTAGAGTGTTCTGACGGCTTTATGTGACTGAGAAGTAAAAGAGAGAGGTTAGGTTTAAACATTAGGGTTTTAAAGGATATAGTGGGCCAGGTATTAGTCAGGCCTGCGACCTGGATTAAGTCAGGGAAACAGGAGTTGAATATTTAGCTATTGGGCTGGTAGGACTTCAAGTATTGGGCCAGTTAAAGAATAAGAAAAAAATAAATAAAGTATTAATTAATTGGGCTGGGCCGGTGAGCCCAGCAGGGAATTAGAAATGCTTATTTGGAAGAACTGTGGGCTGTGGGTTCATAGGCCTGGTTGGACAGAACATAATAAAGAAAAAAGGAAAGAAAAATAATTAGGTTGTGGCTTTGAATTTATTTTGGACTTTCTTAGGGGCCTTAGTATTAATAAAGGTTCTAGAGACTATTAGAAATTAGATTAAATAGTGACTTAGAATTTATAGTTTGGTAATTATCGGGGAATTAGATAGAATAATTAGAAAATAAGAGTTCTTGAACTTTTTGAATAGATTATGACCAAACATTTACTTATTATTTTTATAGGTGGATTAGTGCTATTCTCACCATTGGACCCGAGGCAAGTATACTCCTTACTTATGTTTCTCAGTACATTATAAATGCACTATTTTTTTATCATGTCATATTTCATATTGCGACACGATTTTACACGTGATTGTATTCTTGTCCGTGATCATGTCCTTTAGTCGTGATTTATGTTTATTGTTTATAGTCGTAATCGTGACTTGTTTATCGTATTGATCATGACTTATGCCATTGTTTATCGTACATTGATCATGACTATATATATCATAAATTGATTACGACTTACTATTATTGATTGTCGTTATAGGACCGTTGAGCACCTCCAAAGGGAGGGTGAATAGAGTGTGTGCTTGTGCAGCAAAAATAATCACTACGTAAAATTTAAGCAATTATAAACTATGGCAAATATAAGAGACAGTAAATAAATGCAGTATAGTAGGAGATCAGAGAATCAAACTCAGTGAATACCGCGATGTATATTGGTCTCCCTTTGAGAGGACTACTCCAGTCTCCAGTATTCTTGCTCGATATTAATCCACTATTCATAAGCTAAATAAGAGCTTCTAGTCTCTTACAATACCGTGCTTGGTGACATGCACGACCGACTCCGCAAACTTGATTTAAAAAACTGGAACATTTTCTGAATTGCAACCTCTGATACAACTCTTCTGAATTGCAACCTCTAATAATACAGTTGTAGGACAAGCCTTCAACAAGATTATTGTAAGACCGTCAGAACCAAGAAGAGCGACTAGAGGTAACCATCTATAGTTTTACGATATAGATGTTACAAAACCAAATTGTTTAGGATTGATTATTACTTGAGTTATTAGGAGACACCGTAGTGACCTAGCATATCCCTTGAGCTATTCCTAGTTACACTAGCGCGGTTCTTCATTAGTGAGCCTTATTTTAATTTCGAGGACGAAATTCTTTTAAGGTGGGTAGATTGTGAGGACCCTAATTTTTGGGAATTATTTTTTTCATTTATTTTATATGATTTTATATTTATTAAATTATATTTTAGTATTAATTATGATAATGATGTACTTCTCCGTAGCTTTAATTTTTAGAGCACAAGAAGTGACAATCTTTCGAAACAACCTTTATGAGTTTTGAAGTAGACGAGTCCACCTTCAATTTGATATATCATGTTCCACCCAAACTTGTCCCGTAACATTCTTTTGACTTCACACAACTTTGGGCCAATATAGGCCATTTGATCTTTTACCGTAATTCTAGACCTAACTTTCAACTTGAGCTCAGAACTCGATCTCGATCAAAACTAGTTGACCCAATATATGATTTTGACCTATTTTGAGCCTACGACACACATGTCAAGGGTATGCCACTCAATCGAGTCCCCATGTGTTATTTAATTGCGAATGGCACAAAAGACTCGTTGGTTGACTTTTCGAGTTCATTTTGATTAGAAAATATATTGGGACCCAAACATAGCCAACCCCACTTTGTAGAGCCATGTTAGGTTGCAATGACTTAGTAGGGTTACTTTGAATTTATTTTAGGCTAAATAGATTTATATACAATTTTGTATGTATAAGATTATATTTATAATAGTCTAATACTATATATATGGCCTTAGTCATGGTCAAATTTTGGGATGTATATCGACTAGAAATTTTGGCACGAATAGCGTAGATGTGTGCTTTGACTAATGCTTTAGCCATAGTAGGAAAGGCCGAGCCATAGGTATATTCTAACTAGGAAAACCAGTCAAAGTTGTGACTTGACCCCTATAAATAATTTAATTAGTTATTTATTAATATTATAACTTTTAGGAGACCCGGTTGTACCAATTTAGCCCGGACATGACCTGAACCCAACCTAAGCCCATGTAGGCATTTAGTGTATCCAAAGATACCATGTAGACATATTTTATGTGTGTACATATATTTCTTATTTATTTTTAGGAATTGAAAAATATCTTATAAATATTTGTTATACGTACATTATATGTATTATTAATATTTAAATGACGTCTTAGAATAATTGTACGATTTTCTGTGGAACCATTTAGAGTAAGAGTATAATGCGATCAATATAAGCTATATCTATTATTGCTTGTCATAATTTATTATCATTATTATTATTATTATTGTTATTATTATTATTATTATTATTATTATTATTATTATTATTATTATTATAATATTTATAAAAGTATCGTTTGGTATTTTGGATCAATTATGAAATAAATATTATTATATATGTTACTATTTCTAAAATAGGCCCTACACTAGAAATAGATAATATTAAACTTTTTATTTAGATTTATGGAGATTATTATATATAAGATATATTATGTGCATATATAGATATAAATAAATAAAACTATACATATATAGAAAAGACCAAAAAAAAACTAAAACCTCATCTCGCGAGAAATTGAATTTCTCACGAGATGGAAACCCAACCTCAAACCCACACAACCCTGTTCTTTATATAAACGAGAGAGCGAAAGAAGCGCAGAAGCAAACCCTAATCAAAACCTAACCCTAGCTAGATGACAACCCTCACAAACACCCCAGCCACCTCTACGCACCTCTGCACCACCGCAAGAGGCGCCTGCATCGTCGGACGGCCGGCCGCGCACAGTGCCAGGAAGCAGCTCCGGCAGCAATAGCAGCCCCGCAACCCTAACTTCGTGGTAAGTTTTTTCTCTCATCGTCGCATATTTTCTTATACGGTTTCTTCGTACACATTCACAACATGACCCTCTAGGATTCCCTCCAAGCGGGAAGAGCTTTGGTGTCCTGGTTTGGAAGAAAACTCGATCCAAAGTTGGATGAAAAACTATTCCAAAACAGTTCAGAAATCAGTCCAAGTGCTCCTGTTCGTGTCCAGTTTACAAGCAACCCGTGTCATAATTTTTACAATCTAATTAAATAGGATTGAATACAACATATAGGACAGAAAGTCCTTTCTTTTATTTTTTTAATTTTCTCAAAGTGGTCATCGAATAATACCTGTCCAAAGTTTCATAAAAATCTTGTTTTCAAAAACTAAAATTTCTCGAAACGGCGTACGTCCCGACAATTCGGGCGACTTGTTCGGGTACCAGTTTCATCGAAAGGTGCATACGGATGTTTCGGACGTGTGGGCCTTGACGGAACTCGAATTGGTTACGTGTGTGCGACGAACTTGATGCGTATCCGTCAAAAACTATCGTATCGGCTTCTTTGCAAAAACTTTAATTACTTTGTGCACGTTCGTGAACTTGAGACGAAACTTGTGCCAACAGGACCATGTCATTTTTCTGGTCCTGTATGCCAAGTTTGGTCCAATTCTGAGAAGGTCGATCGGAACTCTATTTTGGCGGGCTCGCGACCCGATCCAATGGGCGAATTTGTGCACGGCCCACCGGAATCAAACTTTGGACATACCGTTGGGTTCGTATCATCAAACTAGACCCGTAGACATGTAGTTTGACGACTTTAGAGACCATAGACTCTGGCACATTTTTTGGTGCAAAGCGGGTCCAATGGCGAATACTGTTTTGACCCAAAATTATCATTTTGCCCCTGTATTCAGAATTGGACTTATGGGTAGGTTATCATAGCTAATTTAACTATTCGGAACACATTGGTAATATCTGTTTCAGCCCTCGAAGACTGTTGTGAGAGTTGGATTTTTGTGGCTCGTTGATTTATTGGATAGTGTTGGTTCTACGTGCGATCACCAGGCAAGTACACCGTGCCAAACTTTACAGTATTTACATAATTTTCTATAGTTCCATTCTTTCTTGCTTAGTTATGTATTTCTCTTGCTTCATGTTATGGTTACTTTCTAGCTTCATGTGCACGTAGATTGTTACTTTTTCTTTCCATATTACTTGTTCTATCTTTCATATCTTGTTCATGTCTAGTGATAGTATTGCTGTGCCTGTTCCATGTTTCTCTGACCTGCTTGACCCGTACTTGATTTGGACATGACTAGATAGACTTAACTTCCTAGTACCGTAGGAGAGAATATTTTATTAGCCGTGGCTATACCTCTATTGTTAGTGCCTCCCCGGGCTATGATAGAGCACCTGTTATAGGACTGTTAGTGCCTCCCCGGGCTACGGTTTTATCACATGCACCTATAGCCATGATTAATATTATATTCTCATGACATGTCACCATCTGTAGAGTTCATTTATGTGTTATCCTTTCCTCTTTTTGTTATTCCTATTTTCTTGCATGTTATTTACTGTACAGTAGGCATGTATATTATGTGTCTTGCTAGTCCTCTGAGGACCTGGTGATCTCTCCAGATATTAGATGAAGGTATGGAACACTGATGGATGATGATTGCTACACCAAAACTGCAGGTATATTTAGTTGATATTTTATCTTTCTCTTGCGTAATTAGATTTTGTCCTATATTTGATTCTTGCTGCATTATAGCCTAGTCTTGTACAAGCTTCTACTTTCCTCTAGCTTGTTCATGATAAATGTGTTATTGGGGATCCATTCTAACATATTTATCTATTCTAGAATCAGTGTATTATGGTCTGATCAGCCTTACTGCACTTGATTCATTATTGTTACCGATATTTAGTGGATTGAGATATAGTTGGTCTAGAATAACCAGACAACTTATACGTATTCGAGCTGGGCTTGAGTTCTCTCGATGCGTAGCTAGCATGTATACGTATCATAGTCCTACATATTTTGGGACTGGAACGTTACATGTTTTTGTGGTGGTCCATGCAGGTTGAGTTAGCCATTTCGGTTACGTTGCTGTACCGAGCGGGCCTGCGAAGTGACTAAACCCTTAGGAATTTTAATCCACAACTGCCTTGATAATTCTTTTAGAAATTTTTCTATCGTCCTTGAACTTCATAATTGCTCTCGAATATTCTTTCTTTGCTTCCTCGTGCCATTGCTTTTCGTCCATTCCTATTTCGGAGTGACGAATGATCGTGCTATATAAAATTTATCAGAAATTCTTAAGTTATAGAGTAAGCTAGTTTACTTATTGTAGTGTGATTGCTTGATAGATAAATAAAATTTATCATAAATTCTTAAGTTATAGAGTAAGCTAGTTTACTTATTGTAGTGTGATTGCTTGATAGATAAGGGGATTAGAGATGCCATATGCCATAGGGCATCATATGTTTGATGAGGTAGTTTGACCAAAGGTGGGTAGACGTCCTAGAAATAGCTATATGATCATATATACTAGGTTACGCCCTTTAAGGTAGTCGCTTGATCAAGAATAGAGTGGTAATTCTAGTGTAATGATTGATCCACTACAAGAAGAATCTAGACATAGCCTAACCCCACCCATTTACTAATATATCACGTCAGTTGTAAAGTTAGGATTAGACGGATTGATAGGTAGCCCTTAGCTTGGTTAGGTGAAATGAGACTTATATAATTGTGATAATAATACGGTTGGAGGACAAGCCTTCAACTAAATTATTACAAGACTGTCAGTACCAAGAAGAGCGACTAGAGATAATCATCTATAGTTTTACGATATAGATGTTGCAAAGCCAAATTGTTTAGGATTGATTATTACTTGAGTTATTAGGAGAGTGACCTAGCGTATCCCTTGAGCTATTCCTAGTTACACTAGCGCGGTTCTTCATTAGTGAGCCTTATTTTAATTTCAAGAACAAAATTCTTTTAAGGTGGGTAGATTGTGAGGACCCTGATTTTTGGGAATTATTTTTTTCATTTATTTTATATGGTTTTATATTTATTAAATTATATTTTAGTATTAATTATGATATAGATGTACTTCTCCATAGCTTTGATTTTTGGAGCACAAGAAGTGACAATCTTTCGAAATAACCTTTATGAGTTTTGAAGTAGACGAGTCCACCTTCAATTTGATATATCATGTTCCACCCAAACTTATCCCTTAACATTCTTTTGACTTCGCACAACTTTGGGCCAATATAGGCCATTTGATCTTTTACCGTAATTCTAGACCTAACTTCCAACTTGAGCTCAGAACTCGACCTCGATCAAAACCAGTTGACCCAATATATGGTTTTGACCCATTTTGAGCCTACGACACACATGTCAAGGGTGTGCCACTCAATCGAGTCCCCATGTGCTATTTAATTGCGAATGGTACAAAACACTCGTTGGTTGACTTTTCGAGTTTGTTTTGATTAGAAAATATATTGGGACCCAAACCTAGCCAACCCTACTTTGTAGAGCCATGTTAGGTTGCTATGACTTAGTAGGGTTACTTTGAATTTATTTTAGGCTAAATAGATTTATATACAATTTTGTATGTATAAGATTATATTTATAATAGCCTAATACTATATATATGGACTTAGTCATGGTCAAATTTTGGGATGCATATCGACTAGAAATTTTGGCACGTATAGTGTAGACGTGTGCTTTGACTAATGCTTTAGCCATGGTAGGGAAGGCCGAGCCATAGGTATATTCTAACTAGGAAAACCAGTCAAAGTTGTGACTTGACCCCTATAAATAATTTAATTAGTTATTTATTAATATTATAACTTTTAGGAGACCCGGTTGTACCAATTTAGTCCGGACTTGACCTGAACCCAACCTAAGCCCATGTAGGCATTTAGTGTATATAAAGTTGTCATGTAGACATATTTTATGTGTGTACATATATTTCTTATTTATTTTTAGGAATTGACAAATATCTTATAAATATTTGTTATACGTATATTATAGGTATTATTAATATTTAAATGACGTCTTAGAATAATTGTAAGAGTATAATTAATGATTTTTTGTGGACTCGATTGTTATACGTACATTATAGGTACATTATAGGTACATTAATGATTTTCTGTGGACTCGATTGTTAGAATAATTATAAGAGTATAATTAATGATTTTCTGTAAGAGAATAATTGTAAGAGTATAATATTTAAACGACGTCTTAGAATATTTGTTATACGTACATTATAGGTACATTATAGGTATTATTAATGATTTTCTGTGGAACCATTTAGAGTAAGAGTATAATGCGATCAATATAAGCTATATCTATTATTGCTTGCCATAATTTATTATTATTATTATTATTATTATTATTATTATTATTATTATTATTATTATTATTATATTTATAAAAGTATCGTTTGGTATTTTGGATCAATTATGAAATAAATATTATTATATATGTTCATATTTCTAAAATAGGCCCTACACTAGAAATAGATAATATTAAACTTTTTATTTAGATTTATGGATATTATTATATATAAGATATATTATGTGCATATAGATATAAATAAATAAAACTATACATATATAGAAAAGACCAAAAAAAAAAACCAAAACCTCATCTCGCGAGAAATTAAATTTCTCGCGAGATGGAAACCCAACCTCGAACCCGCACAGCCCTGTTCTTTATATAAACGAGAGAACGAGAGAAGCCTAGAAGCAAACCCTAATCAAAACCTAACCCTAGCTAGCTGACAACCCTCACGAACCCCCAGCCACCTCTACGCACCTCTGCGCCACCGCAAGAGGCGCCTGCATCGCCGGATGGCCGGCCGCGCAGTGCCAGGAAGTAGCCCCGGCAGCAATGGCAGCCCCGCAACCCTAACTTTGTGGTAAGTTATCTCTCTCATCGTCGTGTATTTTCTCGCACAGTTTCTTCGTACACATTCACAACAAGACCCTCTAGGATTCCCTCCAAGCAGGACGAGCTTTGGTGTCCTGGTTTGGAAGAAAACTCGATCCAAAGTTGGACGAAAAACTATTCCAAAACAGTTCAGAAATCAGTCCAAGAGCTCCTGTTCTTGTCCAGTTTACAAGCAACCCGTGTCATATTTTTTACAATCTAATTAAATAGGATTGAATACAACATATAGGACATAAAGTCCTTTATTTTATTTTTAATTTTCTCAAAGTGGTCATCGAATAAAACCTGTCCAAAGTTTCATAAAAATCTTATTTTCAGAAACTAAAATTTCTCGAAATGGCGTGCGTCCCGACAATTCGGGCGACTTGTTCGCGAGCCTCTTTCATCAAAAGATGCGTACAGATGTTTTGGATGTGTCGACTTTGACGGAACTCGAATTGGTTGCGTGTGCGCGACGAATTTGATACGTATCCCTCGAAAACGACCGTATAGACCTCTTTGCAAAAATTCCAATTACTTTGTGCACGTGCGTCAACTTGAGACAAAACTTGTGCCAACAGGACCGTATCATTTTTTTTGTCCTGTATGCCAAGTTTGGTCCAATTCTGAGAAGGTCGACCGAAACTCTATTTTGCGGGCCCGCGACCCGATCCAATAGACAAATTTGTGTACGGTCCATCGGAATCCAACTTTGAATATACTGTTGGGTTCGTATCGTCAAACTGGACCCGTAGATATGTAGTTTGACGACTTTAGAGTCCATAGACTCTGGCACATTTTTCGGTACAAAGCGGGTCCAACGACGAACACCGTTTTGACCCAAAATTACCATTTTGCCCCTGTGTCCAGAATTGGACTTATGGGTAGGTTATCATAGCTAATTTAACTATTCTGAATAGATTGGTAATTTCTGTTTCATCCCTCGGAGACTGTTGTGAGAGTTGGATTTTTGTGGCTCGTTGATTTATTGGATATTGGTGGTTCTACGTGCGATCACCAGGCAAGTACACCTTGCCAAACTTTACAGTATTTACATACTTTTCTATAGTTCCATTCTTTCTTGCTTGGTTATGTATTTCTCTTGCTTCATGTTATGGTTACTTTCTAGTTTCACGTGCACGTAGATTGTTACTTTTTCTTTTCATATTACTTGTTCTATCTTTCCTATCTTGTTCATGTCTAGTGATAGTATTGCTATGCCTGTTCCATGTTTCCCTGACCTGCTTGACCCGTACTTGATTTGGACATGACTAGATAGACTTGACTTCCTAGTACCGTAGGGGAGAATGTTTTATTAGCCTTGGCTATACCTCTATTGTTAGTGCCTCCCCGGGCAACGATAGAGCACCTGTTATAGGACTGTTAGTGCCTCCCCGGGCAACGATAAAGCACCTGTTATAGGACTGTTAGTGCCTCCCCGGGCTATGGTTTTATCACGTGCACCTATAGCCATGATTAATATTATATTCTCATGACATGTCACCATCTGTAGAGATCCTTTATGTGTTATCCTTTCCTCTACTTGTTATTCCTATTTTTCTTGCATGTTATTTACTGTACAGTAGGCATGTATATTATGTGTCTTGCTAGTCCTCTGAGGACCTGGTGATCTCTCCAAGTATTAGATGAAGGTATGGTACACTGATGGAGGATGATTGCTATACCAAGACTGCAGGTATATTTAGTTGATATTTTATCTTTCTCTTCCGTAATTAGATTTTGTCCTATATTTGATTCTTGCTGCATTATATCCTAGTCTTGTACAAGCTTCTACTTTCCTCTAGCTTGTTCATGATAAATGTGTTATTGGGGATCCACTCTAATATATTTATCTATTCTATAATCAGTGTATTATGGTCTGATCAGCCTTACTGCACTTGATTCGTTATTGTTACCGATATTTAGTGGATTGAGATATAGTTGGTCTAGAATAACCAGACAACTTATACGTTTTCGAACTGGACTGGAGTCCTCTCGATGCGTAGCTGACATGTATGCGTATCATAATCCTACGTATTTTGGGACTGGGGCGTTACAGATTTGGTGGAAACTGATTTTCAAAATATAGAGACTGAACTCGGTTAGAGTTCGCCCAAAGTTCTGTTGGGTCAGAACTCAAAATGAATAAACCAAATTGCATAAGCTTTTGGGCTTTTTAGAATTGTGGGGTTTTGGTGATTAAATAGGTAGGCTTATCAACGCACAATTCCAAAAAGAATCTCGCCCAAAGTTCTGTTGAGATTAAATAGGTAGGCTTATGAACCAAAATGAATGAACTCAAAATGAATGAATCTCGCCAAGAGTTCTGTTGGGTCAGAACTCAAAACGAATATTCCATCTCGATCCTAAGCCAGTATAATCCTGATCAATCGCACAATTATTTCCTAGACTCAATAAAATTGTAAAATATAGAATAAAATGTAAAAGTCTTGATCATGTCTTCAGTACGATTGTTCTGGATGACGATGTAATGTACTCTGTACTTTGAAGTAGTGGAAAGTAGTATGATGTAGACGAACTCCTCTTTTGAAACAGGTAACATGTAGCAGTTTGTATATTTTGCGTATCGACCAAAGTTGTCGTTGATTATCAAAATCATGTGTGACCATTAGCCAATGGGCCAACAGTCATATCTTGGGGAGGGAAAATACGAAGTAGGTATGTGGTCACACCCAATTGATATCATACATATCATAAATAGCACACATACACCTCACGTATGTCGTATCGTATTTTTTTTATCGTTAATAACCATCTTCGGATGTGCAGTATTACCCCAGCCGACCACATACTGAACTCGATATTTCAATTGCACATGGTTATAGTCATCTTGGTTATTCTTATAGTTCTTTATGTTGCATTGCATGACATTATCTTGTGTCACGATCTGGTTCATTTATTTTTTGTATTTATTTTATTGCTTTATTTTGTATCATACAATATTTGTTTGGAGGGTTGTACTTTGCTCCTTTTTCGACTGGATGATTGATATTTTAGCCTAGGGCTTGAGAAAATGACTTAGATTGGATGACGATCATGGAAGTTTTTGGAAGATTCTAGAACATTAGGACATATTACTTTTGATGTATCAGATGTATTGGATGTATGAGTTATTTCTTTGAGGATATCGATTACTGGATTTATCTCCGGAAATGGAACATGTATATGTACTCAAAGTGATAGTGGATGCGGTGATCGTGTGTTGGCTTGGTTTTGATTTGTTCCTTGTCTAGTGTCATGATTGAGCAAAATATTGATCTTATGATTAATTGGAGACTATCGAGGTCTAGACGGCTAAAAATCGTCGATTCTGTAGCGTAGGCTGGATGCGCTCACAACCCGTACCCGAATATACGGGCGCGGGGCGTGACATTAATTCATTTAAGATTATTTCGAAGTTGGTAAGAATATTTCTCATTTAATTTTTTTTAGTTGAACATATGCTGCCAAAATCCCATCTTTATGTTCAAGGTTTCTGGACAAGTAAAGCTTTGGTAATAACTACCATGAGGAAATCAAAGCAAAATATAAAAATACACGTCTGTTACCCAACAAATAAGATTCAACACTGATTACTGATCCTTTATTTAATTGATGATCATGAAATATTGGACAACTGTAGCTAGAGAAAACAAAGGAATATTGCTTAATTATAGTGCACTTTGTCTTATGAATTCTCTAGTACTTGCAACTATTATTCTCTGATCGCTTATTATCCAGGTTGACATTATTTATCCAGACTATATATCTCTGGATTCCCATTCTAAATTCCAGAAAAATCATATATGAAGCATAAAATTAGGTGATCCTTCCCATCTCAACACGCAGCAGCCAATTGTCCAAAGTTGATGGGCATGGTGAATTTATTTGATCCACCAAAAAGTGTTTTAGCTGCCAACTTGCTTGCAGCTTGGGTAGGGTGAAATAAATCCCAGAACAAGTAGGTATTGCGATCTGAACAGAAGGTAGAATTTCGAGTGCATGGTGCTTCCCCATTGAACTTACCAGCTCCGCAACAGGCAACCTTGAGCTCAGTGAACCCTGAAAATTTTAGTCTAATCAACTTCAAATATGCTTCTACTTCCCTATATGTAAATTTAGGAATAGAAGTACTCACCAAAGGAAGGTGCATTCTTGAAGAAATTAGTGACCATCTCATACGAATTCCCAAGTGAATACTTGAATCCTTCAAGATCGTAGCTTAGATCCCTCAACATGGATCCTACGACTTCGTAGAATATTTTAGAAGACTCATTCAAGTCCTCAATGCAACCACCAGATGGGTTGAGACTTCTTTGCGATGGGCAGCATCCAATCGGCGGGATGCTGATGATTCCAAATTTTCTTGCTCCGAGTTCGTATAGTCTCTGTCATATAGTTTATTTGCAAGTAGCAATTACATGAAGAAGTTAATTCTTGTCTACTAAAACAAAAACATCCAAGCTTCTTAATTAAACATCAAGTTAATGGGAAGATAGGTTTGGAGTATGTTTTGAAGCAAAGCTAATTCCTAATATAATAAGCTTAAAATTTAAACATGTAGACCTACAGTATTTCTGAGATCTTGTGATGATTTGCAAATGATATTGTAGAACTTTACCTTCAATTGAAATTTGTACGTGGCCTGTAGAGCTTTTACATAGGCAACCTTCTGAGTATAGTTCACAGGACCATTGACCGCAAAATGATCAAACAAATCGTTGCTTCCAATACTGACAAAGAAGAGAGACTTTGACAACAATTCCTTTGCTGCGTTTGCACCAATATGGTTTACTATACTCGTGTGGATAGTTGTGAATTGTTGAAGTTGTTGCCACAAGGAGACATACTGAACCTGGGGTAAAAGGCCTACGTATGAGAATAAAGCTAAGGTTCTATTGGTAGGTTGAAGTAAAATTGCATATTTAGTAGGAAAGAGTAAATTAATCAAACGTCCACTACATAGCAAATAAACGTATATATATCATGTTACATGTAAAAGAAATAAAGTTCACATCATTTGAAATTAATAAATCAATCATATTTATAAAAACCAGCTATATAAAAGTGGCAAGTTGAAATGGACCACAGTTTAGAAATTTAATAATAGGAATCCGCCCTTTAGACCATCATCTACATGTTTAATAACCCATTTACACCAAATTTTAGGCCTAGTATGGTTGGCGAAAAGGAAAGGAAAGGAAATCAATTTTTTGTTATTTCTTTTTCTTTTGAAAATTACAATTCTCTTTAATTTTTCTTTTCGGTATTTGGAAAGGTTCAAAAAATTGAAAGAATTTAAAGTGAATAATTATGGGTGGGAGAGTGAATCCATATGGTTAGTGAGGGAACCATTTTTTCTATTTTTCTTTCCTTTGGGAATCCATTTATTTTCCTGCACATTTTCTTTGGTATCCAAACAGATAGATGATTCACTTTTCTTTCCCAAGGCCCTGATTCCATTAACCAATCGTGACTTAGAAGATATTGAACACTTTATACCACATCAATATTTCCAAGGCCCTGATTCCCCCGTCTTTGGTTCCATGATAAATGTTGGGGTCCAGCCTTGATTCGAGGTATCTAGGGATTAGTTTGCACATCAAGAACTGTCGACGAGAGTTTCAACGAATACGATGGAGGATCGATGGCTGAACTTGGCTCGAACTGAACAAAAATAGCAACAACGATATACTGACGATATACTACGTATACCAGTTCGACAAATTATTGTTCCAGAATAAGTTTTTATTTGCTTACCAGTACATCGACGATATACTGCAGTATACTGGCGGTATGCTGATTGTCGGCGAACAGATTAGAGATGAGCCCATGTCAGCATTTAATTTGACCATGTGGTCAAATCTGGACGATCGAAATTAGTGCTGGACTATTTTAAGATTTTCGTAAAACCTAAATTAAGTTTCTTAATGGGAGATTCATGATGCAAGTCCATGGAAAATCTAAGAGAAAGTCGGTGCTTTGCTCTTAGGGCTTATCATTCGAGAAAGTTGGAAGAAGAGATTTGTTTAGAGAGTTGTCTTCTACGTTCAGGAAGATCACTACGAGGTTGGTTAAGTAATTTTATTGTAATCTTTTGCTTTCTTCTTGAGTTTAGTTATGGGGGTTGAACTTTTGGGCAAATGATTCAATAATTTGTATTCAATCTTGTATCTTTTAGAGATATAAAGATTGAGATTTATACAGGTGACATAGTCACCAGACAATACTTTGTTTGGTCTATCTTGGCACTTTTGGTAGACAATGTTCGTTACTTCAGGTGGATTGGCATTCGCTTCCGCAACCATTATGTGGCCAAAAATAAGTCAAAGAACTTCAAATTGCTAGGTTTTAGTTAGCAATCACTAGAGCACTCAATGTCTGGTAAAATTATTAGTATAGTTCTTGTAATTATACTAGTACATTAGCATATATACACAGTTTATTACTACTTTCTGAGTTATATTTGTATGGTGTCTGGTGTAACGTTCTGAACTTTTTGTGCACACTGCATTTTTGGGCCCACTGCCCCCAACTTCCACCATAAATTAAAGGAAATAGTACGCCCACATGGCTCGATCCACTGATCTTCTGCCACACAATCAGGACTTTTACGCCTCTATCCGCTAACCACAAGTATCACTCTGATTTGGCACTTTCCAAGTCATTGAAACTGTGAGTTGGACTATATTCTCTAAAAAATAAAATAAATACAGCGACCTCGCCTATGTTTCATGAGTATTACAAGGACTGTCCTTATTCCAAAAATAATTACACTGACCACCCCTCCCCCTTTATAAATTTATAAAACATAGGGGTGGTCAGTGTTATAAGTTTCTATAAAAAAAATACAAAAATTTTCATATAGGATAAATAAATATAAATAAATTTTAAAAAAGATATATAAAAAAATTCTAGAAATTCATATTAGGATACAAGGTGACATTATTAATGGCGACATGAGTACATGCACTCATGTAGCCATTAGCATCGGCGACATAGTTGCCAAAGCACCATTAGTATTAGCAACATAGTTGCATATTTTTTATGGACTCATGACAGCATATTTTTTTAGTTGAGAACGTTTAACAAAGCTAATCGTGAGCGACATGACTCATGTAGCCATTAGCCACAAAAGCGACGTTTGGGGACCTTTTGTGGTTCAACGACCATTGGCTATGCGACCCAACATAGATGTTGCTAAATGAGTCGCTACACAACTATAGCGACATTTTTTTGGACATTAGTGACGCATTTGTGCATCGCAAATTCCCCTTATTTTAGTAGTGAGAGCTCTCTCACCTATCTGCACATGTGAGCTCTATCTCGTCCCACTATGGACACCGAGCCTAACTCCCAACGTGATAGTCCTCCATGTAATTATCAATTCCATTATCATATATATTTTAGAAATATCTGACCATATGTTAGTCTAGATGTTAGCCTAAACAGAACAAATACAAAGATCTTACTTAAACCTAAATTTGTTCCATCGCTCTTTGCCTGATGTCATAACAATTTCTAGCTAAAGAGGAACCTAGTTTGGTGCATACTGAGAGTGCAGAAATGAAAATGATTGATTAGCTTTGAGTCATATTTCAGAACACTTTCTAATGACAATATTGCTCGTAAATTAACTTCTTTAAGAAAAAGTCGCCTTCATGATACTATAAAGCCCCCAAAGATATGTTAGATTGTGATTTGTTGAATAGATTACTTGGATATATGACATATTCAGAAATTTTGAATGCTTACACGATTTTCTGTCCCTCGTGGATGAACCTCCTTAAATCACAAACAATAAGATGTCAATTTACAAATCAACCTAGTCAATTATATAAACCTTGTCCATTCAAAAGTGACCTCTTTTATGGTTAGAACAACAAAAATGAAATAGTAGGGTGTAAATAAATATGAAACAATTACTGAGGGTGGTCCAGTTGTAGCACTATAAAGGAAGGAGAGGACTGGATGTGGGTTCTAACAGTTTGGACGGAAAAGATCATGATAGACGCATCAATAAACTAAAAGAACGATATGAAACAATGGAGGGACCTAGAAGCAGAAAGAGCTCCCATAACGAACCACAATCAGCATGATGGCTTTGATGCAATTATTCTAAACTATATATAAGAAGAAAACTATATTTAGATAAAATTTGCTGCTAACATATTGAGTTCCTGTAGTGTCAAGTATCCCAGAACCAGCTGAGGCAAAGTTGACTCCTTTCGCGGCATGCTTTGGGAGTGTAACGTTGGTAAGAGAGAGAAATGGTGGTGGGCTCCTCTTTAAACCTAGCATCTTGGCTGCCCATCAAATAGACAAACTTTATATAAGCAAACACTTCACCGATATAACAAAACCATTCTGAATATAATTGTTCAATGGAAATAAGTAACTACTGAGCAATAATATTCAATTCTGAAAGCATTGAAATTTGTATGATAACAAGTTGTTCGAAAACACTTTTTGTTAAATATGTTATATATGAGCGATCATATCATTGAAATTCCCTTGAAACTCGAAATTACTCTATGGCTGACTTAGTACTAGCTCACTACTAACAAATGCTGATGTGGTAGAGAGAGGTAATCAAGTTTACAAGTTTAGCTGGTTAACATTAACATTAATATTAAAATTAATATTAACATTAATATTAGAATTAACATTAATATTAACTTTAACATTAACATTAAAATTAGTATTAACATTAAATTAAAATTAACATTAACATTAAAATGAATACTAAAATTAATATTAACTTCAAATTAACATGAATATTAAAATTAACATTAATTAGCATTGATATTAATTTTAACATTAACATTAAAATTAATATTAACATTAAATTAAAATTATCATTAGCATTAACATTAACAATAAATTTTTGGATAATTAATATTTTTGATTAAAACATGATATGTCAGCTGCAATGTCACTTTCCATGTCAGATGCCACATAATGGGAGATGTCATCACCCAAAAATTTTGGGAGCCAATTAACATAAGAGAAATGTTAAAAAAATATTTTCCAAAAGCTGTTGACCAGCTAAATCTGTAAACTTGATTACCCCTCTCCGCCACATCAGCATTTGCTGGTAGTGAGCTAGTACTAAGCTAGCCATAGAGTAAGATTGTTTGAAAATAAATTAATATCATAATATGTCCGTATGGGAATTCTTTCTTGTCCAAACTTCCAGATAACCAGTAGGAAATTACGAACCTAGAAAATCGGCGCAATTCAGGCCATTACTGAACCTGCCTGTGGCTCTTCCATGGACGAAGTCGATGCCATTGGGTGGAAAGTTGGCCTTGGCTAAACTGTGATCCAAGAAGTTGTTGGTGCCAGTGTCCGCTGTGGAGTCTCCGAATATGTAGACAGAAGGAACACTCGAGCCCATGGCGCCAATTGCCAACACATACAAAGACACGATTGCAAGCAGAAGATAGCTGGCTTCTCCTGCCATAATTATTAGTGTTGGTTATGTAGGAATGCCTTGTTCTTCCTCTGCTACTACTACTACTACTCTTTCAACACTCTCTATTTATAGGATGATTAGTGCCGGCAAACATTGAAATATAAGGAGCTTTTTGACTAGTTTGTCAGATTGATCCATCTATTTGGAAATTTGGTATTGAGATGTCCGAAGCAAAACTCTAAGCATGTAAACAATGCATAGTTTTTTTTTTTTTTTTCCAATTTACTTGAAAATGTCATCAAATCTTATTCTATAATATTCCATTTAATTATAAGTTAGTTTATGTGCTCCCAATTCTGAATTAAATTGTACTAATTAGCGGGGCCGGCCCTAAGCTCATGGGCACCCTAGGTGAACTTTAAAAATGGAGCCGCCATACATAATGTTAAAAAAAAAAGCTAAAACAAAAGTAAATTAAAAAATATCAATAACAAGAAATGAACTGAGGACCTTTTATACGAAGGCCTAACAAAGTAACCACTACACCGTAACATCAGAGGAAGACCATCATCTCTATCAGGGTATGATCAACACTTCATTCATTCGTTGAACCTTGGGGATAACCATTAGATTAGCATTAAGATCAATCACCACACACCACCTTATCATATATACGACATTACACGACGCGAGAGTGCATGGTCAACACATACCTACAGCGCCTACGTTCCGCTTGCATCCGTTCCTTCGGGCCATTACCTCCCTAACGGTAACCTCCCTTCGGTCGCCTCACACCTAGATCTTGCTTTCACTCACTTAGTGCGTAGTGAGTCGAACTTCGCTCGCCTCACTTTTATATTTAGATATTAATAAACAACCGAAGATACAACATACTATAGAACTATTTCAGATACAAAAATATTTATATATTTATATTTAAACTGATTTTTGGGCCCTCCAGATCCATGAGCCCTAGGCGGTGCAGCCCTAGGCTAGGGTCAACCCCTGCTAATCAGATCATATATAAGCTAATAAACTTATACCTTCTTAAGAAAAACAACAAAGTATTTATCCTAAAATCAATACAGTATATATATATATATATATATATATATATATATATATATATATATATATATATATATATATATATATATATATATAGCGAGAGGGTCGTATAAAGCAAACTAGTGATGACCTGGCGATGGATATATATATATATATATATATATATATATATATATATATATATATATATATATATATATATATATATATTTATATATATTTTATATATATTTATATATATTATATATATATATATATATATATATATATATATATATATATATATATATATTATATATATAAATATATATATATATATATATATATATATATATATATATATATATATATATATATTTATATATATATATATATATATATATATATATATATATATATATATATATAGCGAGAGGGTCGTATAAAGCAAACTAGTGATGACCTGGCGATGGAAAATGGTTGTCGAAAATTTATTGTCACTATCCAAATTTCGTGGTTGTGTAGTCGCTCGGACAACTAATGCGAGAAATGTTTAGCAAAAAATTATCATTATAAATGATGATTGTCAAAACTGAGTCATTATAAATGATGATTGTCATAACCGTTATTTATGCAGGTACATATTATTGTATGACAGTTTCATTCAAGATTCCTAACTCTCGACAAAGGAAATTGAAGCGCTCTTCGGCTAGTGGTTTAGTAAAGAAATCTGCTAGCTGATGCTCGGTGTCAATAAACTCTAAGTTAATATAGTGCCGTGCTGTTGATGATCACACAAGAAATGATGTCTAATCTCTATATGCTTTGTGCGTGAGTGACATACTGGGTTCTTGGTCAAATTTATAGCACTAGTGTTATCACAGAAAATAGGTATGTGGATGAAATATAAGTTATAGTCTTCAAGAGTTTGCTTCATCCACAGAATCTGTGCACAACAATGACCAGCTGTAATGTACTCAGCTTTTGTTGTAGATAGTACGACAGAATTCTTCTTCTTGCTAAATCATGAGACTAAAGCCTTTCCTAACAAATGACACGTGCCGCTGGTACTCTTACGGTCGACTTTGCATTCCGCAAAATCAGCATCGGAATATCCGATTAAGTCAAAGGAAGTGATTTTGGGATACCACAAGCCTATCGTAATCGTTCATTTAAGATATCTAAAGATACGCTTAACAGCGGTCATGTGTGATTCTTTAGGATTTGTTTGATATCTAGCACATAAGAAAACGCTAAACATAATATCGGGACGACTAGCAGTTAAATATAATAGACTATCAATCATACCTCGATACTTACGTTGATCGACCGATTTGCCGCTTTCATCAGGTTCCAGCTTTGTTGTAGTAGCCATAGGAGTGCTGATAGGTTTGATGTTTTTAAGCTCGAACTTTTTTAGCATGTCCTTTGTATACTTCGACTGGCTGATGAAGATGTCTTACGAGTATTGTTTGATTTACAGTCCAAGGAAGTAGTTGAGCTCCTCCATCATGCTCATCTCAAATTCGTTCTGCATACACTTGGTAACATCTTTGCATAGATCCTCATTAGTAGACCCAAATATGATATCATCTACATAAATTTGTACTAATAAAATATTATCATCAAGAGATTTTATGAAAAGTGTAGTGTCAATTTTCCCTTTTGAAAAATCTTTATCAAGTAAGAAAGTACTAAGGCGTTCATACCAAGCTCGAGGAGCTTGTTTGAGGCCGTAAAGAGCTTTCTTAAGTTTAAAAACGTGGTCAGAAAATTTGTGATTTTTAAAACCAGGGGGTTGCCTGACAAAAACTTCTTCTTTAATAAAACCATTTAGAAAAGCACTTTTCACATCCATTTGAAAAAGTTTGAAGTTTTGAAAATTTGCAAAGGCGCAAAGCATCCGAATAGATCCAAGTCGTGCAACAGGAGCATACGTCTTATCGTAGTCAATACCCTTCTCTTGGTTGTATCCTTGAGCTACGAGACGAGCCTTGTTTCGAGTGACCGAACCGTCCTCGTTAACTTTGTTGCAAAAAAACTCATTTAGTACCAATGATTGAATGATCAGCAGGTCTACGAACAAGTTTCTAAACCTGATTTCGTTCAAATTTGTTGAGTTCTTCTTGCATTGCAGATATCCAAAATTCATCGTTAAAAGTTTCTAAAATATTTTTAGGTTCGATTTGAGAAATAAAAGTAGTGCTAGCAATAGAGTCTCTCAAAGAAGATCGAGTAGTTATCCCTTTCGATACCTCACCTATTACCAAATTTTCTGGATGCGAAGGTTTGAATTGGAACTTCTTTTGTAAGACCTCCAGAGAGTTGCTTTCAGGTGGTGTATCCACAGGAGTGAAGGTTTCTGGTTCATCATCATCGAAAATGATAGCTGTACTATTATCCTCATCAAAAGTTATGTTAGTAGACTCTTCAACGATCATGGAGCGTTTGTTGAACACTCTATATCCCTTACTCTTGGCAGCATAGCCAAGAAGAATACCTTCGTCAGCTTTGGCATCAAACTTGCCCAAGTTGTCTTTGGTATTCAGGATAAAGCAGCGACAACCAAACACTCGAAAGTAATAAACCTTTGGAGTTCTACCAAATCAAAGCTCATAGGGTATTTTCTTCGAAATAGGTTGAATCAAAATCCTATGCAAAACGTGGCACGCTGTGCTGACAGCTTCTGCCCAAAAATATTTTGGAAGAAAAAATTGATTCAACATGACTCTAGCCATATCGCCAAGAGTCCTATTCTTCCGCTCCACAATACCATTTTGTTGAGGAGTTCTAGGATAAGAAAACTCATGATTAAAGCCATTTAAATCATAAAACTTTTCAAAATCGAAATTTTTGAATTCGCCACCATAATCACTTCGGATATGAGTAATCATGTAACCTTTTTCGTTTTGGACCTTTTTAGCAAAAACTTTGAAAACTGAAATGGTATCATTTTTATTTGCAAGAAAGAAAACTCAAGTAAATCTTGAAAAGTCATCAACGATAACAAAATCATAGAGTTTACCGCCAAGACTGGCTACTCTACTAGGACCAAATAGATCCATATGAAGTAATTGCAATGGTCGGGGAGTACTTACAGTGTTTATAGATTTAAAGGAAGATTTGGTAGCCCTATTCTTTTCACATTCGACACATACCGTGTCTTTCTTGAATGTGATGTCTGGCAGGCCTCTTACTAGCTTCTTGGTTGATAATCTGAATATGGTATCATGTTGGCATGACCAAGACGCTAGTACCATAATAGCCTTTCGTATTTGTGGGCGTAGAGGCATCTTTCTACATTGTTAATATCTCTAGATAGATAGAAAATATATATGTTATCTTCTCTTATCCCTTCAAAAGCGATGTCTCCAGTTAATCTATCATAGATAAAGTATTTAGTTTTTCTAAAGCTAATATCATATCCATGATCATCAAGATGACTAATACTGAGCAAGTTATGTCTTAACTCGGTCACTAAACAAATATCCTTAATGACGGAAGAGGGAGGATAACCAATTGTACCGTTACCTATGATATAGCCTTTCAGATTGTTGTCGAAGGAACATATCCTTCCCTTTTCATCGATAGTGTTGCGAATAGATTAGCATCTCCAGTCATATGTCACGAGCATCCACTATCGAGAATCCATTTGCTTCTAGTTTGAGAAGGAAGGTCCACCTACACCATGAGTAGATGTGACCTTTGGTACCCATATTCTTTTGGGTCCTGAAAAGTTAGTCTTCGGTAGCCATGCATATATATTGATATCAACTAGTTTTCTAAATCTACACTGCGGTGATATGTGTCCATGTAGACCACAGTAAGTGCAGGTAGCATGCATATTGGTATTGGGTGCAGGATGATAGTTGTGTCTATATGTGGGTGCAGGATGATAGTTGTGTCTATATGTGGGTACAGGATGATGATAGCTATGTGTAGCAGTAGTATGACTGTAGTGAGTGTGTGTGCAGCAGCATGATGATAATGGTGATTGTGTGCAGCAGGATGATGATAGAATTTACATGTGTGTTTTTCGTACTGCATGTGAATAGGTATCAAATCCCTATTTTTAAAATAGGTATATGATCGTAGTTCGTATTTGGGTGTTTTACAAATTTTGTATTGGTTTAAAATTTTATTTATTTTCTGGATTTGGATTTGTCTTCGTCTTATGTGAGCCCCAACTATAATTTTTCCCTTTTCTGATTATTTAATTAATTATTTATCATGATTCACATTAGCAGTTACACCTAGTATCCATCCAAGTATTCTATATAATGTATCTTCTTGCAAATTGTACAATACCAGGGACTCATGTGTAAAGTCTGAATTTCAAATGTTTAAATACACGCAAAGGAGTCTGTACTCCTTATCAAAATCGATTTATGATTCCTTCCTAAACATCAATGGATTAGATCGAGATCAGATTCAAATTATTTGAATCTCTCTGAATTTCTCCCGAACACATCCATGTCCCTATATATATATAAGAGGATTCTTCTGCGTTTTCCTGGGCAAACCCTAATTAGACTTCTCGAATCCCCTCTCCAGAGCAACAACAGAGGAAGAAGCCAAGGAGAATCGAGCCCTGTTCGAACCAAGAAAAGTAAAGTTAATTGGATTTGATTCAGTGCTCTGAATCGTACCAGCAGCTCAGGACCTAAGGCAAGTATACCTTGCCTTTCTACACAGCTTTATTTACATGCACTGTCTATTATTTTATCCAGTTATCTCATATTGTTGCCATGTATCTTTTCTATCAAGCTGGTATATTTTTATCATTGCTTTAGACAGTGTTCACAGTTAGCCTTGTTTCATATTGATCATGCCTTGATTGAGTCGTGCCTCCGTGTCTTGAACCTTGAAGCTAACCTGCGAGTCCACGATAGGGACGAGGGTTAGTAGTTATTGGTCCACACCTATGAGTCCACACTAGGGACGAGGGTGATGCTAATCTGCGAGTCCACACTAGGGACGAGGATTAGTAGTAGATGCTAGCCTGCGAGTCCACACTAGGGACGAGGGTTAGTGGTATAGGGTTACGCCTGTGAGTCCACACTAGGGACGAGGGTGATGCTAGCCTGCGAGTCCACGATAGGGACAAGGGTTAGTAGTAGAGGCTAGCCTGCGAGTCCACACTAGGGACGAGGGTTAGTAGTTCAAACCTGCGAGTCCACATTAGGGACGAGGGTTTGAGAATTCATTTCGGTTATCCGTTGACATCTTGACATGAGTTCTCTAGTCCTTGTTCAGCAGTTTTATTTCTTGTAGACTGTGTATAGATTCGTGCTTTATTTATTGCTCAGTTTTACTTGTTTATTCTGTATCTTTCTCCATGCATAATAAACTGTTAGAAAGGCTCGTTTTTATGTATCTTGCTAGTCCTCTGAGGACCTGATAATCTCTTCAGGTTAGCCGAGCTTGAGTTAGGAGCAGACCAAAGGGTAGAGCCAGCATCAGATCGCATCGCTTGCACTTGAGGTGGTCTAGATTAGCAGTTTTATTTCAGTTAGTTACTCCATGTATTCTTCTATTTTCTTCCGTCTATTGGTAGTGGATTTGTGTCCACCGGACGTGACAGTGATTCTTGATATTCAGTTTATTCATTATTAGCCAGTTCATATCTTTTCATTGATCTTGACTGTGACATGATTATTGTTGTGGATGAGATATAGTTTTCCCGTGATACTAGATTGCTGTGACTTGAGTTTAGACAGCGTACTACCGCCGACACTGCGGTGTAGGCTGGACTTGGACATGCTTCGTATCCGAAAAGCGGGTGCGGATCGTGACAAATTTTTTTGGTGGCCCATGCAGGTCTACGTTAATTACTACGGTTACGTCACTGTGCCATCGTGAGCCTGCGAATAGGATTAGACCCTTAGGATCTCATCCACATGTTTTGACTTATTATTGGCCTCTAGTCCTTGATTTCATTGAATCCTTGACTTGCATCATGCCTGAAATCTCTTCAACGGCTAAAGTGTTTGTTCTTGTTACAGTTAAGATGGACTCTCAAGATAGGAACAATGCTGCACTGAATACCCCACTAGCTACGGGAGGCTCTTTCACGTACATGACTCCACCGACCCAAGAAGGCCAGCTCACTCATGCGAGTAATCAATCGCAATTCTCGAGATTCCGCAGAGGTGATATCCCACCGCCTCCACAGTTTCCTCCGCAGACACCACTACCAGTACGCGGTCTGCCACCAGTATATGTCCCACCGCCAGGGGTTCCACGTCCAGTACCAGCCATGCACCCAGCACCAACAATGCATCCAGCATTTGCCATGCACCCAGCACCAGCAATGCATCCAGCATTTGCCATGCACCCACCACCGGCGATGTATCCAGCCTCGATGATGTATCCAACACCTGCTCTGCCCCCGCCACCGGCACTGGACAGCCTCACCCTCCTGGAAATTTTCCAGCAGCAGGCCAACATCTTTCGCGACACTTTGAAAGAGGTTCTTCAGATTCGAGACGCTCCGCGACAGCGTCCGAGGAATCCCAAGCACTTCATGGACTTTAGGCCCATGCCGTTCCATGGGACAGAGGGGATCGTCTACACTGATGAATGGCTGGAGAACGTGGAGAAGTATCTGAAGATGGCCCGAGTTCCAGAAGATTTGAAGATTGAGTCAGTCAGTGAACAGCTTTTTGATATCGCGCGGACGTGGTATCAAGGCGAACCCCGATTTTCTGCTCCAGACGTGACTTGGGAGGAGTTCAAGCGATTGTTCAAGAGGAAATTCTACCCATACGTAGTACGAGAGGCGTTGGTGAGTCAGTTCGAGCATCTAGAGCAAGGCAACCACACTGTCGACGAGTACACATCGGAGTTTTCTCGCCTCAGCCGCTTCGCGGAGAACCTGGTCAGCACCCCTGAAAACAAGGCACGACAATTCAGGAAAGGACTATCTCACGAGATTCGTCTAGCCATCGCCACCAGTCGAGCCACCACTTACGAGGAGATCTTAGAAGTCGCCCAAGCTGTAGAAGAAGAACTGAGTCACAAGCCGAAGAGGAATCGAGACGCATTTGGAGGAGACAACAACCAAACAGCACCAACAAAACGCCCCAACATTTCTGAGAAGACTCCAACGCAGCAGCATCAACAGCAACCACAAGCAGCCCCACGCCAAGTCCAAGACATTCCCATCTGTCAGCATTGCTCGAAGAAAGGCCACACTCAAGAAAATTGTCGCAGCAGATTAGGATTGTGTTGGACTTGTGGATCCAACCAACACTTGTTTCGCAATTGTTCGAAGAAGAACGCAAGTGCCCCACCACTACCAACCGCAGGAGGAGGACGAGCCTTTGCCATGATCGCGGAAGATGCGGCAACACCACAAGGAGCAGCTGGTGGAAATTTTCAGTAGAGAATTACAGTAGTAGCACAGATAGACCTATATTTTTAAATTAAATTGTTTTTGAATTTCTATCATAGCAATTTATTCAAGACTTTCCATTCTAATAGATCAATGCTTCGCTTAAATTTCGAGGACGAAATTTGATTAAGGGGGATAGACTTGTGAGCCCCAACTATAATTTTTCCCTTTTCTGATTATTTAATTAATTATTTATCATGATTCACATTAGCAGTTATACCTAGTATCCATCCAAGTATTCTATATAATGTATCTTCTTGCAAATTGTACAATACCAGGGACTCATGTGTAAATTCTGAATTTTAAATGTTTAAATACACGCAAAGGAGTCTGTACTCCTTATGAAAATCGATTTATGATTCCTTCCTAAACATCAATGGATTAGATCGAGATCATATTCAAATTATTTGAATCTCTCTGAATTTCTCCCGAACACATCCATGTTCCTATATATATAAGAGGATTCTTCTGCATTTTCCTGGGCAAACCCTAATTAGACTTCTCGAATCCCCTCTCCAGAGCAACAACAGAGGAAGAAGCCAAGGAGAATCGAGCCCTGTTCGAACCAAGAAAAGTAAAGTTAATTGGATTTGATTCAGTGCTCTGAACCGTACCAGCAGCTCAGGACCTAAGGCAAGTATACCTTGCCTTTCAACACAGCTTTATTTACATGCACTGTCTATTATTTTATCCAGTTATCTCATATTGTTGCCATGTATCTTTTCTATCAAGCTGGTATATTTTTATCATTGCTTTAGACAGTGTTCACAGTTAGCCTTGTTTCATATTGATCGTGCCTTGATTGAGTCGTGCCTCCATGTCTTGAACCTTGAAGCTAACCTGCGAGTCCACGATAGGGACGAGCGCTAGTAGTTATTGGTCCACACCTGTGAGTCCACACTAGGGACGAGGGTGATGCTAATCTGCGAGTCCATATAGGGACGAAGATTAGTAGTAGATGCTAGCCTGCGAGTCCACACTAGGGACGAGGGTTAGTAGTATAGGGTTACGCCTGTGAGTCCATACTAGGGACGAGGGTGATGCTAGCCTGCGAGTCCACGATAGGGACGAGGGTTAGTAGTAGAGGCTAGCCTGCGAGTCCACACTAGGGACGAGGGTTAGTAGTTCAAACCTGCGAGTCCACATTAGGGATGAGGGTTTGAGAATTCGTTTCGGTTATCCATTGACATCTTGACATGAGTTCTCTAGTCCTTGTTTAGTAGTTTTATTTCTTGTAGACTGTGTATAGATTCGTGCTTTATTCATTGCTCGGTTTTACTTGTTTATTCTGTATCTTTCTCCATGCATAATAAACTGTTAGAAAGGCTCGTTTTTATGTATCTTGCTAGTCCTCTGAGGACCTGATGATCTCTTCAGGTTAGCCGAGCTTGAGTTAGGAGCAGACCAAAGGGTTGAGCCAGCATCAGATCGCATCGCTTGCACTTGAGGTGGTCTAGATTAGCAGTTTTATTTCAGTTAGTTACTCCATGTATTCTTCTATTTTCTTCCGTCTATTGGTAGTAGATTTGTGTCCACCGAACGTGACAGTGATTCTTGATATTCAGTTTATTCATTATTAGCCAGTTCATATCTTTTTATTGATCTTGACTGTGACATAATTATTGTTGTAGATGAGATATAATTTTCCCGTGATACTAGATTGCCATGACTTGAGTTTAGACAGCGTACTACCGTCGACACAGCGGCGTAGGCTGGACTTGGACACGCTTCGTATCCGAAAAGTGGGTGCGGATCGTGACATCTTAGGGTCTGGACTCTTGGTTATCGTTACCGTATTAATTTACGGTTTGTATTATTTTATTATTATTTTGGAGTTGGTGTTTTAGTTCTATTGTTATAATTACTCCTATTGTTATTGTCATTGTTATTATTATTTTTAATAAATTACTTGTTCCTATATCTACCCTTCCCAAACCCTAGCTCTAACCTAACTCTCTCTCTCACCTATACTCTACTCTC
Source organism: Iris pallida (assembly GCA_029216955.1). Lineage (NCBI taxonomy): Eukaryota > Viridiplantae > Streptophyta > Magnoliopsida > Asparagales > Iridaceae > Iris > Iris pallida. The sequence continues at coordinate 39,452,004 of JANAVB010042420.1, forward strand.
AGCCCCCTCCCCCTTTTCTCATCTCTCTCTCTCCCGACCACCCCCACTCTTCTTCCTCACCCCTCTCCCATACACACTCTCACTCCTCTCACTTCCCTCCCACGCTCAGCTCTCCCCCGAGCTCTCCTCTCTCACCGACATCCTCCCCGAGCTCCCCCACTTCTTCCCGACCTCCTCCATAGCGCCTCCGCCATGACCCCCATCATCGTCGTCGCCTCCGACCACCTTCAAATGCTGCAGCCACCGCCCCAACCACAGTCGCCTCCACCACCAGCACCATCTACGACCACAACCATCATCATCATCGTCTCCATCATCTCCACCGCCTCCATGGCCGCGACCGCCACCGTCTTCCACCACAGCTACTGCCTCCACTTCCATCCGCCACCACCCTCCAGCACGGCCCCCCTCCTCTGCGACCACTGCACCACCATCTCCTTCCCTCTTCTTCTCCGGCAGTCCGTGCCGCCACGACTTGGCTGTGCTGCCGTTGCTGCCGTTCGTCCCCTCCGCCAGGGCCCAACCGACACCGGCGAGTTCCTCCTCCGCCTCCCCCATTTTCTCGGTCTGTGTGATACTTAGTGTAGCATGTTGCCTCGGGCGACGCCCCCTTGGTTGGTGTTCCCCCTTCGTTTTTCGTACCGCCTCGGGCAGCGTGCCTCGAGCTCCGTGCGTACCTCGAGCAGCGAGACGCTATGGGCCCCAAGCTGCTTGGATTGCATGCTATCTCGATTTGCATGTTCCTTCGTTTCTCGTGTTTTTTGGGATGTATGCCTCGATTTGTGTGTCGTTCTATTTTTTGTGCCATCCCGATCCACGTACTGCCTTGGACAGCGGGATGCCTCGAGCCCCGCGCTGCCTCGGGCACCATGCCCCATTGGTTTACGTGTTGCCTTGTTTTTCGTATTTCGGCCTTTATGCCTCTCAATTTTTGTGCCACATCGGTTTGCGTGCTCGCTCCAATTTGCGTGTCGTATTGGTCTTTGTGCCTTCTCGATTCGTGTGTACGTCTCGATTTGCGTATCGCGTGATTCATGTACTATCTTGATATTTGTGATTCCTCGATCTACATGCACGTCTCGATTTACGTGCACGTTGTCTTCTGTTCATCTCGATCCTCGAGTCATCTCGATTCTCGTGTGCATCTCGATATGCATGTACGTCTCGGTTTGCGTGTCTATATCGATCCGCGTACCTCGCTTTTTGTGCCAGATCCCTGTACTACTTGTGGGACCCGTATGGTATAGCCTCATGCCATCCTCCGTGCTTCCTGTTATTATTTTATTATTTAATTCTAATGATTGTTTATTGTGTGTTCTGAGAACCTCGATGGACGTGCTAGCCTGGATCTCGATCGTCGAAGACTTGCTTACCTAGCCGAGCCCTCTAGGCAAGTATCTCTTGCTCATCGATGGCTCTTGCCCTCTCTCCTGAATTTTATTGCATTTAATTAATTTGTACTTGTAAATTGTATAACCATGATTAGTGTATCCTAATAGTAGAACTGCCATGATGATAACTTAGGATAGCTTGGTCCGATACCAGGATAGACCGTATCGGACAACTCGGATGGGTCATCCACACATCCGAGGACACGAGCACGACTCACTTGTACGGATTATCCCCGTATGCCCCGTGTCCGACTCGTGGTCGGGTAACAGCTCTGGCTAACTATTCTGGTAGCTGTGATTGTGCTTGGGTTAGAACTATGGACATGTACTGTGATGCGCCCTGCGAGACGATTTCTTGTTATATGTGTTGGCTTGGAGCCCAGTACGCATTGTAGCGCTGCTGGAGGCCGGAACTTAGTGGTCTCGGGTTCGATTGGTTTCCAGTACGCATCGTAGTACTGCTGGAGGCCGAGACTTAGTGTTCTCGGCTATCGATTTGTTCCCAGTACGCAACGTAGTGCTGCTGGTAGCTGAGACTTAGTGCTCTCAGCCTGCGATTCTGCGATTCTGCAACGGGTTACGCCGAGTGGTTTTAGCCCCAATTCGTAGGGTGCTTCCGTCCAGATTACAAAGAAGATTCTGCCAGATTTTTCCAGAATTCCTGATCGGGAATTTGGTTCGAAGGATTGGGCAGAACTATTCCTTTAGTTTGCTGGACTGGCTCGTGCATGTTCACCTTGGCATAGTTTACCTGATCCCATTACCTGCCAGGTAGACTGCCGACTAGATTAGTCGCCTAGCGTCTTGACCTGTCTTGTCCGTCGGATAGCGTAAGGAGAGCGGTTCTACTCGGGAGACGGTCTGCAACCATGGTCCTTATTTGGTTTAAGGGTTGTGGATCTGCTCCAGAGTGGTTCACGCAATCCTTACCACTTTTTCGACGGCATATAACTATATTCTTGTCCCCTGATTATTCATTCTAGGAGTTATCCTAGTCTAGCCAGCTAGGACTGATAGTTGTCCTATGTATCGAGATTTGTGATTTGGGATATGTCTGAGGATTGAGTATCATGGAGAGTATGATCTCGAGAGTATAGATTGATAGACTCAAGTGGACTCTTTGATAGTATTGCTATTTCTTTTAATGATGCTCTAATTCGATCGGACATGATTTTGTAGATTCTTGGATTCTGAGGATCGCGAATGTTTCGCAGAGCGAGAAGAATATCGAGGGTATTATTATATAATTTTTACTCGAATTCCCAAGCGTCCAAAACCTGGTACCTTTGTGTATTCCGGTAGTTGGGGAACCTAGTTTGATTGCTATATCTTGGTAGTTGAGGGGCTCGTTTTCTAGTAGCTTGTGATCATTGACTTGGAGGATTATTGTGAACCAGAGGGCCTAGCATTGCCTATAGTAATTAGCTTGGTATTTGGTTATTGACCTTCCTGACATGATATTGACTCCATCATGGATGGAAGACTCTTGCTAGATTGACCTGGTGGATGGACCGACTTAACGATTGGAGCTGTAGGCTCCCATATATGTTTGAGATGATATTGTGGTAGAGATTCTGATCTTGTACTTGATCACCTGATATCCATGCCACGATGTGGGCAGATAACTTCTTGTGACTGACAGATTTGTCCTTGTCCCCGACATGACTACTTGTACTCGTGCTATAAGTCCAGCTTACCCTTTAAGGTACTGGCCCTGACCTTGTACTGCGGTGCCCCTTGTCTACTGGCATTTTGAGGTGCTACTTCCATAATTATATGGTATTACGATGCCATCTTGATATTCTAGCTATATTGTATGATTACCTACACGGGTACCTTGGTAGTTGGCCTTTAGTCTTAGCGTGGTCAGGATTGCTTGCTTGCTTGTTGCATAACACTAAGGATGAATCACAACTGTGACTACAGATGCCGAGGTTGATTCTTACTTAGCGTTCCTGTACTTAGGTACAACATCTAGGAGGGTGATCATGTGACCACGGCATGTGATCCCGGATAACTATATGGATAATCTAGGTAACTTAAACTGGTAGAAGCATTGGGGGGAACGGAATCCCGAGATCGTGCATTACCAGCCTTATCCCAGACATTAGTCATGACCTGCAGGCTGGCCGCCACGGATATTGTTACCATTCGTACTAGTGGATGGCAATATCCGGCTACTTTATGTACTATACATTATATACATGGCATGCTCGGCACGGTGGCCTTACGAGGGACCAGTGGTGACATGCAGAGCCCGATGGCCTTATGAGGGATCGGTGCTCTTCTTACATGCTATACTTGGCCCCGCTAGCCCTGCTGGGATGGCACGATCTGAGGATTCTCATACTTGCATTGTTGGGGTAACCCAACCTCCACATAGAGAGCCGTAGGCATTTTGAGTGGCCGCTTATTCTCATAAATTGTATGGCTTGTTGCTTGCTAAGCTGGCTGGCATGTAACGATGTCCCGGTATGGTAATTCGTTCCCTTGTTCTTGTTTAATGTAGGGATGGGTTACTGTTCCGATGACAGATTACGAGTTCCAGTTGGCAATGCAAGCATTAGTGGATGTTAGGATGACTGTGATGATTGTTGGTTACTTACGTATTAGTAGTTGGATTGCTGCCTTATATTCTGTAATCGTGCGTTGGTACCGCACAATCCTTTACCCTTATTACTACTGTTCATACGTGTTATTCCTGTTATATATCATATCATGCTGGGTTTTTCGCCCGTCCTTGAGCCTTTCTTTCTGGTACTTGCTACGGTTGGCCTGACCAACCCTGGATTGTTCCCAGATTGCCTGTGACCGACCCTATAGATCTTTCAGACTCGACTTGGAGGATGTGCTTCAGTTTCCGACCATGCTAGGAACTGTGGGAAGGTATACTCATCTACATTATTATCCTGTACTATAGATCTTCTGATTATCATATGAGTATTTTCTGCTTCCATATGATTCTCTCTCTTGTTCAGTATTTTATTGTGATTTGCCTGTGGATATAAGATTGGATTTAGGCCATAGATTGATTGCATGCTAGGATACCCAGCAAGACTTGACAGCCGTTATCGCCGTATAGCATATTCGTACCTTATACGGTGTAGCTGGCCTACGTCCGTCCCCGTATTTCGGTACTGGGGCGTGACAATAGGTGTACATAAAGGCATGATTTTGAGTAGTATGTGGATGAGTGTTCTTGTGGTGACGTGCTCTCTTGTGTTGAGCCGTCTCGTGTTTGAAAGTGTTGTGACTGTGAGACTGAGTTTGAGGTTGAATCATCTGCTTGTCCAGTCTAATCTCTAATTTCTTACAGGCAACATCATATTTAGTAGTAAGGCCATGTATTCTAGCAGTAGCAATCTTGTACTTATTTTTTTCTTCAGCAAGATCTTTATTTAAAGCAGTGATATCATGTGTTTGCTTCTCAATAAGAGATTCGACATCGTATAAGCTTAATTTAAGCTTAGATACCTCCTCAGTACTTTTCGTGGGTGTAGTATTTCTAACATTCTCAAGTAAGCAAGAAAGTCTATGGATCTCGACTTCATGGGTCTTGATCTTTTCCTTAGCATGCTTATACTTGTTAATAACCTTTTTGTGGTCTTCAAGAAGATCACTAAAGATGTCACCCAGTTCATCAAAGGAGAAATCTTTAAAAGAGTCATTTATCTTGTCCGAAGTTGCCATTAGGCAGATGTTTGTAGTATCTTATGGAGAGTCCTCTTCTTCGTCTGAATCACTGGCCTCACTTTCGTGCCAGATGCGAGTGTTGGCATACTTCTTTGAGGTTGGCCTCTTGTACGATTTTTCGTATCTGTTTCCTTTCTTTGCTATAGGACAATCTTTTCTGACGTGTCCCGTCTTCTTGCATCCGAAGCAGGTGGGTTATTCCCCATCATCTTTTTGTTCCTTCTTCATTCGGTTGAAGCGTAGGAACTTCTTGAAATTTTGAACCATGAGTGCTTGATCGTCACCTTCGAAATCGTCGTCATCTGTTTCCTCTGTGATGGTTCTTCGGCGATGAGCTATTAAGGCAATTTCTTTTTCTTTTGGAGCCATTTCTTCAAAATCTTTGAGGTCGAGCTCATGCGTCATTAGCTTGCCCATCAGAGTTTCTAGTGACATAGCCGTAAGATCATTCCCATCGATAATCATTGTGACCTTGGGGCTCCAGATCTTCGACAATACTCTTAGCACTTTGCGTATCTTCTCATGGTTGGAATATGCTTTGCCAAGGGAAGATAGAGGATTGACGATGTCGAGGAATCTGGTGAACATTTGAGTAATTATCTCGTTTGGCTTCATTTTGAATGCCTCGTATTCTTGTGTCAGACGGCTGATTTTTGATTCTTTAACCTGTGTGGTTCCTTCATGAGTCACCTCCAAAAGCTTCCATACTTCGTGTGAGGTGGAGCATGTAGAGACCCTATTGAATTCAGTCCTTTCTATTGCACAAAAGAGAGCATTAATAGCCCTAGCATCTAGACTTGCCTGATTCTTTTTCTGGTCAAAATATTTATCGTGCGGTTTTTCAACAAGAGTCCCCTCGACAGCTATTCTGGTAGGCTTTTTGTAACAATCCGTGACGATGGTCCACAGATCAAAGTCTAGAGACATAAGATAAAAACTCATCCTACTTTTCCAATAGGTGTAGTTGGTTCCGTCAAATAGGGGTGGCCTATTTGTGGACTGTCCCTCACCATAGTTGGAAAATATAGGTTGTATGGTTGCCATGGATCAGCTCTTAGAATTTTAGTCCGATATAAGAGAACAGAGCTCTGATACCAATTAAAGTACGTGTAGGCAACCCTAGAGGGGGTGAATAGAGTATGTGTCGATAATACCCAATTAAAAATAACTCTATTCAAGTTCACCAAACAGAAATAATAATCAGAGTATAAATGTGGAATATGAATAGAGATCAGAGAAGCATATGCTGTCACCCCCATTTCCTGTATTTCGTATTTATGCTCGTATTTGATTTTTGGCACGTATTTTATTTTCTCGACTTGCGGATTTTGGTTTCTCGTAAATGGATTTTGGACCATGGCTTGGTTTTATTTTGTGAAAGTTGGTTTAGTTGGTTCATCATGAATGGAACACTTTAACCTACACTCTACCCTCAACACACCACAACTCCCCCACTTTATAACTCCACCTACCTTCTCTCTCCTCTTTATTCTCTCATTTATTTCTTACAACTTCTTCTTCTTCCTTCTTCCACACAACTCTCCAACCCATTAGGCAAGTGCACCTTGCCAACAAATAAGCACCCAATTTTATTTGTCCATTTGATAGATTAGGACATGTAGATCAACATTAGAACTTGGAATTTTGTGATTTGGAGCTTTCATTCTTCTAGATCTAGGTTTTAACCATTTTCGGAAATCCTTGGTTTTGATCTATTAAACTTTGATTTTTGCTTGTTTTGATGCTTCCATGTGGAAGAGAATTCAATTTTACTCAAGTTAGAACTTTGAAAATCTAGATTTGGTTTTGATTTGACAAAAATATGAAGATTTGAAGTTCTTGGTGTTTTTGGACTTGATCTCGGCCAGGAAGAACAGCCCCCCCTGCCTTGCGCTTTTTAGCGCATGGCCGATTGCGCACCCCCGGCCTATGCTCTTTAGCGCATGGCCGATTGCGCAATCACTTGGCCAGTGCTTTGCGCTGCGCTGGACTGCGCTGGCGCAAGCCAGCCATGCGCAAGCCAGCCTTGCGCAAGCTATCCCTTGCGCAGTTCATGTCTGCGCAACCCATTTCCTGCGCAATCCATCTCTGCGCAACCAACTCCTGCGCAGTTCACTCCTGCGCAGTCTACCTTCTGCGCAATCCATCTGTGCGCCATCTGCCCCTGCGCACTTGGCACCCTGCGCAGCTCACCCTGCGCACTTGGCACCCTGCGCAGTGCATACCCTGCGCAACCTACTTGTCTATGATGAATTTGTTATTTCTTGATCTTGGCTCTTCTATAGTCCTATTTTATATTAGTATTTTATTAGGTATTTTACGCCCATTTTATATCCTTACGTCTTTTGGCATGAACTTGATTTTGCTTAATATGTTTGGAATAACTATTGTACACAGCATGGTATGACAAGGAACTAGTATAACATGGCAGTGACCCGTAGTGGTGCACTCCTGACACAACCAACCTGACTTGATTGTGGCCCGTCGTGGCGCACCCCTGACAAGTACCCTGACATGATTTACCTTGATAACTTGATAGTGGCCCGTGGCGGCGCACTCTTGACTTGACTTGACTTGATAACTTGACTTGACTTGCCTTGACACCGTGGGTGTTCCTGCTTGCTTGTTTGCACAATCCACTTGTCTTGTCTTGCATCATGTCTAGGACGTGACTTCCTGGGTACCACGGCCAGGGACTCGCGCTAAATTGGATTAGGCTAACTATTAGATCAAACTAGAACATGGAGAATTCCCAGTCACAGGCAATCTCGTTATCTGGGCGCTTTAATGGACTTGTAGCTTGCCGACGAGTAGAGCACATTTCCAGCACACTGTCATGTGTTGCACCCTCTAAGTCACCTAAGGGTACATTTGTCTCCCGGGCGATGTACCCAACTATAACTCTCAACCCGCGGAAGGATAACTGGATGGTCTGCAGGGCTTGGGACTGGGAGTTTCTCACTTGCATCTTGTTAGTAATTAAGGCTTGTGATAACCCTAGTTAGTTAAAGTAGTAAGCCGTAGTACTTGCTTGGCCGATTGCGAATGGATGGTGTCCAGCCTTGTCTAAGTCTTGTCTAGCTCCAGTACCTGCTATCTCCTGAGCATGTTTGTTTTACTTATCTTAACGATAAATGAGTAGAGATAGTGAGCTATTCAGGCGAAGGATTACAACCCCGGTCCTTGTCTGGTTTAAGGATTGTAACCTGGCTCCCGGAATGGTTCCACGTCCCTAGTCGTTTATCGCCCTGTGTACTTTACTACTTGTACTTCTTTTATTCTTTATGTTCTGATATGCTGGCTTTTGTTCTTATTTGTGGCCTCCTTTGTGGCACTTGCTCTTTCTGGGGTTTGACCCAGCTGGTTTTGTGTGGCCAGATTTCGGAGCAGCTCCCGAGGATCTACCAAGCTTCCAGCCCAATGGTGACAACTAGACGGAACCCGGGCCAAGAGTGGGTCTTCCTTTTGTTTCACCCACTTATATGTAAATTTATTCTTTTGAGGCGTTTAGCCGACGAGCACCTGTTAGCTCGATGCACATTTACTTACTGTCTGCCTACGGGCTGTAAACATGATTAACAAATCCTAGGGTTGATCATGTATGACTGAACTCTTGCTAGTCCTATCATTTTGTACGACTAGCTTCATGATCATCCAATATGTAATATTTGGGACGCCTTATATATATATATTTGATGCTCTAACATCTTGTAGCTCTGTTAATTGCTTGAGATTGAGACAATAGGCTTGACCTTAAGAGACTGCTGGCTTGTAGTAAACCCTCATATCTAGACAGCCGTGACCGTATAGTTGAGATGTATTCTATTTCAATATACGTAGCTGGCTGTGTCTGCCCCCGCTCTCCAGTATTCTGGTTCTGGGGCGTGACATGGTTTAAGTGGTGGCCCATACAGGTCTTGGCATTCAAGAAATGTGAGGGTTTACCGAATAGATGTCTCAATCAATATTTCGTCCTTGATCTCTGCTCGTATCTTCAAATCCCTGAGATTCTTGACCTGGTCACACGCTTGTATCATTGATCTGTCCTGGTCCTTCCTTACTGTTCCCTATGTCGTCTTCTTCAGCGGCATTACTCCCGGACCTGCCAACCAGCCAGAAGAAGCTCAGCAAGCACCCCAGCGCCAGGAAGATCAAGCTCAGCACTCTGGAGTAGCCTCCCGAGTTATGCTTCCCGGAGGCTCGGAACCTCCAGTTCAGGCAGCTCCGCCCGCTCAACCAGCTAGACAGGATGAGGGACCTTTGGTAGGGCTTATCAGAGAACTACTTGCATCCCAAGATCGTCGAGGCGACGCCTTGCACCAGGAAGTTCATGATGCACTAAACCGAGGAGGTCCCCAAGGGAATCAGGCGGCCAACAGTTTCAAGCGCTTGAACCCTCCCTTCTTTGACGGCAGTGAAGATGCGATTGCCGCAGACGCTTGGCTTCAGGATACCGAGGTGGTTCTAGAAGTAGCTAGGACACCTGAGAATGAGAAGGTGGCGGTGGTACGCCTACAGTTGTTAGACTTGGCTCGCGATTGGTGGGCAGCTCAGGCCATGGGATTAGCAGCACCAGTCACTTGGGTGACGTTCAGGGAGAGGTTCCAGACGAAGTACTTCGATGCGGTGGCACGGTACGACCTACAGACCCGGTTCACCAACTTGAAGCAAGGAGGCAGGACGGTCGATGGCTATGCGACCGAGTTTTCCAGGCTGAGTAGGTTCGCCCCCACCTTGGTGGCAACCGAGTTCGATAGGGCTCAGCGATTCCAGCAAGGGCTGCATTTAGAGATATTATTGGCTGTGGAGCAGTTCGAGCACCAGACGTTCGATGCAGTGTTGAAGGCAGCGAGGAGGCATGAGTATACCTCCCGGAGAATTGTGGACAGGACCGGAGGCAGAAAGCGGTCCCACAACCAGATGCACCAATCTTCAGCTCCAGCCCCGGCAGCTAGGGGATTGACCATTGGAACTCCGAGGCGGGCGGCCTCAGTAACGTCGGTTCAGCATTCGACCCCGACGCACCCACAGCAGCAGAAGCAGAAGCAGTCTTCCGCGGTAGGATGTTCTCATTGCGGGAAGCCGGGCCATGTAGTGGCAGAGTGTCGTAGGGCACAGGGATTGTGCCTGGCTTGTGGAGGAGCAGACCACCAGATAGGGACCTGCCCGAATAGGGGAGGTCCATCATCATCCAATCTTTCTAGTTCTTCGGTGAGAGGACCAGCCCCAGTTCCAGTCCAGCAACAGCAGCAACAGCAGTACCCGAGGCCATTGGCGCCCCAGGTCCAGGCCTTCCAGCAGTAGTTCACCCAGGCTCCAGCACAGAACCGACAGAGGGGTTTCCAGCAGAGGGGACCCGCAGCTAGAGGTCAGGCTATGATGATGACCATGGAAGAAGAAGTTGCACCAGGTGAGGTAGTGGCAGGTACTATTCTCGTCAACACCTTTCCAGCATCTGTATTATTTGATTCTGGTGCATCGCATTCATTCATGTCTGCACGATTCGCGACACGGATAGGATTGGAGCCCGAGTCATTATCAGTGAGGCTCAATATACTTACTGGTAATGGTCTTGTGGGAGTAGATCGAGTGTTTTCCTCGTGTCGAATCGTAGTTAGCAGTAGAGAATTCCCCGCTAGGCTCATAGAGTTCCCTATGGCAGACTATGATGTAGTCCTAGGCATGGATTGGTTGAGGAACCATTATGCTAGGATAGACTGCCATGTTGGCAGAGTTGTCTTTAGTATTCCCGGAGAGCCAGAGTTTTCATTTTCCAGAGGCGTCGTGGAGCCTTCTCCCCCAGTATTGCGGATGGCAGTAGCAGCAGTGCAGTTGCCCCGGATAGTTGAAGAGTTTCCAGATGTCTTCCCAGAGGAACTTCCAGGGATGCCACCAGAGCGAGAGATCGAGTTCACCATCGACTTGATTCCCGGGACAGCACCAGTATCAGAGCGAGTCTACAGGATGGCGCCTTCAGAATTGGAGATTTTGTACAAGATGATTGAAGAACTCAGGACCAAGGGATTCATTCGTGCTAGTAGATCGCCTTGGGGAGCCCCGATGCTTCTTGTGAAAAAGAAGGATGGTACGTCTAGGCTATGTGTTGATTACCGTACCTTGAACTCAGTGACAATCAAGAACAGATACCCTCTCCCGAGGATAGATGACTTGTTTGATCAACTCAAGGGGGCTTCAGTTTTCTCGAAGATAGACTTACGGTCAGGATACCACCAGATCAGAGTCAGAGAGCAGGACATCCCAAAGACGGCGTTCAGGTCTAGGTACGGGCATTGGGAGTTTCTAGTTATGCCCTTTGGAGCGACCAATGCGCCGGCAGTGTTCATGGACCTCATGAACCATATTTTCATGCCTTACTTGGATCAGTTTGTGATAGTGTTCCTTGATGACATCCTGGTCTATAGCAAGAGTGAAGCAGAGCACGAGCAGCATCTCAGAATTGTCCTCCAGATTCTCAGAGAGCACCAATTGTACGCCAAGTTCAGTAAATGCGAGTTCTGGCTCGATCGCATTTCTTACTTGGGTCACATTATTACCAGAGGAGGAGTGGAAGTGGATCCCCAGAAGATTGTGGCTATCGAGGCATGGCCAGTACCCAGCTCAGTGGCAGAAGTTCGCAGCTTTCTTGGATTGGCCGGCTACTACCGGCGGTTCGTCTCTGATTTTGCAAGGATTTCAGCGCCGATGACCCAGTTGACCCGCAAGGATGTGCCGTTCATTTGGACAGCAGAATGCCAGGAATCATTTGAGAAGTTGAAGCGAGGTTTGATAACGGCTCCCATTCTCACCCTTCCAGATGGGACCGGAGGATTCACAGTTTATTGCGACGCTTTAGGCAGAGGATTGGGATGTGTCTTGATGCAGCATGGGAAGGTAATTGCTTATGCGTCACGTCAACTCCGTGATCATGAGAAGAATTACCCGACCCACGACTTGGAGCTAGCAGCAGTAGTGTTTGCACTTAAGTTGTGGAGGCACTACTTGTACGGAGACAGAGTGGAGATATTTACTGATCATAAGAGCCTGAAGTATGTTTTCACCCAGAAGGATCTTAATATGCGGCAGAGAAGATGGCTCGAGCTACTTGTGGACTATGATGTGGATTTACAGTATCATCCAGGGAAGGCCAACGTTGTAGCAGATGCGTTGAGCCGAAGAGCCGGAGTTTATTTCCTGACGGCGCAACCAGAGTTATTGTCGGATCTTCAGAAGATGGGAATTGAAGTGGTTCTTCCTTCCAATGTGGCCTTGATGGCCAGTCTACAGATTCAGTCCACCATAGTTGAGAGGATCCGGACAGCACAGTTAACAGATTCCAAGATTCAGCGGCTCAGAGCAGAGTACGAGGCAGGGAGAAGGCCAGAGTTATGTATTCATGAGGATGGTACACTTCGACACGGCACGCGTCTTTGTGTACCCAGTGGAGATATCAGACAGGAAGTCATGGCGGAGGCTCACAGTTCGCAGTACTCCATTCACCCAGGCGGCACGAAGATGTACAGAGATATTCGTCAACACTTTTGGTGGAATGGTATGAAGAGGGAGATAGCCCGGTATGTCTCTCGATGTTTGGTTTGCCAACAAGTCAAGGCTGAACATCAGAGGCCAGCTGGACTTCTTCAACCTTTACCGATCCCAGAATGGAAATGGGAGCACATTACCATGGATTTCGTGACTGGATTACCCAGATCTCCGGCAGGCAGAGATGCTATTTGGGTCATTGTGGACAGGCTTACCAAGGTGGCACACTTTCTTCTATTTAGAGTTGGACAGTCAACGGCACAGCTAGCAGAGATGTATCTCAGGCAGATCGTCCGACTTCACGGAGTGCCAGTCAGCGTAGTATCAGACAGGGATACGAGATTCACATCGCACTTCTGGCGCAGTCTTCATCAAAGTTTGGGGACTCGTCTCAAGTTCAGCTCAGCGTATCATCCGCAGACAGATGGGCAGTCAGAGCGTACTATACAAACTCTCGAAGATATGTTGCGGTCGTGTACCCTTGACTTCGGTGGTTCGTGGGAGGATCACCTGCACCTGGTGGAATTCTCATACAATAATAGTTTCCAGGCCAGTATCCAGATGGCACCCTTCGAGGCTCTGTATGGCAGGAAGTGCAGATCTCCGTTAGCATGGGACGATGTCGGAGAGAGGCAGATGCTCGGTCCAGAACTGATTTCTCAGACGATTGAAGTGGTTAGGAGAGTCAGAGATCACCTCCGAGTTGCTCAGGATCGCCAGCGCCATTGGGCCGATGCTCATCGACGTCCCTTAGAATTTGCTGTCGGCGACCATGTATTCCTTAGGATCTCGCCTACCCATGGCGTCATTCGTTTTGGCGTGCGGGGAAAGCTTAGTCCTAGGTATATAGGGCCGTTCGATATTCTAGAGCGAGTAGGCGATGTGTCCTATCGTCTCGCTCTTCCGCCGTCGCTAAGTGAGGTACATAATGTATTCCATGTGTCCCAATTAAGACGGTACATTCCGGACCCGAGCCATATCCTAGATCATTCGGAATTGGTTATTGGTACCAACCTTTCGTATGAGGAGAGGCCCGTGTCTATATTGGACCGGAGAGAAAAGACGCTCAAGAACAAGACTATTAACTTAGTCCGTGTTGCTTGGGGTCATCACTCTCTAGGTGAGTCAACGTGGGAGCGTGAGGACGACATCCGATCGCGATATCCCTACCTGTTTGACTCGTAAGGTATAATGTCTTCCTTGTGCCTTACGCTTTCCCTTCCTTGCTTGTATTGTATGATTGTATGATTGAACTGCTTAGTGTAGCTTGTCTGTGCTTAGTATAGCTTGTCGTGGCAATCTCTAGCTCCTTGATTAAATTCCGAGGACGGAATTCTTTGAAGGTGGGTAGAGTTGTCACCCCCATTTCCTGTATTTCGTATTTATGCTCGTATTTGATTTTTGGCACGTATTTTATTTTCTCGACTTGCGGATTTTGGTTTCTCGTAAATGGATTTTGGACCATGGCTTGGTTTTATTTTATGAAAGTTGGTTTAGTTGGTTCATCATGAATGGAACACTTTAACCTACACTCTACCCTCAACACACCACAACTCTCCCACTTTATAACTCCACCTACCTTCTCTCTCCTCTTTATTCTCTCATTTATTTCTTACAACTTCTTCTTCTTCCTTCTTCCACACAACTCCCCAACCCATTAGGCAAGTGCACCATGCCAACAAATAAGCACCCAATTTTATTTATCCATTTGATAGATTAGGACATGTAGATCAACATTAGAACTTGGAATTTTGTGATTTGGAGCTTTCATTCTTCTAGATCTAGGTTTTAACCATTTTCGGAAATCCTTGGTTTTGATCTATTAAACTTTGATTTTTGCTTGTTTTGATGCTTCCATGTGGAAGAGAATTCAATTTTACTCAAGTTAGAACTTTGAAAATCTAGATTTGGTTTTGATTTGACAAAAATATGAAGATTTGAAGTTCTTGGTGTTTTTGGACTTGATCTCGGCCAGGAAGAACAGCCCCCCCCTGCCTTGCGCTTTTTAGCGCATGGCCGATTGCGCACCCCCGGCCTGTGCTCTTTAGCGCATGGCCGATTGCGCAATTACTTGGCCAGTGCTTTGCGCTGCGCTGGACTGCGCTGGCGCAAGCCAGCCATGCGCAAGCCAGCCTTGCGCAAGCTATCCCTTGCGCAGTTCATGTCTGCGCAACCCATTTCCTGCGCAATCCATCTCTGCGCAACCAACTCCTGCGCAGTTCACTCCTGCGTAGTCTACCTTCTGCGCAATCCATCTGTGCGCCATCTGCCCCTGCGCACTTGGCACCCTGCGCAGTTGGTACCCTGCGCAGCTCACCCTGCGCACTTGGCACCCTGCGCAGTGCATACCCTGTGCAACCTACTTGTCTATGATGAATTTGTTATTTCTTGATCTTGGCTCTTCTATAGTCCTATTTTATATTAGTATTTTATTAGGTATTTTACGCCCATTTTATATCCTTACGCCTTTTGGCATGAACTTGATTTTGCTTAATATGTTTGGAATAACTATTGTACACAGCATGGTATGACAAGGAACTAGTATAACATGGCAGTGACCCGTAGTGGTGCACTCCTGACACAACCAACCTGACTTGATAGTGGCCCGTCGTGGCGCACCCCTGACAAGTACCCTGACATGATTTACCTTGATAACTTGATAGTGGCCCGTGGCGGCGCACTCTTGACTTGACTTGACTTGATAACTTGACTTGACTTGCCTTGACACCGTGGGTGTTCCTGCTTGCTTGTTTGCACAATCCACTTGTCTTGTCTTGCATCATGTCTAGGACGTGACTTCCTGGGTACCACGGCCAGGGACTCGCGCTAAATTGGATTAGGCTAACTATTAGATCAAACTAGAACATGGAGAATTCCCAGTCACAGGCAATCTCGTTATCTGGGCGCTTTAATGGACTTGTAGCTTGCCGACGAGTAGAGCACATTTCCAGCACACTGTCATGTGTTGCACCCTCTAAGTCACCTAAGGGTACATTTGTCTCCCGGGCGATGTACCCAACTATAACTCTCAACCCGCGGAAGGATAACTGGATGGTCTGCAGGGCTTGGGACTGGGAGTTTCTCACTTGCATCTTGTTAGTAATTAAGGCTTGTGATAACCCTAGTTAGTTAAAGTAGTAAGCCGTAGTACTTGCTTGGCCGATTGCGAATGGATGGTGTCCAGCCTTGTCTAAGTCTTGTCTAGCTCCAGTACCTGCTATCTCCTGAGCATGTTTGTTTTACTTATCTTAACGATAAATGAGTAGAGATAGTGAGCTATTCAGGCGAAGGGTTACAACCCCGGTCCTTGTCTGGTTTAAGGATTGTAACCTGGCTCCCGGAATGGTTCCACGTCCCTAGTCGTTTATCGCCCTGTGTACTTTACTACTTGTACTTCTTTTATTCTTTATGTTCTGATATGCTGGCTTTTGTTCTTATTTGTGGCCTCCTTTGTGGCACTTGCTCTTTCTGGGGTTTGACCCAGCTGGTTTTGTGTGGCCAGATTTCGGAGCAGCTTTCGAGGATCTACCAAGCTTCCAGCCCAATGGTGACAACTAGACGGAACCCGGGCCAAGAGTGGGTCTTCCTTTTGTTTCACCCACTTATATATAAATTTATTCTTTTGAGGCGTTTAGCCGACGAGCACCTGTTAGCTCGATGCACATTTACTTACTGTCTGCCTACGGGCTGTAAACATGATTAACAAATCCTAGGATTGATCATGTATGACTGAACTCTTGCTAGTCCTATCATTTTGTACGACTAGCTTCATGATCATCCAATATGTAATATTTGGGACGCCTTATATATATATATATTTGATGCTCTAACATCTTGTAGCTCTGTTAATTGCTTGAGATTGAGACAATAGGCTTGACCTTAAGAGACTGCTGGCTTGTAGTAAACCCTCATATCTAGACAGCCGTGACCGTATAGTTGAGATGTATTCTATTTCAATATACGTAGCTGGCTGTGTCTGCCCCCGCTCTCCAGTATTCTGGTTCTGGGGCGTGACATATGCAGACACAGCAGTTTTTAACCTGGTTTCCCTCGTGGAGGACTAGTCCAGGCCTGAGAACTCTAGCTCAAGATTGAAATCCACTATTTGTGAAATAGCGTACAACCACGTGACTTTACTCAAAAGAGCACGCCAACTTCTTACAGATTTGCAGATGGCGAGACTTGGAATTGTCCAAGTGACTTCTTTTGGAACTCTTGCACACAAATTTCTAGTTGACTCACACTAAGCACCTTGGGGGCTTAGAAAGTTTTGTGGCTAGTTAGATGAGAAGAATAAGCTCTTGAATGTATAGGCTATAGAAGAAGAGAAGATGAGAAGATTGGATGATTGAAAAAGAGAGAAATCAAGGCCTATATATACTAGTCCAGAGGGGCAGAGTTCGGCCAGAACTCTGTCCCAAATATTCAAAAATTTAGCCTTTGGACAACTAGCAACCAGCAAACCCTAAAAATTAGGTCCTAAAATTAAGGGGGCAGAGTTCGGCCCGAACTCTGTGTGGGACAGAGTTCGGCCCGAACTCTGTCTATTTGGGGACAGAATGTTCAATAGGCTATTTTGGGTTTGGCAGGTTTTTAGACTTTTGTTTGTGGAGCTTTGGGTGTAAAGCCTAGGGTTGTGATACTCAGTGGGACTCAACTTACAATAGCCTAGACTCAATAAAAAGTAAAATACAGACTCAGAGAACAAGTAAATAGCAGCATGTCATAGCAATCGTTGATGATGTTCGTCTTGAGCTGATGTGTGGTGCTTGTCTGTTTTAGAGCTTTGATGGAGCTTGATGTGTCAAGTTGGATCATAGTAGATATTATTTTGTTAATTATCAAGATTAGGTTGACTGCGATCCAGTTTGGGTCAACGAAACGTGTTCCATACGTGCCATAGACCGTGGCATACTTCTCATTGAGCCAACTATGGTTCGTGCCTTAACCAATTATGTTTTTATGCGACACTACCGCCCAAGTCATACTATATATGACGGGCCTTGAAACCGTGAAAACGTGTGGCTATACCAAGCCGTGCAACTGTGTGACCGCGCACTTGCTCAACTTGAACAATTGTGTTCTTTGAGTGCCTTAACTCGTGCCATAAATCGTGCGATACAACTTAATCCGTGGGACGAGCAAAGGCTATGCCAAGCCTTGCACCGTGGAAACGCGCATTGATACTTGTGGAATAATTATATTATACCAAGCATTGGACAGTGGAACAGTGCATGCTTTACCAAGCATTTATGTCGTACAACGCCTATGACTATGCTAAGTCTAGTCTTGTGGCGACATAAACCAACTTTTCATTCTCCTAAGCCACGGGACGAAGGGCCGAGTGTCAATTTGAAAGCATGTCGTACAACATTTCTAAGCCAACTGTGAGACATTTTCATATTCTAACCGACTCAACTAGGATTATTCCCTTCTGCTATGTGGGTTCACTTCTTTTATTAGCATATCTACTCAGTGCAATTAAAAATATAAATTATTAGTGTGAAGGCCAAGCTGAGGCAAGTTCACTGAAGCCACCCACCTGAGTGAGGAGTTGCCTCGACCGAGCGGGACTTCGAGTAAGCCGTTGCATGGCTAAGTCCAAACGTCATTGTGTTTCGATTCCTCCGGTTGAACTGAGCGGGACGGAACATTACAAGGGTTAGGATTACCTGACCGAGGGGTCGGGGTCGGGTTGCCGGGGCAGGGGACCGAGGGGTTCGACAGTGGGGGACTGGAGCAGCGGCGGCGAGGATGTCGGCGATGTAGGACTGGAGCAGCGGCTACGAGAAAGTCGACGGTGGAGGACTTGAGCAACGACGGCGAGGAGGAAGGAGATCGCCGGAGGGGAGGGTGGGCCGGAGGAAGGGCTATCGCCGGAGTGGAGGAACAACGACGGCAATTGGAGGGGGAGGAGGCAAAGTTTGGGAATTGGATTTGGAAATTTTTGGAATGGAGGAAAAGTGAATCCCGATGGACGTATATTAAAAACTTAGCGACGTTTATGTTAGACGTCGCTAAACGTCGCTACCTTATTAATATTAACATATACGATGTGACGTTGCCAAACGTCGCCATTGACAAAAATATAGCGACGTTCGGCGACTCTAAGACGACGTCATTTTCCATAATAATAATAGTAGTCGGTAGGCGTCGCGGAACGTCGCTACCAGTGACGCATTACGACGTCTATTTTATTCATTGCTAATTTTAATAATATTAGCGACGTCTTTGTCCGGAATTGCTAAAAACGTCATTAATATGACTTTGGTAGTGAAAGACAAAAGCACCAACAAACGTTAGGACTAATTCGGATTATAGTTAAGTTTTACTCAAATATCTATTTCCGAAACGTTTGTTAGATTAATCTTTAAAGAACAACGTATAATTTTTTCCTGAAGGGCACGGAGGACAGACTAATACTAATAATGCGGGGTTGTGGTTACAAAATGTCTCAAATATGTATGCCTTGTTAGTAGGAAATAGGAAGTACTGATTCTCTAACAAACAAAAGAGGTATCGTGTGATGGGTATCGAACGGAAAAACCTGCACATTTCAAAATACTGCAACATAGTCACCAATGAACATCACCAGCATCTTCGTTCATCCAAGTCTTCTCACATAATAAAATAAAGAGACAGATTAAGTTTAGATGGCAAGCTTCTCGTTAATCACCATCTCTACTATATATAATACGGGCTTCTGAATGGCTCAAAATAAATCATCTAAGTCGTATTATATGTTCCATTAATAGTAAAAAAAAAAAAAAATCTAACTAACTTGTAGTTAAGAAAAAAAAAATCTAAAATTCCTCCAAGTATATGAATATATAAAAATTCTAAAATATATTTAATATTTAAATTATATTTGAACTAAGTACATAATATTATCTAGTTAAATACATATCCAAAATTATAAAAAAATATCATTAACAAATTATGATTAAAATATATTCAATTAAATTTAAAATACTTTAATATAATTTAAATTTTTATCATGTGAAGGTGACTAGTTTTAATCAAGACTATTGGTGTGGCTTTTGCGACTGAGGTATCCGCTACTAGCTATATTTGACGGGTTGCCAACAAAAGTTAGAATGTGATGAAGATGAGTAGCGCATGTAGCCTAATATGTTAGGAAGTGAACAGAAGAAAATAATTGAGATATGAACTGTTCTACTTGCAAGTGAGTGAAGATACATACATGGGCTCCTCATGTCTTGTCTTCTGTATCACGTCCACTTGCCCCTAACATTCCTCTACAGGTCACACCAATCATTCATCCCTGTTCCATCAAGGCGGTCGGTCGGGAGGTTGGGTTGTTCAAATCAAAACTTATTTTGGTTGTCACTTAATCTTTATTATAGGCCAGTCATAAAGTCACATGTGATTTCGATATCTTAGACCATCTCCAATAAAGATTTCTAAAATTTGGATTTATATCCTACTTGGCATTGTCCTTTCTATTCTAGTTGTAAGAGTTTCTACATAGAATTGTACAACAAAAAAAATACTTTTTTCAATAATTTAATAGTGTGGGCCCCAATAATAATAGGTGGCAATAATGTAGGATGGAAAATTTCTATGAGGATTTCTACATGTAGAAACTCTCAATAGAAATTCTCCTCTCTCTCCCTCTCATGACAATTATTATTGGACCCCACACTATTTAATTATTGAAAAAGTATTTTTTTTGTTGTACAATTCTATGTAGAAAACTCTTACAACTAGGATAGAAAGTACAATGCCAAGTAGGATAGAAACCCAAATTTTAGAAATCCCCATTGGAGATGGTCTTACAAAGTCGGCCATGTATACCAGGTTGTACGTACTGCTCAGTAGAGTTCTCGGTTTGTTCGATTCGATTTAGTCCGTTAGATTTAGTGTATGCATGACCACCTTTCGTTAAAGAGTAATGCTACAGTTACAACCAAATGCTTACAATCCATTTACAACATTCACCTATTGCTGACATGTGGGCCATGGCCCACATGTCAGCAAATGGGTGAGTGGTTGTAATAAGCATTTGGTAGTAGACTTAGCATTATTGTTCGTTAAAAGCCATATTATCTAGACTTTAGTATTCGGTTTATCGGTTTCAAGTGATTCGAAATAGTCAAAACTAAATATATAACGAAACGTTTAAAAATTCAAAACCGAAATCGAACCGAGCCGCTAAACGATTGGATTTGTTCGATTAGACTAATTTTATTATTTAATGGACCAAACCTAAAATTTGAATTATAGTTAAATTAAATAAAATATATAAGATATCCGTTGCATTAGATTAATTGTTAAATTAACAAAATTATATATATATATATATATATATATATATATATATATATATATATATATATATATATATATAAACGCACTAGTAAAAGCAAGCAAAATAATTTGTCTTTTTCTTATATTATAAAAATATATAATTTAAATTTAGTCATAATTTGTTATGGTATATGTGAATGAAAGAGGAGATATTCAGTTATGCGGAGGAAAAATAAAAAAGAGTATATTCTGTTATACGAAAAAAAGAAAAGAAAAAGTTTAAAATTATAATTTTTTTCGTAATTTTTTTTTAAATTGATGATATACATACGGCTTAGACGGCTCATTTTTTAGTCGTTTCGAATATAGTGGAATATATATATATATATATATATATATATATATATATATATATATATACACGGGCTCGAACACCCGACCTTCCGGGCCGCAATACCCCCCCACCTACCATAAAATTATAATTTTTTTCGTAATTTTTTTTAAATTGATGATATACATACGGTTTAGACGGCTCATTTTTTAGTCGTTTCGAATATAGTGGAATATATATATATATATATATACACGGGCTCGAACCCCCCCCCCCCCCCCTACCACCATATATAAAATATATATATATATATATATATATATATATATATATATATATATATATATATATATATATATATATATATATATATATATATGGTGGTAGGTGGGGGGGGTATTGCGGCCCGGAAGGTCGGGTGTTCGAGCCCGTGAATATAATGTTGGATTTTTGTTGTGAATTCAAATATATATAATTGTTGAATCGTTATTTAGTTTGTTTGTCTTGAAAAAGTGGATATAAGTGTCTTCTCACATAGTTTTCAAATTTGGAAAGTATGTGCGGATGGTGAAATATCTTGCATGGATTTGCGAGATTAATAAAGATATGAGTATTTCCAACAAAATAAAAAGTATTGTGACTAATACATAATGGTCTTTTCTGACAAGTGTGCATGTCATCTAAAGAAGTCCGAGGGTATACGTCAATGATCTTAAAGATATTATTATTATATGGTACAAATGATAAGCAAATTCAAAAATCAGTTTATCAATGAGGGTCATAGGCATGAAGGAATTATAAGGAGTGCAGGAGGCACGAGAATAACTAGTCTAGCTATATAGCAAAACATTGTATTACTGACGAAAGATAATATGATAAAGAACGACCATGATTAACCGATAGAAAGTTTTCCGACACAACATAAAGTATGACGATTAAAACAAAGTGCTCTTTTCCGAAAAGTGTATATATTATATAAAGAAGTGTTACGAAGCAAATAAATTTAAAGAGATTATTATTAAATAATATAAATATAAATAACTTTAAAAACAAATTTATTGAGGGGTGGTGCAGGAACGAGACAATTTATAAAGGAGTGGCGAAGACACGTGGATTTCTAGTAAATATAGCAAAATTGAGTTTTATGACAAAGGATAAGAGAGTAGATAATGATTGATATTAAAATATAGGAGTAAGTCTGATGGTTAGGAATGTAACACGTGTATGCATCATTTATGTATGTTTTAGATTAAAAAAGAATGGTTCTGCCAAAAACTAAGTGTCACAATATATGTTAGTAATAATATTATTAAATATCTATATAAATATGATTGAAAAAAATTAATTAAATAAATGAGAATATTATTAAAATAAATTCAATTTATCGAGGAGCACATGTATAACTAGTATATATATGAAAATATTCTGAATAATATATACTTTTATGTCTCTCATCATCGATATTACACAAATCCAAACATTTGTCCTCATTGTTGTATATACTATAAAAGTATAGTTGTTTGTTGTAAAGTAGTTTCAGAGACTTGTATAAAACTATAAATTTCTCTTCTCCACTAAATTATTACTAAGGAATATATCATTGCAATGTATCTTCTTGTAAAGAACTGAAATTATTACAACTCTGGTGAGAATTAAAATAATTTAAAAATAATAATATTTACACTAAATATCAACAAGACTAAGAAGTGAATGTAAAATGATTAACAACACTAGCAACAAATTTTTTTGACCTAGATATTGTAAATACATGTGATAATTCAATGTTCCGGAAACATAAGGACAACTGAGTCCTACTTTTTGCATCAATCACGGACACGTGAATATACCAAAAACTAAAAGAAACTGTCACAAAAAGGATCACAAGTGCAAAAAAAAAAAAAAGAGAGAGAGAGAGAGAGAGAAAAAAAACAACTCCCACAATCCAACTGTCAGCAAAACCTTCTCTGACAATTCCCACAATCACCACCAATCGGACGGCTGGGATTTGCCGGATCCCTGAGTGAGGTACACATGTGATGATGATAAGGCTTTCCAACCAAAAAAAGGGAGGGAGTGGACACCACTCACTTCCTTTACAGCAAATTCCGGAGCTTCTCTCCGCAGCAAATTCCAAATCATTATCTTCGGAAGTAAGAATTCTCACTTTTTTTCACTTTTTCCTTCGATTCTTTGATCTCTGTTGCTCTATTCCCACGTCTGGGATCCCAAAGATCCCACCTTTTCCCGCTTTCATTGCTCTTTGTTTGTATCACTGAACTTTCGATTTCTGAGCTTTATTCTGCTTCTTTGCACTGTTTGGATCGACAGAAGCGTTCCGGAACGTCGTTCGGAAGAACAAGAACCCATTTGGGAGAATTGGTCGTAGTTTGGTGAATTGATCGATTTGTAGGTTTTGATGTTGTTACAGTCGATTTTGAGGGAAATGTGGGATTTTGGATCTGGATGTTTGTTGTTTTCTGCTTAGGAATTGGTTTCCGGCGTTCCTGACCATTGAAGGTGGGATCTTGATCGGAGTTCCGACGACCCGGGAACTGTTTGTGGAATTGTGGGAGTGGTGGATCCTATTTTTGGAGTTGCAAGTTAAGATTGTCGCGGTGGCTTATGTGTGCTCCTGCAATTCTTGCATCGCCATCTTCCTCCGTTGGCTGCGGCAGCTGATGGGGTGTTTGTACTCGAAGGGCTGTATTGGGAAGGTGCCCAACTCCCCGGAGGAGCCTAGGGTGAAGGAAACTGGATTGACGACGGTGGTGGTGGATTCTGGGCCATCTGCCCTTTCTTCGGATGATGACGACGATGGTGGAGTAGAAGGCGACGATCATTTCCACCAATTGAGTCTGACGAGGGATTCAGATGCTGGAATCAGACGGCTGAGGAGGGTTTCGTCGCAGTTTCTTCCTCCCGAGGGGTCACGGACAGTTCGGGTTCCGCTTGGGAATTATGAGTTAAGATACTCATTTTTGTCCCAGAGAGGCTATTACCCGGATGCGCTAGATAAAGCCAATCAGGATAGTTTCTGCATCTACACCCCATTTGGGACGAACCCTGATGATCACTTCTTTGGCGTGTTTGATGGGCATGGAGAATTTGGAGCTCAATGCTCGCAGTTTGCAAAGAGGAAGTTGTGCGAGAATTTACTCAGGAATAGCCGGTTCCAGACGGATGCTGTCGAGGCTTGCCATGCTGCGTTTTTGTTGACAAATTCACAGATGCATGCTGATACCTTGGATGACACTATGAGTGGGACAACTGCAATAACAATATTGGTCCGAGGAAGGACAATTTATGTTGCGAATGCAGGTGATTCCAGAGCTGTGATTGCGGAGAGGAGAGGGGAGGAGATCTTGGCTGTAGACCTCTCCATTGATCAAACTCCTTTCAGGAGTGACGAACTCGAAAGGGTCAAGAATTGTGGAGCTAGAGTTATGACCTTGGATCAGATTGAGGGTTTGAAGGACCCAGATGTACAGTGCTGGGATACCGAGGAAGGTGATGATGGCGACCCTCCAAGGCTGTGGGTGCCGAATGGCATGTTTCCAGGTACAGCGTTCACACGGAGTATCGGAGATTCCATTGCTGAATCTATTGGTGTTGTTGCGACTCCTGAGATATTTGTTTTAGAGCTCACTCCAAATCATCCCTTTTTTGTGATTGCTAGTGATGGGGTGTTTGAATTTATGACCAGCCAATGTGTAGTTGACATGGTAAGATGTGATTTTCTTTTCGCACATTAAAGAAATTCTTTACTTTACGCATTCCGATCTCATTTATTAAGTCCTTGCTTTTCTCTATTAATGCATGCATCTCATGCTTGCAAATATCTCACATTGAGAACAGAAGTAGACTTCACTAATAGGTATATGCCCTGATAAAAAGTTAACCATATTTAGATGTCATGCACATAGTGGACATACAAAATAGTTATCGTATTTAGGAATTTTCAAGTGACTAGTAGATGTAGAAGCTCTAAGTTTCCATTGCAGAGAGGAAAGTATAAGTTCTAGTATATGCCTATCCTGGAAGTGAGATGAAGGACCTCATTTTTAGTCTTGCAGCTGACGAGAATTACGTGAAACATGTTTAATCCAATTTGATAACATGTGATAGAGGCATGCTGTCAAGAGGAAGTCTTACCTGCACGTCACAAGAACTATTCTTGCTCTGTCAGCTGCCATCTGCCAACGCACATGCTGATTGTTCAGAATTCAGATGGTGGGATTGCAATAAAGGGTTTTTTTCTTTCTGTCTGGAAGCAATATAAGAAACCTTGGAGTTAAAGTTTAGACTTTAGAAACTTGAAAACGGCCTAGGATTAAGGAAGGAGGTACCAGAGAGAAGTAGGTTTAGGGGGGAATGCTAAACTGGGTAGAAAGGTGGAACTTAACTTCTAGTATGTTATAGTCTGATAAATTATTTGTTTATCACATTTGTAGCCTAGCCATTGGCATCGATGTTACTTACGTTAACAATCTCATTGTTCTTTGCTGTGATAACAAAAATCTCATTGTAAGATTGATCTACAGCTGCTTAGCCACTAAGAGGATAGGGGATCGAATTAATTTCACATACCTGACCGCTTGGAAACTTGGAAGTGGGAGTAGGATTCTACTGTTCATTGGAAGTGGGAGTAGGATTCTACTGTTCATTGGAAGTGGGAGTAGGAATTCAAGTTTCGGTGTTTGGTTCGCTTGGATGTGGGAGTGGGATTTGGTAAGTGCAGTTACTGAAATCCATGGGACCCACCTCCAAATCCGGAAAACAACTTCCTCTTTTTTGTTGAGGATGTGGGTTGGAAAGTGAAAAAAAGGTAGAAGTAAGTAATTAATTAATATATATAGTACTTAGTTAATCACAAATATTTACTAACTAATTAAATAATTAAATAATTATAATTATAATTATAATTATAATAATAATTATTATTATTATATACCGATTTCTCTTTATATAATATCGAATTATTATAATAATAAATTATTTAATGATAATAATAATAATAATAATAATAATAATAATAATAATAATAATAATAATAATAATAATAATAATAATAAATTATTTCGCTTTTTTTTTGCTTTTCCTAAAAAAAAAAAATCAAATTGTTGGGTTCATTTTGCTTTGGTTTTTTTTTTTGTGGAATTTTTTTTGCAGCCGGATGTGGTTTTTTTAATCAGCCGGATGAGCTTAATATTGCTAAATTATTTAATTTTGTAATCTAGCAAAAACTAATTATTTAATTTTTATTAATTTAAATTAATTTAAAGCTAATTATTTCACTCTGTTAATTTACTAAACTAATTATTTTATTTATTAAAGCTAATTATTTCACTTTTCACTTTCCACTTTCCTATCTCAACCAAACACATTCCTCTGATTTTTCACCTTTCACTTCTCACTTCCTATCTCAACCAAACACATTTCTTCCCTTTGAAAGTCCAAATCCATACATGGATTCCTATCCAACTTTCCTCTTTGAAAGTCCAAATCCATATTTTCCAACACTTACGGTTTACCAAACAGCCCCTTAACTGTCAAGTACTCTACTGATTAGTTTTTACTTCTTATTTATAACACACGTTTTATTAATACTTATTACCATTTTTCATGGGAAAGTAGGTGCAAGGTGGGTTTTAGTTCTTATCTTGTTTCACAGTGTATGGCTTGGTGTTATATTCATGACTAACTATTCATACAGCTCTAAGAGGGGTTTTTTAAGAGGACTTATAATATATAATATAATATAATATAATATAATATAATATAATATAATATAATATACCTTCTTGTCTTTTGTTTCTTCCTGCAATCACCGAACTGCTTTACATATCAATCTAGACTCTGATTGTTTAACATAATGGACACGAAGTGGACACAACCCAGAGGTAAGCTACAATCTTGCAAGTTAAAATGTTGAGATTTAGCACCTGTAAACTCTATTTAACAGACAACATTTGTTAATTGAGTCCATAATAAAGGCTATGATAATTGCTCAACTTACGGGCAAAGGGCATATATATAAGTTTCGAGTGTAATAGAGATTCATGTAGCCAGCCCCAAAGATATTAGATAAAGGCATTTGTTGTGTAGTATGATCAATTAAAACATCCTTTAGAACTATCTTTATTCCTTGATATAGATTAATGCTTGCAGATTAGAACTCATGAAGACTGAAAGACACAGGTCATAAAGAAATTGAGTCACTAAACTCTCACCAAAATATGCTACAACACTCCTTTTTATCATATTAAAAGCTTTTTAATTTCATTCTAAATCTTTTGTTTTTAGTCTACAACTTGAGATGCTAAATATGTGGCTAGAACAGGTTTTTGTAAGAACTAAGAAGCACCTCTTGTTGGCATGCTATAAAATGGAATTTGAGTGATAGGCCAATTCTAAGTGTTCGATGTCGTTGGATAGTCGGTTTGAGGGCAAGGAAGGAAGTTCATTTTGAAGCCTGCAGGGTATTCATGCACTGCAATGGTTTTTTATTATGATAAAGGTCATCAAAATATTGATAGGCATAAAAGAGCTAGAGTTTGACAAAATGACAGTCCAAAACTGACTACAGAATTGTGAATTTAAAATACTGGCATTATCCGGTTGGGAACTTGAGAGACAGACTGGTTGTAATTGAGAATGAACCCTGCACCAACTCTGCTTCAGATCCACAGTAGTGCAGGATGACCGATAAACATAAGGATACCTTCCCATGCATCTCATGGATTTCAAAAGGTTTTGGATTATAACTGCTATTTTAGGTTCAAGTTACATTTTTAACTTTATAGATATTATATTTTTTTTGAGAAAACTGATACACTAGAGTTAATTATGTAGTGTTTGTTAATCGTTTCTTTAGAAATTATGCTCGTCAGCTAGTCTGAAAAATCCAAGTTTACGTTGTTTTTGGTCTTATTTCCAGCTTTTGCAGGGTTGCATGCAATTTTTTATGCTCTGTACCTTATCATGAGAAGACAATATAATGCAATTGTGATTCTTAAAACTTCCCCATGAAATTAAGGTTGGCAATATTGGAATTAGTTTCGGACTCTTCTTATAGTATCACAAACTCTTCTTGTAGTATCGCAAACTCTTCTTGTAGTATCCCGGTGGCCGGCTGTTTCAACAGTTACATAGGTTTCGGATCAGAGTTTCGGGTCTTCATTTACTAAATACAAAATTAACAGTAACTATTATATAGAAAACTAGAAAATATTTCATATATTTAAGTATAAT
This sequence comes from Iris pallida, assembly GCA_029216955.1. Classification (NCBI taxonomy): domain Eukaryota; kingdom Viridiplantae; phylum Streptophyta; class Magnoliopsida; order Asparagales; family Iridaceae; genus Iris; species Iris pallida. Next base: position 39,480,480 of record JANAVB010042420.1, read on the forward strand.
TCTACGTATTATTTGTTATTTCTTGTAAGCTTTGAATGGAATAATATTAAGATCGGTAGATATTGTGAATCTATAAATACAACAACAACAACAACAACAAAGCCTTTATCCCAAAATTCTGGGATTGTGAATCTATGAATAATGAATATTACTGACACATTGTAGCATGTAGATTTTGACATACCAAATCATTGTGAAGACACAGTTTCCCCCATATTTATCGCTTCTCATAATTTTTCTTTGTCGAATTGATCGGAAATGAGACTCCCAATGTTGGTATCGCCGTATCGGCTAGTACCAGTAGCAGTTAGTATCGAACAGGACAGGAAAAAAAAAATACCACTGTACGTTTCGCTATAGGCCGAGACTGCGAACCTTGCATGAAACAGCAAAATATTCAAAATTCTATAAAGACTTTTTGTTGGTTGTTGTCATGTCACAGTTAGTCCATTACTTTTCCTGAAACAATGCCTAGAGATGCCTTCTATTTTTCCCAGAGGGCTTTATGACTTGCTTTATGCCTTATTGCATCCCTTTACATACTAAAGTGAGTCATTGAACTTACAGGTTTCAAAGTTTAAGGATCCTCGTGATGCATGTGCTGCAGTTGTTGCTGAATCATACCGACTTTGGCTGCAGTATGAAACTCGCACCGATGACATTACTATCATAGTTGTGCATATTAATGGGATTACTGATGTACGCCCTTTTCCTATTCCTTATTTGGTTATATATGCTACATACAACTACTTTCGTTACCTCACAAGTGATGTATATTATCACTGCCAGATTGAACCATTGCAAGTTACACCTAATTTGCCAGTGAGGCCCTTGCATCAAATTGTGGAAGTGACAGGAGATGAATCTCCATCCGCAGTAAAGGAGAACTCCAAGAATTATCGTGTAAGGCATGATTTGTCAAGGGCTCGGTTGAGAGCAATTGAGAGTTCACTTGAGAATGGAAATTCTTGGGTTCCTCCCTTGCCGTCACATAGGAAGACATGGGAAGAGGAAGTAAGTTCACTTAGCTATACGTCTTCTTATATGCAAAAGGTTTCAATTTCATATTGTGAAGGTTTAACCATGGTTTAAGTTTTATCCAAAATTGCTATCTGTCTACATTTGTGGCTTGGTATTAGTAGGACCAATTTGAAAATCGGGGAAGATTCTGGTCTTGGTTAATATTCAGTATCTCAAATTTTTTTAAGGATAACATGTAAACAGCCATGCTATCCTTCAGGGGAGTGGGTGACACGTGCACGTACCAATAAAACTAGATGATCCCAAAACTATATAGAAGAGGATTTGGAAAGGCTACCTATAGATCGGGATGTAGGACGATGAAAGAGATTCAAGATTTATTGCGAAAAAAAAGAACACGTCAGCTTAAAGAGGAGAACTCTTTCTCCACTAAAATGTTTGCTCTGGAGTTGGAAGTAAATTATGAAATGGCCGTAAAAAGTAAATTTCATATCAAGTCTTTGAGCAAATTCTAGAAGAACGTGTATATATTATACTGGTCCTTTAGTATTATTCATTTTACTTGTTGCCCTTTAGTACTATTAAACTACATTTAAATGGCCCATATATAATTACTTTTATTTGCTAGTTTTCTAGGATTCAGCAATCTAAATTTGCATGTGCAACTCATATGCTGCACATAGTTTTTCTGTAAATGCCTATTTGGTTGGGACTTCACTGTGTTCAGGATGGCTCAAGTTGTAAAAAAATGCATAGAGAGAAGGATGGAAGGCATAGAATAGACACAGAGGGGGGACATAGGTCTATTCCTTTATTATTTATTTGTAACTTTCTTATCTTCGTTATTCTTACAGTTAAAGAAGCCAAAACTGAAACATAAGATGAAATCCTCCAACTGAAACTCATGAAGGATCTCCAGTGACTTTTGAAACCTTGGGTTTTACTACGTGATCTAAGTCATGTCTATGTTTTCATATCTCCAGGCACATATTGAGCGAGTATTACACGACCATTTCCTTTTCCGAAGGCTCACAGATTCCCAACGCCATGTTTTGCTGGACTGCATGCAAAGGGTTGAATTCAAGGAAGGAGATGTGGTCGTGCAGCAGGTTGTTTCTTATTTCATTTCATGTCAAATTAATGCTTTTGTATAGGTTCAAGCATGAAGTAGCATACAATAAATATTCTGTGCACTTTCAGTATTATGACTTGTGGTAATGATAAATTCAAAATGCAGGGAGGGGAAGGTGACTGCTTCTATGTTGTTGGAGGTGGCGAGTTTGAAGTCCTAGCTACTCAGGTGCAATTTCAGTTGATGCAGTATAGTCCATTTGCTATTTTACCATGTGTTCTCTCTTCTCCATTTTCAGACTTAATTTACAGTTTAGCCAACACCTTACCAATAAGCTGTGCATCGGAATGTTTAGTGTTTACAAGAAGTTGAAAGGATTTGATTTTACGAAATGATTCTCAGGGCAGGGAAAATACTAACGAAGAACTAAAACTTCCGAGTTTGGACTTGAAACTCTTGTTGGCTTTGAGGAACTAGTGTTAAAACTCAAGGTGCAAGAGTTTGAAGAAATGCAACAATCAAATGTGGCCAGAAGCTACTAAATGTACATACATGATACCGGCGGTAGGCTATTATACCCCCCTTCAGTTACTGTGGATACATATTACAACAACTAAAACAAAGCCTTTATCCCAAGTTCTTGAGTACTGTAGATACATATTAGTTATCCTAATAGTTGTAACCATATATAGATTATTAAAATTCCATAGCTTAAGGAAATTTATGCTAGTATACATGTTACATAAATTGCATCTGACTTTCCTAAACTAAGCATGAGAACAAAATAATCTAAGATTAAAACAATCACTATTTTACCTGAGCACATCTCTAACAGAGTCATCCAGTTGATAGCAATGGCTGGAGATCATTTGACGAAGTAGCAAGCTGCCATAATTGCTTTGCGCTTGACCCATGTTGCTATTATTATTGCTGAAAGACACCTAGCTGAAAAAACATTAAGAGAATATGATTATAATGTTTTTGTATTAGCTTGAGCATTAGTTTTGTAATAACTGATGGGGGCAGTACTTGATTCATGTGAAGAGGAGATAGACCAATAGCCTTTTCATCTAATTATGCCTGGTTTAACATTGTTTTGTATTACTAAAATTTCGTTAGGAAGTCATATTTCAGGCTGTTAGTTTCACATTGAATTTCATATGTACTATCAATAAAATTTGCAAGACTAAGTTGTAACCAGATATTGAAAGCAGGAAGAGGAAGGCAAGGGAATGGTGACCAAGGTTCTACACCGTTATACAGCTGAAAATATGTCATCATTCGGGGAGCTGGCACTAATGTGAGATACTTTGATTTTCAGTAATACTATTAATATTTATCATTCATAGTTAACATGAACGTTAATCAACAATTATGAATAGATACATCCAAAATATGAGAATCTATTGTGCTTTTATATTCCATAGTATCATTCTTATTTGTTGAAAAATTGGTGAAATAAAGAAGTGATTTAATATTGAAAGATCAAATGAAGCAGGGATATATTAAATAAATATGTATCAGGTGTACCAGCAACACTAGTTATGGACTTCTAGTTTTGATCTAGGTTCTAGTCTCTCATCAATCACCAAAGAATGATGGATTGTTTGTGCAAGAACCTAAATAGTGTGAGCAAGAAAGTCTCAAGTCTTTATCCATGCTCATCAATATTACATATAAATATGTCACTTTGTTCAAACAATGTGTATGAGAGATGATATAGGCTTATTTTCACTTAAATACTGTGAACTTTCATGTTTTGGCACTTAAATACCCCGTTATTTTTTTTATCGTCAAGTTCATACCATGAACTTTTTTGTTTTTATTAAATACCCTAAACTATAACTCTCTTTTGCAAGTTAAAGACCACAACGCCCCTATAATAATAAAAGTAAATCAAAATTTAATCATTTCCCTCCAGCCCTAATGCTAACATAAATTTAATTAAAAAATCAACCATCTTCCTCCTTAACCTAACCCTAGCCCCCTCCCCCTCCACAGACATGTGCCCCCTTGCGTTCAGGGTTGCAGCCGCTCTTGCTGGCCACACCCCGACGTGCATGAGCTACAATGGAAAAAGGGGGGAGGGAGGGTAGGTTTAGAGTTAAATGGGGTTAAGGCTGCACATATATGGACCCTCCCCAGACCTTGCATAATTGGGAGCCCCGTGACACTGTGATGCCCTTGTATGTTTGTTTAGACAATAAAATTTATGCAACAAACTGTTATTAACCTGTTTACAAGCAGATATGAGCTAATACAAGAAATAGACGAAATGTGTAGTTAGCTGTTTTCAGTTTAGAATGCTCCTAATTTTCTGGGGCATTTCTTCTTGCTGTTATCTCAATTTCTTTCTATTCATTACTGCTAGATAGTCAGAAAGACGCCAGACTTGTTATTTTATTTCTCAAATGACACTTTTTTCCCCTGGTAATGAACAGGCATAATAAGCCACTTCAGGCATCTGTCCGTGCAGTAACAGGTGGAACTCTCTGGACATTAAGAAGGGAGGATTTTCGAGGAATTCTTATGTCAGAGTTTTCCAACTTATCATCATTGAGGTTGCTTAGATCAGTAGAGCTTTTCTCAAGATTGAGCATCTTACAATTGAGTCACATTGCTGAGTCTCTTGTGGAAGTCTCTTTCTCAGATGGACAAACAATAATTGACAAGGTGCCCTTTGTGCTTCTTTCATATTACGAATAAATCGTTTCAAACAAGATTTTCCAAAATTCCAGTACTTTTTTCTCATGCCACTTATTTGTTTATTCAGTATAGTAGATTTCTTTCCATCATGAGCAGGCGAAACTACATAGAATCCACCAAGACTAATTTCTTCCATATATTAAGTCATGTAGTTACTTCCCATGGAAACTTTCTTCTATAGAAAGAATGATGGAGCCTTTGTATCTTTACTTTCTTGCGTACAGTGCTTTGCATGTTTGGGTTGACTTCGTCTATTTTGCAGAATGATTTTCTCCCCGCATTGTATATTATTCAAAAAGGTCAGGTGAGATTGACATACAACAAGGACCTATTGAGTCCAAATGCTTGTAGTCTCCTTTCTGTTCATCCTGAACTGGGAGAACACAATCAAGACAAGGAATATGTAGTGGAGTTGTCAGAGGGTAGCCATTTCGGGGAATGGACTCTTCTTGGTGAACATATTAACTCCTTATGTGCAGTGTCTATTGGTGATGTGGTATGTGCAGTTATGACAAAGGAAATTTTTGATTCAACAGTTGGGCCTATATCAAAACTTCTTCCTGAAGATCGCAAGTGTGTCATGACAAAGTTTTTCTTTAATTCATAATATTCATTATATATCTTTAATTTTAAACTGGATTATTCCATGGTCCCAGGTTGAAAGATACTCTTGATTCTTCAAAGGATACCACATTGCATAATGAAACTGCAACATGCACAAAGGTGCAAATATCTGATTTGGTATGGGATTAGCAAATTTCCTCTTTATTTGAACTTTGGCTTCATAGTTATTTCAAGTACTAACATCTGAAGTTTGATGACTACGTTATCAGGAATGGAGAATGGGCATATATGCAACTGATTGCAGTGAGATAGGTCTCGTACTTTTGAGAGGTTCAGGTAGGTCCTTTATATTTTTCTTGCTTGATTTCACCATCACTTTTGGATTATGGATTGCAAACTTTTTTCTCCACATGATGACTTTGCTTCACTTGAAGAATATTTAGATATTAACTTCTTTATACCATAACCAACATATGTATGTATGTTCACTGCATATGGATTGATTTTAATTGCCAAACAGATGTTATTATAAGCTTAAGGAGGTTTTCTAAGAAAAGGATCAAAAAGTTTGGCAAGGAAGCACAGGTTCTGAAGGAGAAAGATCTAGTGAAGAGTTTGAACCCATCAGCTTGTTTTCCACAAATACTATGTACTTGTGCTGATCAATCATATGTTGGGATGTTGCTCAACTGTTGCCTAACTTGCCCTTTGGCCTCTATACTTCATACACCCCTTGATGAATCCTCTGCAAAGTTCTTTGCAGCTTCCGTAATCGTTGCTTTAGAGGAGCTGCAGAAGGTCAGCTTTCTTCTTTTCTTGTAGTGGTTAATTCTTTCTGATATCGAAAAGATGTGTTTAAATTCACTTATTTCATTTCATTTTATTGTCATTTTCAAATCAGAAATGTATTCTTTATAGAGGCATTTCACCTGATGTTCTATTGCTTGACCGAACAGGACACTTGCAGGTGATCTTGTCTATATCATTCATTGAAATCCTTAATTCTACAGAATACTTATTGAACAACAAAGCTTAATACCTTGGCCTGAATTTTTTTTCACTCCCTGTAGCTAGTAGACTTCAGATTCGGAAAGAAGCTAGATGGTGAAAGAACATTCACTATATGTGGGATTGCAGATTCTCTAGCTCCAGAGATAGTCCTAGGGAAAGGACATGGATTTGCTGCCGACTGGTAATTTATTCTTGTAGACATGCTCTATGCTACATCGCTACTCTAGTTTCACATTTCAAAACATGATATGAGTTCTTAACTCATTGTTACTGGAAGAAGTGGAAAACAAAAGTGGATAAGTCTCTGTAGATTCAATATGAATCTAAAGTAAAATATTGATTTATAAGCATATTCTTAATGAAATGTGACCTTCTATCTTAGATAATCTTTATAATCAGTGAAAGACCTTCTTCTGAAGGTAAAGTATAGGAAACACTATTTTATCTACCTTGCTGCCAGGGAACCTCTGCCAAGTTTGGAAGAACTGCTTGTTCACTTTGTCAAGGGCCTTGCTTCCATATACCCATATATAGAAGTGGAATGATGGGGTTCTTGACCTATCCTTATCAAAGAACTGTCTGCTGTCCAGGATGGTTTAGCATTTAATGAAGGCACATTGTACTTGATCCACAACTTCAGCTTAGGTTTTTTACTCTTTTCTTATAAATATACTATAGTATTGGAGAATTTGACTTCAGGGGCATGTTGAATAATATAAATGCATAACCCGAATCCCTCACCACTACTCTTAGAGTTTTGGTGCAGTGGCGGACCTATGGCGTATTTCTTTATATATATATATATATATATATATATATATATATATATATATATAGAAATTTTTGCATATAAGTCATTTATATTTTTCATGATTTCAATATCCTATGACGAGTTCTTTGCAAAAAAACTTAATGACACAAACTTCGCCATAGCCTATGGTGAGTTTGACGCAATATCGCCATAGCCTGTGGCAAGTTTTGTGCAAATCACTAATATCGCTATAGGCTATAGCGATATGTATCAGTATCTACAGTTTTGTGAAACTTGGTACCCCTCCTCCAATTTCTCGAAACTTTGTTATCATGTAGGTAATTTTCTGTGAAACTTTTGATTGAAATCATATACATTGTAATGTAATATATATATTTGTATCGTACAAGAGAGAATGCTTACTGTTTTTTAAACTGGTTAAAACTAGCTGTTATTGTGGCATCGAGTTAAACTCACATCTCTATAGGTATATCATTTTGTACTCTCCCTTCTTATGGGCTCTAAGTGTACGATAATTCAAATGGCTGTCCCTTGGTTCATGTGGTTAAATTGGATAACTAATAAGATAGGCCTCCCTTTCTGTCAACTAGCCATTAAGCTATGTGGAAGGACCATTTATTTGCCCATAATTTCCTTGGACCACATACTTGTTAACTACTTAGATAATTGGTGCCAATTCGACATCAAATAATAAATTTTGGTCAATTGTTCTGTTGATATTTCTCATTTAGAGGTATCTTCCATAGTCAAGCCCATTTTGATGGGAAATGGCATGGATGATGAGATGAGGCTTACTGTTCAAGCAATAATCGAACATGTAGGTTAGTGATTTTCTATGAGCTTTAGGTCAAATGTATATGGCTGCTGGCCTGGACTTCAACTCCAGGCCAGGTTGGATTGGGCTGGAAAATACCTGTGTAGAAGTCTGTTTGGGTTAGGATTAACCACGAACCTGAACCTGAGCCCAATCCACTGCAACTAAAATAAGTAGGAACATTTATATTGTGATGAATTGTGGAACATTTATTTTTCTTGTGAGTCAACTTTTATCGTGATTCTCTCTACAGGTGGGCGTTGGGAGTGTTGATCTATTACATGCTCCAAGCTGAAATGCCATTTGGATCGTGGAGAGAAAGTGAAATAGATACAGCTGCCAAGATTTCTAAAGGACAACTAAGTCTTCCCCAGACCTTTAGTTTAGAAGTGACTGATCTCGTCACCAAGGTTTTAAGTTCTTTCACTTTTGTTCCCAAATCTTTATCTTCACACAAACTAAACTTAATTTCTGTATTGTTACAAGGTTCTATAACGTGTAGGCTAAACTTTTTATCCGTTCACCATTTCCCCCAGTTGCTTGAAGTCGATGAGGTTGCACGACTTGGCAGTCAAGGCCCTAACTCTATCAAAAGCCACCCATGGTTTAACGGCCTAGACTGGAATAGCATCTCCGATGGTACTTTTCCAGTGCCTCCAGAAATCATTTCCCGTATAGACACCTACCTGGAAAATTATGTTGAGGATGTCACAGTCTCCACTGCCTCAACATTTGAAGATTTGGATGAGCTGGACTCCCCAGAATGGCTCGAGGATTGGTGATGGCCTGCACCGAGTGTTTTGCAATATTCAAGAGAATGTTTGGGTCCTCTTTGAGTAAATCGCCTCTCTTCTGGTTTTGTCTTTCTACAAAGCATATCAAATCTGATCTTCCGTAGAAGCAGAAGAATATATAGAGGACGCCGTAGCTAGCATCTTGAATGTCACCCTTCAATTGGAAGAAGCATTACATAACAGATAATGATGTACATGGTGTGATCATTATGAATAATGAGTCTCTTGCAAGATTCTCATAGATATGCTACCCCGAGATTGGAGTAATGTTCTCCAGTCGGCTCTTTTTACTGAAATTTTGAGGTAAACTGATAATTCTTTTATGTAAATTTGTACACAAAATGTGTTTTTTATTTCTCGAAACAGATCGTTTGATAATTAATGTTACATATTGCTTTGCTTCAGATAATAAATCTCATCCGTCCGGTTTCTGGCTTCTCATAATATTGATCATAATAATTTGCTCATGTTCAAATATTAATATAGTGTACAATATTGACTGATTTTGGATTAATTCACTCAGTTGATCTTATGTGATTTTGCTGTAATTTTTATATAATAAGTGTTCAATTTGTTCCGTTACTTCAGCAATTGCTCTTGAGATGCTTGATATTCTCGTAAGGGGTTCTTTATGTCAGAATTTCTGTTTGGCTTTGTTGATCTGACATCATTCAACAATGAAGTTTGAAAGACATTCATATATTTTTCATATTATTACTGTCTAAAAGCCCAACTCTACTAAATTTTTAGGAAGCACCTTACCACCATATAGTAACTTACAGTCTCCAGTCTGTACACTGCTATTTAACTGATTTCGTAGAAGTATCATGTACATTAGACTAGCTAGCAGTGAATTCTCAATTAAGGAATTGTAGGATGGTGATGGAAATTAACATAGACTTGCATCAAGGATAATGGATAAGTCCTTACTAATTTGTCATTTTTGTTACCCTAATTTGTAATCTATCTAATGTATGAACATACTATGATCAAGAAATACCATTTATATATTAGACTACCTCAAGCTAGGATTTCAGGGTTTATGGCGTTTTAATGGCTATTGCAGGGGCTGATGCATGTGCATCTCACTGGGATGCGGGGCCCCCAATGAAAAAAAATGGATTTTTTTTTTTTTTTTTTTGGAAGCAGCACTTGTGGACGGGTGTAGATGGCTCTCAGTCAAACAAATTGGGAAAAAAAAAAGGAAAGACAGCAGCTTATGCCTTATTGTGGACGGGTGAATTTGTGAAGTCTTAATTGTGAGATATAAGGTTGGTTCAATTGTGAGATATAATGCTTGATTGTATGAAAATAGTACTATTAATGCAATATTATATTATTATACTTAAAAATTCGGGAGCAGCAGCTGGCCGAGACCTTTAATATGGAGAGAGAGAGAGAGAGAGAGAGAGAGAGAGAGAGAGGAATGCCTTAGATCATATATCAATGAGCTTTGCTACGCCTACAACCAAAATTTACAATCCTCCTACAACCGGACGCGTGTCGGACTTCGATTGGAGGAGGGGAAGAAATGGTGGGGCCGGGTGGAGCCCATGTAGCAGGGGGGGGCGAGAGTGGTGGTGGGACCCGGTGGGACCCATGTGTAAGGAGTGGGAGAGAGTAGTTGTAAGAAGGTTGTAAGAATTTGATAGTAAACTTAGCATTTTCCTATATCAATACATAATTCTTAGTTGTGAATTTCACAGTTTCTGAAATCAAATCCAGTGGACATCATAGGAGATCCTCATTTCACCAGTTGGAAGTCCACTAGATATTAATTGTAGCTTTGTAAACATGCAGAAGTTGGTGTTCTTTGCATCATGTACTCAGCTTTGTATCTGCTCTACCGTTGTTTCTGTATCTCTTGGTTAAGCACTTGATTTTTATCGGTTCAAACTTGACTGAAGCTCGAAATGGATGAGTCGAGCCTGAACAATTGAAATCTTAGCTTAGGATATATAGCCCATTTATTTCCTTAATTGAGGTTAGCACGATTCTCTTTCAAACTCTTAAGCCAACATATCGAGTGAAAAAATAAGAGTATCTGATAGATAGCAGGTTCTAGCAAAAATGAGGCTCTATACGATCCCGGAAATGGGTCCCTATATGTGAAATTTTTGGGGCTTCTGTAAAATTTAGATGGTCTTTGTAAATTTTTGGGACTTCTATAAAAAATTTGTAGAAAAAATTTTAGGAAGACTTTTTAAAATTATAGGGCCTTTGTAAAATTTAGGAAGACTTTCTAAATTTCTAGGTCATGTCTAGGTCGTCTAGGCTTGGAGCCGGTTCTGTCTGATAGATCCCTAGCGACAAGATGAATTTTGACTCACTAATGGTTCTTCTTTTCGAATTTTAGCATAAAATTTAGGCCACTTATGAGCTATCAAATTAGGGCACGTTAGATAACTTACCAGTGGACTTGAAGTGAGGTTTTACAAGAAAGTGGACATCTTCTATAGTTTGGTTGCCACATGAAAGTAGGGTTTGGGAGTTGCCTTTCTGACATTTTCACTTCTTGTCCCCTACACCAAGTCGCTCTTCTACTTCCTCACTCCCGGGGACATTCGGATGAAGATTTTGTATTTCTAGGAATCAACTTTTCATTCCTTTTCATGGGAAAGAAATTCAATGTTTCTATACCCACGTTTGGTTAGGTTGAGAATATGTAATCCAAAAAATTCAAAATTTTCCATTTTCTGAATATTAATTTATTTAGTTTTTCATAAATATCATTTCATTGATTTTATTATGCTATTACCTAAATTCAGTTGGTATCAATGAGGATACTACAGTCAAAGAAAATTAGAACTAATGCACCCAACCCCCTCCCTCCCAACTCTCAATCCCACATTTACTAAACATGGTAAGGAATTCAAAACTCATTTTCAAGCCTCTAAAACTTGAACCAAACAGCCTTGAGTGGATGTGGGAGGAAGTGATGTGGATTTGTTTTTTCTTCTTCTTATTGTATTAACTATAACACTAATCAACCATTAAACTAACTAATAAATAATCAACATTAAACTAATTAATAACTAATCAACAATTAAATAATAATTATTTAACATTTTAAATGATTTTTTATTTTAATTAGTGTTAATTGTATAATAAAATTTATTTATTTTAATTTTGTGCTTGGATTTGGATATATGTTGCATGACCACTATATATTTCTTATTGGTGCACATGTTGGCCGTTCACCAAAAAAATTATATGTTGAACCGAGACTATATTCAAAATTTAGTCTGAACTAGAGAATGTTCTAATGAAGTTTGCACCAATTAGTTAGTATATTTCTTCTTTGAGTTGACCTTTCATTCATGTCGAATACAATATGACACGGTAAATAAGGACACGATAGATAAGACGTATATTTTAGTCTGTCTATAAAGTGTGTCATTCATATTTTTTGAGTTTTTTACACGTCTGACACGATAAGATCATAGTTTTGGTGTGTCCATAATTTAGACTGAATTTATTTGAATTATCTAATTCATAGTAATTAATTAGTAAATAAGTTAACTAATACTATTTGAAATTATTTATTAATTTTATTATATAATTAGGATAATTAATTAATTAACCAAATGTTTAACTAATATTAATTAATTATAACTATTCTTTATCTTTATTTATTAAAATAATTATCATTATTTTTACTATTATAATATACTCTCTCAAGTTACGCTTCCTTTAAGTAGCTTTAATTTCAACTTGATACGCTCAACTATCTGTTTTTCAACTTGGTACATCAAATTTTGTTTTCAACAACTGACGCAACACACCCCGCCCCCACATACGGCTCCCCCCCCCCCCCCCCCCCCCCCTCCACCCCCCCTCCCGGCTGCACCACCCTTCGCTCCCCCTCTCCCTCATTCTTCGTACACGCGCGCAACCAGCGGCGGCAGAGCGGAGAGAGAGTCGGGTTGCAGCCGGAGGGGGTGGGTTGGGTGGGGAGGGAGGAATAATTTTGTCCTTCTTTTAATTTTGGATATCACGTTGAAAATATCCAAAGTTGATGGTATCAAATTGTCGAGTAAAAAATTTTAGGATGTCAAGTTGAACATAGTCAAGGATGAGGGCATCAAATTACAATTTTTTTTTTTTAATCCTAATTACTAAACACATTTGTTATCTACTACTAAGACAGCATGGATTTCCATAAAAATTACATCCTTGAAAAATTCAAATTCAAAGTCAAATTTGAGTCTGTCTTCATTTACGATTTACCAACATACATTCATGCCAGGGTGACCTGAACCTCTTCATGGTAGGAGGAAACAAGGAAATGATTAACTCCTGGAACCAGATTGTCTGCGAGCAACTGCTGGATTCTCGCAATTTCAAATCTGAGAGTCATCGAGTCCCTATTTAATGCGACATAACATTGCAAGCAGAAGGAGATATTGGAACCCATCTTACTCTCCGGCTCTCCGCCCATGGCTTAATGCTCCCCCCTTCAACCTTCAATGTGAGTAAAGAGAGTACCGTTGGGTTATTATTCATGTTGCCACAAACATGGTTGCAAACTGCCAATATTGAACCTGTTCGATCTCGTGCAACGTAGTCAAAGAACGAAATAGAATGTCTTACATACATCATGACTACTTGTTTCAGTAATTGCACGGTGGATCATGAATATGTCTCTGCACGGACATGCCGACAGAGACCTACCACCTGCGTTAATATATGCTGGGGTAAATTTTCACTTCATACCCTCGACTATTGTAGTTTTTCAATTTCGTACATTAAATTTTGACATGTATCAATTGGATATCTCGACTATTATTGTACAACTTAATCTCTACTGGTATTAATAGAAAAAAATAAAATACTCCTACCTTCATTCTCTCCTCTCCCTTCCTCTTTTTTCGACGGCGGCAGCGGCAACAGCGGGACGAGGAGCAGCAGTGGAAGGGGGAAAGTACGGGAGGGGACAGCGGGAGGAGGCAGTGGTGGGGATCCATGACGAGATTCTACTGGGAGCACAATTATAAGAGGATTCGAAGATACTCCCGAAAATTGAACATATAGAATTGATATCAAATTAGTCTGTATTCTATTATGTGGCATCTAACATGGCAGCTGACATTTCACGTTTTAACCCAAAACGTTAATTATCCAAAAAATTTATTGTTAATGTTAATGCTAATTTTAATGTTAATGTTAATATTAATTTTAATTTTAATGTTAAAAATTAGTGTTAATGTTAATTAATGTCAATGTTAATATTAATATTCATGTTAATTTGATATTAATATTAATATTAATGTTAATGCTAATTTTAATTTAATGTTAATATTAATTTTAATGTTAAAGTTAATATTAATGTTAATGTTAATTTTAATTTTAATTTTAATTTTAATATTAATATTAATATTAATATTAATATTAATATTAATATTAATTTTAATATTTAATATTTAATATTTAATTTAATATTAGTTTTAATGTTTAATGTTTAATTTTGTCATGTCAGCTGTCATGTCATAAGCCATGTCATATGCCACATAATGGAAGATAGTATCATCCAGATTTTTTAGGAGCCAAATAGCATTTTTGTTAATTAATGTAAGATTTTATTTGTTACACGTTTTGTGTAATGTTTCTTTACTAGGGATGGCGGTTGATTCATTCAATTATGAAATAGAGATAGCTGAGGCTATTGAGGATAAAGAGGAAGATGATGATATTGAGGATATTGAGCCAAAAATTGAGATGGAATTCAAAAATATAGAGCAAGTATACGATTTCTATTAAATCTATGCAGAATATGCTGGTTCCTCAGAGAAAATGTTAAGGAAGAAGAATGATGATGGGATTGTAAGGAGAATGATGATGGATTAAGTATCTTTAGAGCTCTAATCGAGAGATTCAATTTTTCTTATTAATTAAGCAAATAGCACTGAACATTTCTTAATAGCATGCTAATTACAACAATGTTAACTAAGAGCATCTCCAACCATATTGTGACTTTGGAAAAAAGTTAAGGCTAAATTACAACTTGATACCCTAAATTTTGATAGGTACTAATTTAATACCCTATCTCAACTAATATTTTTAAGTTGATACCCAAAAAAGAATTTATTCCTAAAATACTCCCACCCCTACTGTAACACCCAGTTTTCTGAAATTGGGATATTTTGAAAAATTATTATTTTTATTATTAAATAATGGTGATTTAGTCATGTTATGAAATTTGGTAATTTTTAGATAGTTTAAAACTATTTTCTAAGTCATGGCTTATGACTTTGGTTAACTACTAGTGTAACCCTAATGTAACCCTAGAGATTATATGACTTAGAGACTAACTATGACCATATGAGCCTAACCATGTGATTAGGATATCAAATTACCACTTTTTAGTCAAAGGGTATTTTGGTAATTTATTAGAATTTATTTGGATTTATGTAATTTATTATTATTTAATTAGTTGTTAAGTGTCATGTTAGCTCCTAACCTAGTTTAGCACTAATCTAGAGGTTAGCAACTAACCTAGAAGACTAATGTTAGATGTTAGCTTATGTGTAAATAACTTAGGTTGGAAATATCTAAGATATTACTTTCTTAGATATTTAGAAAACCTAGAAATATCTATCCCCTTAGTCAAAACCTTAAGGGCTAAGTTTGCAAGGTGGAAAGGAACCCTAATATCTACCCATACCCTTCCCATGGCAGACCAACCCTACCCCCCATTCCATATAACACCCCTTCATCATTCATGCCATTTTACATACACCCTAAAAAACTAGTTTTTCCTACAACTTCACACCCTCACCATTTAATCATTTTGACTCCAAATTGAGCCTAGTTTCTTGCATTGGACTCCCCTACACTAGAGGATACCAGTTATGGCTTGTTAGCAAGGATTTGTGGAGCTTTGGACATTGGGAGTTGAAGGAGGTTTTCATTCAAATAGGCCTATTATTGAGGTTTTCCACTCAATAGGTAACATGCCCTAAAAACCTATTAATATTGTGTTTTATCTTCATGGTTGCATGCATATAGGTATACCCTAGCTGTGGGTCAAGTTTTGTAGGAAATAGGTTTGGTTTGGTGTCCGTATCGGACACGTATCTATGTTTAAATTAGAGTGTTTGATGAATTGCCACTTAGAAACCAAAACTGTTTTCTTCCAAAACAAATTACATTTTTGGGTAGCCCTAGACTTGTAGGTCACAACCCTAGTTGACTGAGCACGAAACTGTATCGTGTCTGTGTCCAAAATGGACACGAACACGCTGTGCACACACAGTGCACTGTCCCCTGCTACCCGATCCTATTTTCTCCCTGTACTTGACACGTGGACACGTGCCACTTGGCACAGGGATGGGGGCAACCTCTGACAGGCCCCCCTCGAGTCTCACAACTTCCCGTGTCGTGTCGAGTGAGAAATCGCACTCGCACGGGTCACAGACTGCACAGCACAGACCCAGTTTTTCACTTGGATACGGCCTTCGTGTCGTGTCTAGACACCACTTGGACACCTCGTGTTGACATGAATGTGTAGCTCAATACGCGTGGTCTACACGTGGACATGACCACGAGGTCCCACGTTGTCACGACCCGCTACCCAAATTGTTGGGCCAGGCCGAGTCATGTCCAGCCTACGTTGAGATAAAACGTAGTAAGCTGTTCTAAAGACAACAGGATAAGACTAAATGTACTAACAGTTCTATAAGTGAAGAAGAATCATAAATGCTCCAAACACAAAAGTCGTCGTATATAGTAAAATATCCAAGTACAAGTGAACTGAAATGTAAAACTGGATACATGTCCAGTTACAAAATGATGTAGTCTAATACATGTCTACTCTCAAAAGTCTAAGTAAACAAAAGACAACTAGGCGAGGTTCCCTGCAGGAACATCCTCGTAAAGCAGAGCCGGGTCCTCGGCGGTAACTCCATAGTATGAGTCGCAGAGTAACTCCTCCTCAGTAAGGACACCTACAACGTTATCCTGTCAGGACGGGAGCAAGCACTAAATCTAGCATATGAAACATGGAAATGAACATGAGAATGAACATGTGAGAAATAACTGGAAAGCATGGCATCACATAGTCTATCATGGCAAGGACACATATGTCATAGAGACAGATGTATATGTAATGTTAAACTGTAGCAGGTACGTGATCGGTCAATAGATGTACAATGTACTGTGGTACATGTAAATAAAATGTACATACGTACAAGTCAACAACATAGGTGTACATCCGTACAAAAATGTGGGATAATGGCCTACGGCAAAGTATGCATATAAAATGCGACCTCGCTCGCTACTATAGGGGGTCATGATCACGTACTCTACCATCAGTTTTCCCATACCCGTTATTCTATCATGTGAGAGATACATAAAGACAGTTCTAAGCATGGTAGTAACTGGAAGTACAACATGTAAATTTCTAACTTGCTACCCCAAGGATCAGCATTTAACATGGTGGGTTTGCAGTTCATTTATGTGAAATATGTAAAGTTCGTAGAAAGTACTTGCCTCTAGCAAAGCAAAAAAAACAAGCTGCGATACAGTGCTATGGATGTCCAGTAACTCGTCGCTGTAGAAGTAAAATATATAACTTAGTTTTACACTAAGCTAAATCACTAGGACACTAATTGGTGCGACACGACTTGTGACTGGTACCTAGCCAAAATGATGACTTGGCATAGGAGACCAATGTGGGGTGACACACTATGTTAACTAACTTTCTAGGGTCTTTATACTAGTGAGGGATGGGGTTCAATACGACTAAAACTCCAAATAACACAAAAAGCTACAAGTCGTAATTAATCAATAAATAATCAAAAGATCATTGTGTTCTAACAATTTTAGAGATAGGCAAAAGCCTAGTTTTCTTAAAGCAAAGTACTAAAGTGATCCTTGTTAATCATAAAATTTATTATAATTTTTCTGGAATTATTATCCAGTACAAATATTTTATAAAATCAGTTTTCCTAAGTATACAGAAAGTGGGTTTTGGTTTCATATGCCAACTAGTGGCAAAATAGTAAATTAAATACTACAAAAATTATACTAAATTAGCTAACTTAACAAAGTATCTAAAAACTATTTTTCCATAATTTTAGCAATACTTTAAGTATTTTTAGAAAATCAAAAACAGCAATGCACACAATAATTAATTATCTGCGTATTTTGTCCATGTATATAATTTGAACCAAAGTTCAAATACAGGACCCAAGGCCATGAATCAGTCCAATATGACTTGTACAGGTCTTGAATGTGTGAAAACACATTTGAGCCCAAATACCCATGCTAGGCTTGGACACCAAATGGTTGCAGTAATTTAAATACAATAAAAATACAATTTGGTAATAGTCAAATAAAATCATTATTTTAATAAGGTAAAGTTATGTATTAAAAATATGCATACATATGTTTTAAAAGTACATATAATACGTAAGAGAAAATACTTAATTTATAAAGTATATATGTATATATACAATATATATATTATATATTATATATATATATATATATATATAATATATATATATATATATATATAT
>JANAVB010042420.1:39556072-39814994 GCA_029216955.1 Iris pallida
CTAAGGTACATGAGAGTACATGAATAATATGAATACATGGAGTACACGATGTACATGATAAAGCACATAAACATGAAATACCCGATGTATCCGGTAAGGGAATAATATCGCATGTCAAGATCCATATAGTACCAATCCGTGTTAACATGTGTCAGCAAGTAAAGTAGTCTAGAGCAGGCAATATAGATACTATCATGATGAAAACTATCAGAGAATGTACTCGCATGATACCTTGAACACGACTACGTATCGATATTCGAACTGGAGTCATAGAGAACTATTATAAAATTATAGGGTTACAAAGTGTTCTGGAGTAAACAATTGATTTTAATGTGTTATCTATATGTTGTTAGGCCCTTTCTAGGTCAATAAAGTCAAATTGGGTCAACACTAGTCAACTGGTCAACCTTGACCTAATTAGTCACTATCTAGGGTGTTGGCTAAGTTAGACTAGATTAGTTAACTAGGTACTGGGTTATCAAATCATATCCCTATTATATATATATTCACATATCTCTATATCCTATTCATCTACCTTTCCTATAGTATAAATTATAAGACCATACTCAATCTCATCAAACCATTAGAACATCCTATATATGTATATATCTTATACATTCATACATGTGCCCCTCTCTTACAAATGATATGGAGGGAAAAACAATTGGACTAAAACAAAGAATGTAGGGGACTGAATACATTAGAGACTGCTCCTACTATGGTATGAACTTAGTAGTGAAAGAGGGACGATGATACAATAGGAAAACTGGACTGACAAGGATGGACTGAACACATATTAATTGATTGTTGAAAAAATCAAAGGACTGAAATATGGAGTTAGGCATGGAATGAACACTAAGATAAACACATGAATAAAAGGGGACTGCACATATGCATTTGGGATGATAAGTGAGGCATGACAGAACATCAAGTAGGTAACATAGACTAACATGCAATGGTATGCAGGACGCTCCACTAGGACTAATACCATGTCCATTTCAAGGACTGAGACAGTAGGATATGGTGGGGTTAATCCTAGTTAAGGGTCTGAACATCAAGGACACAAGCAACTTGAACCATAACCCTTCTTATACTGGACTGTGTAGATAATGAGGGGCACTGTACAGTTAGATTAGACTGGCAATAGAGTAAAAGAAGAACTGATACTCAGGGAAGTATCAATGGCTGGACAAAGAAATAATATGGACTGAAACATTAGGATAGGAACTAAACATATAGGGTGCATGATAGAACAAAATGCATTGATGTAGATGTAGGACCAGAGATTGAACTCTCAAGTTTCCTCTAAACTGGAACTTAAAGTTGGTTAGAGCAGAACCAAAAGGGAAGGAACAGTATATGGCTTCCCTACAGATACACTATATCAGTATGGAGGAAAGTGTGAGACTCGTCTCACAGTATCGATATTATATACGGATACGTATTTTGTAGTATATTTCGTATTTTTCTGGTTTTCGTAATGCTTTAAAAAAATTTCTAACTTATAGATTTTCTTCTTGGCCAGCATACCGCCAGTATATTGGTGTATACCGACGGCATACCGTCCAGACAGATTTTCCACATTTTAGATATTTTCGATTTCAGATATTTTCATGAATAGTGTTTCCGATATTTTTGTGAATAGTATTTTGGATATTTTGATGAATAGTATTTAGATATTTTCGTGAATAGTATAGATGCACCATATTACCCATTGGATATGGTTTTGTTTGGATGGCCATGATTGACTTATATTTTGACATGGATCACGATCCAACGGCTAAGATTAATTCCTCTTCTATATATCCCATTTCACTTCTCTCTCTCTCTCTTTTCATTCTCTTCACTCTCTTCATTTCTTCTTCCCTTCTCTCCCCCATGGAGCTTGCCAAGAGCTTAGCCTTGAGGCCTTGGGTGGGGTGTCTAACCCCCTAGGAGGAGGAGTAGAAGATTAGGCTTGGTTGCTAGAGAACCTAGGCAAGTACATCTTGCCAAATCCATGAACCATATTGTTTTGTTGTCATTTTGTTTCCCTTGGTATTAAATGCTTAGAATTTTCCTAAACTCATTTTGCTAAATATGTTTTCCTTATGATTCATATATATGCATGTTACCAAATTTTGTTTAAGCAAGGTTTTGATTTTCTGTTAAAAACCCAATATGGACTTAGTAGAAAACTTGGTATCAAGAGTGACACTAGTGTACCATCATGGATCTTGGTCACTATACATATATGAGGCCCTCACCTAGTTTTTATACCATGGATTTTGAGTTTGGTGGCAATCGGAACCCGTTTGGGTGTCCCGAGAACCTCTGTTTAGAGTATTTTGAGGTATTGATCTATCAAATATTTTGATTTGTGAAATCTAATAGTTCCATGTTGTAGGAAATTCAATTCTATGTAATTTTGACTTTTGAAAATCCGAATTTTGATTTAAAATAAAGTTTTTATGGCGGAAACAAGTTTGGCAAAAATCTGGATTTTTTTGCTGTTTGGAAAACCGGTATACCGACGGTATGCCGGTGTATACGACGGTATGCCAATTTTTGTACCAGAAACTTTCTGTTTTTAGTCCGGTATACCGCCGGTATGCCGTTGTTATACCGCCGTATGCCGTTTTATGCCGTTTTAGTCTGTTTTTGCCCGTTTCTGCCCATTTTTATCCGTTTTTGATATTTTCTTCGATTGTAATGATTTCTTAACATGATTAGATAATCTTGCAAAGTTAGAGAATGATTTTATACCCTAATACACTTGACACTAGTACATGTTCAATCATTTTTCTATGAAATGTACTTAGCTTTAATTATTCTTTCCCACATGCCATGATATGTCTTTTGATAGGTCTTTCTTACAAGCTATGATAATTGTTGCCATGTCTTCTTTGCTTACATGATAGTGGCCCGTCGTGGCGCACTCTTCTTACATGTCTTCTTTGCTTACTAGATAGTGGCCCGTCGTGGCGCACTCATAATACATGTCCTTCTTTGCTTACATGATAGTGGCCTGTCATGGCGCACTCCCTATAGTGGCTCGTCGTAGCGTACTTCTAGCTTCCAGTTTATTATATTTTTTTGTTGTGGCTTGTTATGGTGCACATTCTCACTTTTTTCCAGTCCTGTATGTCTCATGTCTAGGATGGATTCTGCGGAATGTCACACCCAGAATCCAACAAGAAAATGTTAAGGACTAAACAACTAGATTGATTACTTAGATCATTGAGGATTTTTCAGTTACCTGTTGCTCCTTTGATCTTGGTCTTATATATATATACATGGGATTTGGAGCTATCTGTCATGATGAGCACACTTCCAGCGCACCGTCGAGTGTTACACCGGGTACATTTGTCTCCTGGGCGATGTACCTATTATTATATGTCTTAGTGGTACATTTGTCTCCCGGGCGATGTACCACTATTATAGGATAAATTTTCTCCTGGGCGATGTATCCACTATATACCATTGCTCCTTTGGCTTGGATCATTCAGGTAGCAGCAGGCAGGTAATTGGACTTGGTATTCTCAGACTTGTATTTGTTAGTAATTAGGATTGTGATAACCCTAGTTAGCTAATGTATAAAGCCTTACTCATTTCTTGGCCGTGACTAATGTATGGAGTCCAGTCTAGTCTAGTTTGTCTAGGCAGTTGTCACGACCCGTACCCGCTTTTTCGGATACGAGACGTGTCCAAGCCAGCCTACGCCGCAGAGTCGACGGTAGAACGCTGTCAAGCCCGCAAGAAATAAATGCTCAAGAAATAACATTTGATGCTCATTCACATTTCTACATTTATTACAACATTTACAACATTTATAATTAAAGAAAATACAAGATTTTATAATTAATGAAATTGATACAATTGCTTTCTATTTCTAGGTTGACCTTAGCATACCCAAGCCTTCCCAATGCTAAGAGTGATCGCGGCTAAACCTGAAAAATGTTGGTTTCCAGTCAGGAATGGAACAAGTACACAAACCGACGATAATGCGAAAACACAATAGAATTAACAAGACATGAAAATTATAACATATAAGATATAAAAACTGGAAAGAACTGATGACATGGCACGGTAGAGAAGAAAACAAGGAAAAACTAATAAAAGACATCTATCTAGGTAGTTTGAAATATCCTTTTCGACATGTGAACGGCTAGGGGGTAAATCCGGCACCCTGCACGTGTCGTGTGCAACTGCTATTATTCAAGAATAGACTCATGGGATAGTTCTGGGTAGTTCACATGTCTACTAAGATATTTTTCCTCCCGACTACTCCGTGTGACGAGCGTGTCAACAAGCAGCAAGATATATGTATAGACATGAAATGAAAAGACTACTATGAATCGAAAAGCAATCAGAAAGTGCACTTGCCTGAGGTCCTTAGCTGGAGAAACCAATAATACTATACCACTCAATGAGCCACAATCAGTCAACACATGCAGAAGTCTCCAAATGCTGAAATAAATAGTACCAATGTTTTCAGAATAGTCAAATTAGCTAGGATTGTCTTTCCTTAAGTCCAATTCTGGACATAGGGGCAAAACGGTAATTTTGGGCAAAAACGATGTCCGTCGTTGGACCCGTTTTGCACCGAAAAATGTGCTAGAGTCAACGGTCTCTAAAGTCGTCAAACCACATGTCAACAGGTCCAGTTTTTCGATACGAACCCAACCGTATGTCCAGAGTTGGATTTCGGCGGGCCGTGCACAAAATCGCCCGTTGAGTCGGACTGTAGGGCCCACAAAACGGCATTCCGATTCCACTGTCTCAGAATCGGACCAAACTTGGCATGCAGGACCAAAAAAATGATACAGACCTGTTGGCGTAAGTTTCGTCTCGATCTGACGAGCGTGCACAAAGTAATTGAGAAATTTGTACAGAGGCCGATACGGAGAATTTCGATGGATACGTATCAAATTCGTCGCGCACACGCGACCAATTTGAATTTCGTCAAAGCCCACACGACCACGAAGACGTTACACAGCTTTCGATGCCTTCGGTTCACGACCAAGTCTTCCGGATTGGCGGGACGTACGTCGAGTCGGGAGATTTTCTAGTTTTCGAAAACAGTTTTAAACGGATTTTTCTCGATTTTCCAATCGATTTATCTTAGCATCTATTGATTATAAAAATAATCTAAAAATAGGGTTTTAATGCTGGTTAGGTTGTCTAGAAGTCTGTTCAAACGGTTTTAGAAAATTCACGGTATCCTGGTCGTAAATCGACCGCCAACTTTGGGTTTCGGGACAGTTTCCAAACCCACAAATCGAGGTTTTTCTCGGTTTTGGAACTCGTTTATCGTCGTGTACATCGCATATCAAAGCAAACTAATTGAAGGGAGATGAAGGCGTATAGATTGGGTTCATACCAGATAAGAAGGATCGTAAAAGGATCGAGTGTGCATCGTACAAACTGGCTGCAAAGTCGGGCTGACAGACTGTTGCTGCTGTCTCCATGTCCTCGGTTTCGGCCGCGTCCGACGGTCGAGCAGTCCATGGGCGGCCGACGGCGGCCCGCG
Organism: Iris pallida; assembly: GCA_029216955.1. Lineage (NCBI taxonomy): Eukaryota > Viridiplantae > Streptophyta > Magnoliopsida > Asparagales > Iridaceae > Iris > Iris pallida. Next base: position 39,561,585 of record JANAVB010042420.1, read on the forward strand.
GCGGCGTACGCGCACGCGTGGGGTGTGCCCATGCGTTCGGGGTCGGTGGCTAGGGTTTTCTTCTTCGTGTTTCTTCGATCTCTGCTATATGTAGTCGCGCGGTTGGGGAGTTCGGCTATGGGAAGAATATGGGTTCGGGTTTGAGGATTTGGCTGAGAAAAGGCTTCGGTTTACTTAATGTTACTGGGAATTGGTTCATTGGCCTGGGGTGTTGCTCGGGCTGGGCTTGGCTGGGCCTGGCCTGGCCTGAGCTCTGTTGATTTTATTTTGTTTATTAATACATATGTATATACCTATCTATATACGTATATATCTACATGTATAAATACACAATTATATATATACATGTGTACCATATCTATGTATATACAAATGCAATAAATAAATATATATAATGATTTATACAATGTATCTTATTATGATATTACATATATTTATATATACACAATTCACATATATCTATATATATACATAAATATATATATATATATATATATATATATATATATATATATATATATATATATATATATATATATATATATATATACATTTATACATATATATATACACACATATTATATATACACACATATTATATATATATATATATATATCTATATATATATATATATATATATATATATATATATATATATATATATATATATACGAACACTTATACACGTATATAATATCTATTTATATATATGTATATCCATACACCACGTATAATATATTTATATATATACACATATACACATATACACGTATAATATATATTTATATATATACATACGCATACACACTAGATAATGTATATTTATATATGCATAACTTCCATGCATACCTACCATTACAACAATGAATATTCACAACAACCAAAAATATTTCCTAATAATATATATTCCTAATATAGTATCTCATTTTTAGAAATACATATATATATATATATATATATATATATATATATATATATATATATATATCATTATAATAAATGATTTAATAAATACAAATTGCCAATTCCTAAATATATACAAGATAATTGCATTTTCCAAACATGTCTACAAGGTCGTATTTGGTCCCACTACATGCCTACATGGGCTTGGATTTGACTTGGGCTTATTCTGGATAGGTTCGGTTCAACCGGGTTCTTGAAAACTCAATAATATAATTAAATAATAAATAAAGCTTCGGTACGGGTTAAGTCGCAACTTGGCTTGGTTTTCCTAGTTAGGATGTCACTATGGCTCAGCCTTCCCTATCAGGGCTAATGCACTAGTTAAAGCACGCCACTGCACTATCTGTGTCATGCTTTCCAGTCGTCTTGTACTCCAATTTCTAACCATGAATAAAATCATCTATCGTAATAATTAACTAAATAATCATTTCTAAAATTTCTAAAATCTCCATTTAAATAAAATAAATAATAATAATATATTTAAAAAAATTTTGGGAAGGGGAGCTACAAATCTACCCACCTTAAAAATAATTTCGTCCTCGAAATTCTAACTCATAACTATTCCTTAAAATTCAAAAGAAAAGTCTACCTGAACCTCAATCTCCTTAAATTTTAATTCCTCAAAAATAGTTTGTATTCCTCTCCTATCCATATAGCCTCCAGGACTTCTATCCACCTTTGGTCGCACTACTCCTCAACTAAAATCTTAAAATCTTCTAACTGGTTGTTAACAATCCTACCTACCAATATCTAGGCATATGGTATATATAATCCTCTCGTATCTATCAAGCAATCCAAAATTTAACAAGCAAAAAATTTATACCAGTAGCTAAGAAATATATTGATAAACTCTAAATAGTATGACCATTCTTCGCTCCGAAGTAGGGATGACAGGAAGATATGGCAGAATAATCGGGAACAATTGTGAAGTTTCAAGAGCAGTGGAGAGTATCCGATGATACAGATAGAAGAAGAATTTATGGACCCTTGACTTATTTGCTAGATTGGGCTACTCTAGTCTAGTCACTTGCTAAATCGAAGAACCCTTCGCTTCTTAGAGGGGCTCGCAATCCGTGCAATATAGAAATTCCGTTCTCGAAATCCTAAACAAGGTTCCATAATAGAGCGAATTTGAGAAGTCAAGATTGGAATCTTTTCCGTGGTTATTTAAACACACGAACAAGGAACATAAATGCAATAGAAGATCGTATCTCAACTTCCAGGCAGATGGCATAAAGGTTACGAATGGATTCACATTCTAAGGGGGTGGAGATTACATAATAGGTACAAGGGCCGATTTCAAATAGTTCAGTTCTATAGTCCAAAATACGCCTTCGGTGACTTTGTGTTTAAGTAACACATGAGGTCTCAATTGGGTGGCATACTAGTGGTATGGGCGTAGTAGGCTTCGAGTAGATCACAACCATATATTGGGTCGAGTGAATTGAGTCAAGGTTGAGGCTCTAGTGGGAGTCAGAAAGTATACCAGTGTTGTGGTAAAGGTTATAGCTAGTCCCTTTTGTCCTGAAAGTCGTACCACAAGAATAGAGTACAAGGGGACGGGTTTGAGTGGGACATGATATACCTAGATGAAGGTGGGCTCGTCTAGATCTTGCATATGAAATCTGTTGGAAGGTAACAGCTAGTCTCGTGCTCCGAATATTAATGACACGGCCGGGGATACAAAATGATCTCAATGGAAAGTGGGAGTCCATGGGGCACTAATTATCATTCTAATGGGAAAATTATTCTAATCAATCGGTAATCCTCGTATACCCCAAAAATTTTATAAGGCTTACTGTCTACCCACCTTAGAAGCTAGGATATGGTTTTAGGAATAATGAGGCTAGAAGAATTCCAAAGTTCGGATACTGTACCTCGACTCTTGTTAATAAAGAATAAGGCACGGCATAACGGAGTATGGTAGATATAAGTCAAGTCAAGGATCGTTCCTCAATAAATGGAAAACAAGTGCGTGTGCATTGACACATAGTCGATAAAATAGAATGACCTACTCGTCCACAGTATACATGAGTTGTCGACGGGGTAACCAGCTCTAAGGCACATCATATGAAAAGGTCCCTAACAACTGGGTCGTGAATTTCTATGTGTACCAAACCTGCCGGACTATTGTCACAAGGGTTCTAGTTGAGGCAAGCTTCAAACAATGATTAGAGGCTCACAACATTTGGTCTCTGGAGAATAGGTAGTCTCCTAGGTTGGCATTGATCTAAGGAAGGTCCTAATCATTCTCGGACTCCAATGACTAGAAGATCCGGATAGTAGGTTTAGGGTCGCAGAGAGGACGAGTAACTTAAGGCAAGGTTCTAGTCACCTGGCTGGCCGATGGTAGCTATACTTGCGTATACAACTATCATAGCCATGGGAATACTCTGTATCAATCTTCCAATTATAAGCTTCCGTCTTTCCAAATCAGTGAAAGACAAACAATAGGGTTCAAGGGAGATGTCACTGAACACAATTACGTAATTCAAAGACGGATATATAATTCAAGAAGAATTGTCAAAGCAGTCGCGGATGAGATCCTAGAGACATCTACATCTAAATTCATGTAGGGTAATTAGATGAAGAGCGAACCAAAAGCATCATGGTTGATCAGACCGTAATATAATGATTCTGATTAGACAATATGTTAGCGGGCGTCCCCAATAAACATATGTCTTGAATCAAGCTCGATAAAAGGAAAAGCTTGCAAAACTAGGCTGTAATAGCAGCATTGGTCAAGATAGTCAAAATATAAGTAGGCGAGATTTTTGGAAAGGGCACAAGTAGTTCGAGTTTTGTGAGAATCAAAATCTAACTCGTGATTCGTACACGAATAACAGAATCAGAAATTATAAACTAGTTCCTTACAGCAAAATAGAATTTAAAATAGGCAATTCTAATTTATGATATGATGTTTATATCTAATAGAGCAAAAAGAAAATTGAACAGATTATCAAGATGAAGGACTAACAAACTAAGCGAATAGTGAATCCACATTGGATCATAATGTCATATCAAAAGTATTAGTGTATCTATAAAGATCTGGCAAGCAATCTAAATTTAACAACTCTGTATCCAACTTGCATGGCCTATCAGACAACCTTAACTACCCAACGGTCAATTTAAACATGGGACTCCTAGTCCTAGTCATTCTCTTAAATCATTTTAATCCTAGTTTGTGAATGAGCATTTCCTGGTCGCAGGCTCGCAATAGTACGACTAACGTACGATCATGAGTTTGCAATCTTTTGTGAAGACTGACCTGCATGGGCCACCACAAAAACTTGTCACGACCCGAACCCGCTTTTCCGGATACGAGACGTGTCCAAGCAGTCCTACGCCGCAGAGTCGGCGGTAGAACGCTGTCAAGCCCGCAAGAAATAAATTCTCAAGAAATAATATTTGATGCTCATTCACATTTCTACATTTATTACAACATTTATAATTAAAGAAAATTCAAGATTTTACAATTAATGAAATTGATACAATTGCTTTCTATTTCTAGGTTGACCTCAGCATACCCAAGCCTTTCCAATGCTAAGAGTGATTGCGGCTAAACCTACAAAATATTGGTTTCCAATCAGGAATGGAACAAGTACACAAACCGACGACAATACGAAAACACAATAGAATTAACAAGACATGAAAATAACATATAAGATATAAAAACTGGAAAGAACTGATGACATGGCACGGTAGAGAAGAAAACAAGGAAAAACTAATAAAAGACATCTATCTAGGTGGTTTGAAATATCCTTTTCGACATGCGAACGGCTAGGGAGTAAATCCGGCACCCTGCACGTGTCGTGTGCAGCTGCTATAATTCAACAATAGACTCATAGGATAGTTCTGGGTAGTTCACATGTCTACTAAGATATTTCCCCTTCCGACTACTCCGTGTGACGAGCGTGTCAACAAGCAGCAAGATATATGCATAGACATGAAATGAAAAGACTACTATGAATCGAAAAGCAATTAGAAAGTGCACTTGCCTGAGGTCCTTAGCTGGAGAAACCAATAATACTATACCACTCAATGAGCTACAATCAGTCAACACATGCAGAAGTCTCCAAATACTGAAATAAATAGTACCAATGTTTTCAGAATAGTCAAATTAGCTACGATTGCCTGTCCTTAAGTCCAATTCTGGACACAGGGGCAAAACAGTAATTTTAGGCAAAAATGATGTCCGCCGTTGGACCCGTTTTGCACCGAAAAGCTTGCCAGAGTCAACGGTCTCTAAAGTCGTCAAAATATATGTCAACAGATCCGGTTTTTCGATACGAACCCAACCGTATGTCCAGAGTTGGATTCCGGCGGGCCGTGCACAAAATCGCCCGTTGAGTCGGACCGTGGGGCCCGCAAAACGGCATTCCGATTCCACTGTCTCAGAATCGGACCAAACTTGGCATGCAGGACCAGAAAAACGATACGGACCTGTTGGCATAAGTTTCGTCTCGATCTGATGAGCGTGTACAAAGTAATTGAGAAATTTGCACAGAGACCGATACGGGAAATTTCGATGGATACGCATCAAATTCGTCGCACACACGCGACCAATTTGAATTCCGTCAAATCCCACACGACCACAAAGCCGGTACGCAGCTTTCGATGCCTTCGGTTCGCGACCAAGTCGCCCGGATTGGCGGGACGTACGTTGAGTCGGGAGATTTTCTAGTTTTTGAAAACAGTTTTAAACGGGTTTTTCTCGATTTTCCAGTCGTTTTATCTTATCATCTAATGATTATAAAAATAATCTAAAAATAGGGTTTTAATGCTGGTTAGGTTGTCTAGAAGTCTGTTCAAACGGTTTTAGAAAATTTGCGGTATCCTAGTCATAAATCGACCGCCAACTTTGGGTTTCGGAACAGTTTCCAAACCCACAAATCGAGGTTTTTCTCGGTTTTGGAACTCGTTTATCGTCGTGTACATCGCAAATTAAAGCAAAATAATTGAAGGAAGATGAAGGCGTATAGATTGGGTTCATACCAGATAAGAAGGATCGTAAAAGGATCGAGTGTGCATCGTACAAACTGGCTGCGAAGTCGGGCTGACAGACTGTTGCTGCTGTCTCCATGTCCTCAGTTTCGGCCGCGTCCGGCGGTCGAGCGGCCCATGGGCGGCCGACGGTGGCCCGCGGCGACGTATGCGCATGCGTGGGGTACGCCCAGGCGTTCGAGGTCGGTGGCTAGGGTTTTCTTCTTCGTGTTTCTTCGATCTCTGCTATATGTAGTCGCGCGGCTGGGGAGTTCGGCTATGGGAAGAATATGGGTTCGAGTTTGAGGATTTGGCTGAAAAAAGGCTTCGGTTTACTTAATGTTACTGGGAATTGGTTCATTGGCCTGGGGTGTTGCTCGGGCTGGGCTTGGCTGGGCCGGGCCTGGCCTGAGCTCTGTTGATTTTATTTTGTTTATTAATACATATGTATATACCTATCTATATACGTATATATCTACATGTATAAATACACAATTATATATATACATGTGTACCATATCTATGTATATACAAATGCAATAAATAAATATATATAATGATTTATACAATGTATCTTATTATGATATTACATATATTTATATATACACAATTCACATATATCTATATATATACATAAATATATATACATTTATACATATATATATACACACATATTATATATATATATATATATATATATATATATATATATATATATATATATATATATATATATATATATATATATATATACAAACACTTGTACACGTATATAATATCTATTTATATATATGTATATCCATACACACACGTATAATATATTTATATATATATACACATATACACATATACACGTATAATATATATATTTATATATGTACATACGCATACACACATAGATAATGTATATTTATATATACATAACTTCCATGCATACCTGCCATTACAACAATGAATATTCACAACAACCAAAAATATTTCCTAATGATATATATTCATAATATAGTATCTCATATATATATATATATATATATATCATTATAATAAATGATTTAATAAATACAAATCGCCAATTCCTAAATATATACAAGATAATTGCATTTTCCAAACATGTCTACAAGGTCGTATTTGGTCCCACTACAAGCCTACATGGGCTTGGATTTGACTTGGGCTTATTCTGGATAGGTTCGGTACAACCGGGTTCTTGAAAACTCAATAATATAATTAAATAATAAATAAAGCTTCGGTACGGGTTAAGTCGCAACTTGGCTTGGTTTTCCTAGTTAGGATGTCACTATGGCTCGGCCTTCCCTATCAGGGCTAATGCACTAGTTTGTACTATCTGTATCATGCTTTCCAGTCGTCTTGTACTCCAATTTCTAACCATGAATAAAATCATCTATCGTAATAATTAACTAAATAATCATTTCTAAAATTTCTAAAATCTCCATTTAAATAAAATAAATAATAATAAAATATTTTAAAAAATTCCGGGAAGGGGAGCTACAGCAGTCTCTGGATTTATTTATTTTTAGTACATCTTTGTTTATGCTATACTTTTGCCGGTAAATGATTAGATGCTAAAGTTCTGTTCAGTAGAAGGGTTACAACCCCGGTCCTTGTTTGGTTTACGGGTTGAAACTTGGGTTTCGGAATAGTTCCTAAGTTATCTTATCATTTGTCGTTCTATATAGTTACCTAACATGCTTACATGCTCCAGTTACTTAACATGCTCACATGTCCAAGTTATCTAACATGCTCACATGTCCAAGTTATCTAACATGCTCACATGTTCCAGTTACCTAACATGCTCACATGTTCCAGTTACCCTACATGCTCACACGTTCTAGTTATCTTACATGTTCTAGTTATCTTACATGCTCACATGTTCAGTTTAATTCATATGTCTACAGTTTATATTATATCACATGTCCTTTACTTTATGCTACATGTTGCTTTACTTACTGTCTTTTCTATTCTTGGGATAAGTGCATTGGTAGCACACGAGTCTCGATTTGCTTTTACTTATTTCTGTTTCTATCCGTTGCTATAATTTGCATGCTGGTTTTAGTTCATAGTTTGGCTTCCTTTGTGGTACTTGCTATTGGGGGTCTGACCCTTGTTTGGCCAGATCTGATAGAGGAGCTCGGAGGATCTTCCGTACCATCTACTCGACGGTGACTACCCGGAGCACCAGAGTACCATAGTAGATTTTTTACATCATTCTTCTACTAGTTATGTACATTATTCTTTTGTGGCGTTTAGCCTCCGAGCACGTGTTTAACTCGTGTTTTGGACTTGACATTTAGCCTACGGGCCAGAACATGATTTGCGTATTCTAAACTATAGCTAGAGCTTATCATGTATGACTATTTGTCACGACCCGCACCCTAGAGTAAGGGCACGAGAAGTGGGTACGTCCAGCCTACGCCGCAGTGTTGGCGGTAGAACGCTGTCCTAGGTCAATCATCTAACAATATATAAGGTACCTGTACAGTATATACACTCCGAATGGAGGTGACATAGCAAATACAGTCTCAATCACATCTAAGGTAGAATACGATAAAAGATAGATAGATATAAAATTGTAGCCTCCCTTCCCGAAATTTTGAAAATTTTGAAATATTTTTTTATTTATTTATTTGATTTAAATGGTAATTTTAGAATTTTTGTAAATAACTATTTAGTTAATTATTACGGTAGATGATTTTAATCATGATTAAATTTGGAGCACAAGGTGACTAGGAATCATGGCACGGATAGTGCAGAGGCGTGCTTTGACTAGTGTATTAGCCCTGGTAGGGAAGACCGAGCCATAGTGACGTCCTAACTAAGAAAACCAGGGCAAGTTGCGACTTAACCCGTACCGAAGTTTTATTTATTATTTAATTATATTATTGGGTTTTCGGGAATCCGGTTGTACCAAACAAGCCCAGAATAAGCCCAAGTCAAATCCAAGCCCAGGTAGGCATATAGTGGGACCAAATACGACCTTGTAGATATATTTGGTAAATACAATTATTTTGTAAATATATATTTGGGAAATAGCAATTATTCTCTAAATATTTGTTATAGGTAGATTATATGTATTATTACTATTTTAATAGCGTTTACAATATTTGTATGACCTTCTGGAGTCAGATGAGTAGAGTGTGGGTTATATCCATCAGAAACGACTATTGGAGTATTTTAATTATTATTGGGACTATTATTATTATTATTATTATTAATGTTATTAATGTCATTAGTGAATGTAAGTTAATCATTTGTCTATATTAATCTCTAACTATGGCTTATATATTTATACGTGTATGTATATATAGAAATATGTGTGTGTATGTATAGATAAATAAATATGTATATGGGTGTATATATATATATGGGTAATTCATGATATACAAAAATTAGGCTCTATACATATATATATATATATACAAATATCGATCTAATTGCATTTTGTATATATATTAGTATATATATATATATATATATATATATATATATATATATATATATATATATATATATATATATATAATATTATATATATATATATATATATATATATATATATATATATATATATATATATATATATATATATATATATATATATATATTGATAATTCAATATTGCAATTATGGATAATATTTATAATATTTAAATTGCTTGCATGATGGTTCATAATGTATGCATATATAATATATCATTATATATAAATATATATACACATATATGTATATAACAAGTATTGATATTTATATATATATTTTGTATGGTGATAATGATAATAATAAGAAACAATAGCAAAGGGCCCAACCCAGGCCATCCAGGCCCGAGTCCCCAGCTCTAACCGAGCAGTCTCCCACAGCAGAACGAAAACTCTATATATATATACATATATAAATCGAGGAGGGGAGAGGAGAACCTCAAACCCTAATCATACGATATGAACATCCACTCTACCACCCCTAGGCGCACCATCGCGCACGCGCCAGCCCGCCGTGGGCGGCCGTCGGCCAGCGACGGAGTCGCCGGAGGCCACACGCGCGCAGCGCGCACAGGAAACAGAGGAAAACAACAGCAGGTACCCCTATTTCCCGATCTTTTTTGTATTGGATATTCGACCAAATCGAGAAGTATTAACTCCTATGTGTAGTCAACATATACACCGTCTAATCCCAGTAAATAGTTCCGAGAATCTTTGGATAACATGTTCGGGATTTCGACGCAAAGTCGACAAGAAACCATTTCGAAAACAGCCTCCAACCAGTCCCAAATAGCTCTGTTTGAGGATCGTTTTCGATCAATCCAGTCCAATATTAGAAAAAATGTTTGAAGACACTTGTTGACAATATGTAGGGCTTCGAATTCCTTCTTACGGAATTTGAATTCATCGACTACTCGTCGAGAAATCGAATCCCAAAGTTTTCCAAAAAGCTGTTTTAAAAACTAGAAATTTGTTCGATACGACGTTTGTCCCACCATTTCGGGCGACGTGGTCGCGAACCGTAAGCATCGAAAGCTGCGTAACGGCTTCGTGGTCGTGTGGGCTTTGACGGAATTCAAATTGGTTGCGTGTGCGCGACAAATTTGATCCGTATCCGTCAAAATTTACCGTATCGTACACTTTGCAAATTCTCCAATTACCTTGTGCACGCTCGTCAGATCGAGATGAAACTTGCGCCAACAGGACCGTATCATTTTTCTGGTCCTGTATGCCAAGATTCGGTCCAAATCTGAGACAGTTGAATCGTACGTCGTTTTGCGGGCCCCACGGTCCCACTCAACGGGCGATTTTGTGCACGGCCCCTCGGAATCCAAAATTGGACATACCGTTGGGTTCTTATCGGAAAACCGAATCCGTAGACATATAGTTTGACGACTTTAGAGACCATTGACTCTGGTACGCTTTTCGGTGCAAAGCGGGTCCAACGGCAGACATCGTTTTTGCCCAAAATTACCGTTTTGCCCCTGTATCCAGAATTGTACTTAAGGACAGGCAAGCCTAGCTAATTTGACTATTCTGAGAACGTTGGTAATGTTTGTTTCAGCTTTCGGAGACAGTTGTGATGACTTGGACTGTATGGCTTACTAGTGACTATATATTTGTTGGATCTGTGTGCAGCCTCCAGGCAAGTATACCTTGCCTCCCTCTACAGTTTGTTTACATGCATATTTCTATTATTATATAGTTTTACTAGTTGGTTATTACTTATGATTTGTATATCGTACATGCTAGTATAGCTATAGTCCTTGTACATGGTTAGCCTTGTTAGTTCAATTGGATTGGTTCTCTCGTGTATCGTGATTGGGTCGTGTCGTGTCTTCACCTGTATCTTGACTGAGTCGTGTCTGCAAGTATATGTGAGTGAACTGCTATTCCTTGTCTTTCCCACAACCTGCGAGTCCACACACGGGGCGAGGGTTGCCTTTGCACCTGCGAGTCCACAATCGGGGCGAGGGTGACTTGTCTTGAAGCTGACCTGCGAGTCCACATTCGGGGCGAGGGTTGGTATCCATTGATCTACCAGCAGTTCATTTTTGCATACTTGATCCTGTATCCGTGTACATAGTTACCTGTCAGTAGCCATATGTCAGTTTCCTGTCTAGATCCTGTTTGTACCATGTCTATATTATTGCATGATTAAACTGTTAGATAGGCATGTTTTATGTATCTTGCTAGTCCTCTGAGGACCTGATGATCTCTTCAGGTTTAGCGATTGCATGGAGTTAGTTAGTAGAGCGGGATGGTGGAGGATTACGATCTATGATACATGTATTTGCTTGTGATTTTAGTTTATTATCCTTTCGTGCTTTATATTCAGTACCATGATATACTCTGCTTATTTATAGACTCTTATCATTCTTGGAGTCTAATCGAACAATATGTTAATGGGCTGCAGACCATGACCCATACTTGTTCATTCTTGCTTTATATGATTCTTGTGGATTGAGATATAGTTTATATTAGACATGATACCATGACCTTGACAGCTTATACGTACTCGAGTCGGGCTGGAGTTCGCTCGATACGTAGCTGGCTTGCTCACGAGCTCGCGTCCGAAAACCGGGTGCGGGTCGTGACAAAAATGAAATAAAACCACAGAGATATAACCAGATAGAGTTCTAAGTGTCTAAGATAACACAAGTCCAGAAACATCCCAAATCTCAAATATAGTAATCCAGAGAATAAATACAACTGAAAATGACTAATCTAAACTAATGGTGTCTCATCCACTGCTAATGGATCCCGCTGGAGATCCAGGGGTAATGTCTCATCAAACTCTATTCTGGCCATACCCGTAAAAGGTAAAGCAATGAGCTAACATGTACTCTGTAAACATCAACGGTTATCCTGTCAGGAAAATGAGCAAGTACAAACACTAACAACAGTTCCATATGAATTGATAAATTCTATAAGAGACAGTATAATAAAATACAAGACAAAATCAACAGAAAATATATATCAAGATGTGAGTACTGAATTGGACGATAATATATATATAAAGGATGACTTGGGAACTATCCGAAAGCCGAGTTACAACCCTTAAACCAAACAAGGATCGGGGTTGTAACCCTTCTCCCGAACAGAACTTAGCCTCCTATGATAAATAAATATAAAAGGTGCCTTGAATTATTAGTGCGTTATGTGATCGGCTTGGGAAAATATGATCAGGCTTTCCATCTGACCGGCTATAAACAAGTAACAAGTACAAGTGTGAAGAATAAGGCCGGTCACCATGGAAAGTTATGAACAAGTAGGGTAAGGCTTTACCCGTCGTGAGGCGAGGGTATAGCTATGAACAAGTAACAAGTACAAGTGTGAAGAATAAGTAGGGATTTGATCACACAACCACTAAGAATTCCCCATCCCCGAATAGTATAAAGGATCCGGACATAACACGCCATGACACGGGATTCAAAAGCAGGTGATCAGCCCACTCCCAAGTCCATGTCTATACAAGTACAAGTAACAAATCGAGTCATGTACCAATATACCAAGTAATCTGGGAACAACATCTCATGACAGGATCCAACATATACTAGGCCGTGAACTATCGTGTCTGAAAATCAAGTAAGACACTACAACTGAATCGGATATAGCAGATATCAAGACAATAAAAACTATCAGTAAATGTACTCCCCTGTGGTCCTGAGATGATAAGGTGAACAGACGTTCAGAGTAATCACAGACCTATAGATGAGATGCCATAAGTCCAAACAGGGTTTAATAATGAAAAAAAAGCTAATCTAGTCATGATATGCAAGTCTAAGTCAAAACTAGGTCAAACCAAGTCACACCAAGCTAAACTAGGTCATACTAGGTCATACTGAGCCAAACTAGGTCACACTAGGACAACCAAGGTCAAACAAGATCACAGAAAGTCAATCCAAGTCAAACTAGGTCAATCTGGGTCAAGAGTTGACTTACAATTGACTTTTGGTAAAAAAAAGTCAACTCTGGTCAACTTTGGTCAACACTGAGTCAACCCTAGGTCAAACTAGTCAAATGTTGACCAACTGTTGACTTTCAGTCAACTGGTCAACTCTGGCTTGGTTTCGGTCAAATCTAGTCACTTATAGGCTAAGTTTGACTCTTGGTTGACTTTTGTTGACTTTTGGTCAAAATGGTCAACCGAAGTCAAAGCTAGTCTAGGAACGCTATTTCTGACCATTACCAACCAAGGGAACCAAATTCTAACCATATCTTAATCTCTAAACTCAAATACCTTAATTTCTAGGTATTACCTACATTACCCTTGCCAAGGTAATCCCGATACCTTGCATATTACAAAGGAAACCCTGCTAATACTCAAGATACTAGCCTAGGCTCCTTAAGGTAGCTAGATACTATCCTATCTAGGATTTACCTACCAAGAACTATAGGTTTTCCAGATATCTAGTCCATCTTAGGTTACATGTTGTTTATTCAATATTACCTTACCCTTATACCATTCTCACATCTAACTAAACACGCACACACAATACTCACTAACTCACTCACATGGCACCACACTTAGGCTCACTCCTAGGCTCTCCTATAGGCTCACACACATAGGCCTATAGCTACATATATAGGCTCACCTATATACCCATATCTAGACTCACACACACACACAAAAGCTCACACACGCACATACAAAAGCTCTTACACACACACACCTATAGGCTAAGTTAGGACTGATTTAGGGGCTGAATTTGTGGACTAGTTATAGGCTGGAATGAGGTTTAGATATAGGCTAATATGTATGTCAAGTGGGGGTCCTAAATAGGGCTGAATTTGTGTCTACACAGGCTGCCAAATGGGGACAGGTTTGGGGCGCTTGGCTGTCCAAAATGGACTGATATTGGGACTGTTTTGGGACAGCAATTGGCTGTCCATATAGACAGGTTTTGGGACTGAATAGGCTAATAATTTGTGGACTGATTTGGGTTGGTTAAGGCTGCTAATAGGCTGGTTTTGGGCTGGTTTAATGGACTGAAATGGACAGCTATAGAGCTGGTTTTGAACAGCAATAAGGCACTGGTTTGTGACAGGTTTTTGGGGTGTTAAGGGCTGTCCATTTTTGGACTGTTTAAGGACAAGTTTAGGGCAGCTTATATGCTAAGTTTGGGCTGTCAAAGTGTGTCCATGTGGGACTGGTTTTAGGCTGGTAAGGCTGAGTACTAAGGGACTAATATGGGGTGTTAAGGGGCCTGCCAAATGGGCTAAACAAGGGGACTGAAATGGGCTGGAAATATAGGCTGTTCTGTTCCAGGAAATCAGTCCCCCCTTGTGGGGACTGATACACTGCACTGCAATGTACAGTGCTGCTGTTACCAGCAGCTCTTCCCTCCCCTATTTTACTCTCTAACTCACTCCTCTATATCCCTCTAATCTCTCACTCTCTCTAACTCTAATTCACCACCCCATCTCTCAATCTTTCTATGTAAACACACATACACACTCACCAAACAAACTCTACCATCTCCACACTCTCAAATCCCTCCTTGGCCGAAATCCCTCACACCCCCATAGATAAATATGACACAAAAATCACACCAATATATATACATATATATATAAGACACCATATATATATATACATATATATATATATATAGACATTAATATACATATAACCAAATATATATATACAATATATAGATAAATAAATATGATACAATATGATACATGAAGAACACATCTCTAAACATGTAGAAATCTGAGATTTAATATCTAAATAATCATCCACACAATATATATATAAA
Source organism: Iris pallida (assembly GCA_029216955.1). Taxonomy (NCBI): domain Eukaryota; kingdom Viridiplantae; phylum Streptophyta; class Magnoliopsida; order Asparagales; family Iridaceae; genus Iris; species Iris pallida. The sequence goes on from JANAVB010042420.1 coordinate 39,576,788, forward strand.
TACAAGTGTCCAAAAGTAGGATTTTTTCCACTAGGACACAATCCCACTCATAGAACACACCTAGAAGTCTCCAAAAGGACACGAAACGGACACAAATGGAGACACAACCATGGGGGTCATTCCTATGGGTCTAAAATCATCCTATATGCATAAGGGAATGAAAAGGAGAAGAGATTTATACCTCCCGGTAGATCGAATCTAAGAAAAGCCTTTCCGATACGACACCGACACGTAGGAATCCCAAATGGACACGAACGAGCTCCGAATCCTCCCAAACTTGGCTAGCACCCTCTATCGATGGAGTAGAGGAGAAATGAAGAAGATTTGGTGGAAGAAATGATTGATTTGGAGATGAAATCAATGGGAACCTTCTCTAAAATTTAGGGAAGAACAAGAGAGAGAAATTTTGGGGGAAAATGAAATGAATGGATAAGTCAATCCCTCCTCCTGTGGCTGCCATGTGTGGGTGGTTTGTGTTAGGGTTATATACTAAAAGCATCACTTTTGTAGTAACCTTATTTTCTTTAATTTTGAATGAGAATCATATGGGCAAATGTTTGCATATTGTATTTGTTGCAAGTGTTAATGCAAATGTCTGATATTCTATATTGTAGATAATATGGTGTGTGGTGTCACACAGAAGATCATATTATCAGTTTCCTATGGAGTATATAAATAGTTCACAACCTAGATGGACTTGGACAATCTATTGGAAAGGTTGTAGTATAATCTGGTATTAGTCTATCTTGACTATAGGTTTACACTAGTACACTTTGTGTGTATTGAACAGGACCACTTGAGGTTGTTCTCTTTGTACTGACTACATAAGTGACAAACACCTCTTTTATTATGGATGCTTGTGCTCTTAATCCGGATATAATAACGGACATGTATATGCAGTGTGCATTACTTTGACTCATAAAAGAGTGAGATTCATTATAGATCAACAACCTCTATGAATTGGGTAATAACATTGTATGTATGATGGGCTGTTGATTATAAATGGAATCCATGTTCCGATACATCGGGTTGATGATGTCCTCTTAAGGAGCTCATAAGGATTGTCATGTAAACCCTGCAGGTGGAATATATCCGACATGACAAATAAAGTTGAGCGGTACTACTTAAGGATAAAAGATGTCGAATCAATATATTTGTCAGTAACTTGATTTGATCGACGGACATACGATATCTTAGCATGGGGAGCCAAACGAGCATATAATAAAAGGAGCCCACAAACATAATTTGGGATTAGGGAGGTAGTACGACAATAGCTCATTAGTGGACCGAGCTATTGTTAATGGGCCTGGATTATGTGTTCGGGCTGAACACGGGTTATCCAGATCCGTTAGGAGACCTAACCCTAATTTATCCGTATGGTCCCTGCCGTAGCCTATATATATCCTCTATTCTCTGGCCGTCAGATTACTGATCAGAAATCTGAAATTTTCTCTAAATTCGTGATTCACGTAAGGAGAGAAAGAGAGGGCTGCAAAGAAGAAAAAAAAGGTTGGGAGATCATCGCCCACACGACGTCCAACTCGAGGAAGGAATACGTGCAGAAGATCTTGGGGTCGTCCGCTCGAGACTGCCAGGAATTACTTGTCTCCTTTCCGCCAAAGGTATAATTCGTGAATCCTAGTTTCCGCCTATGAAGGGTTAGAACACGTATTAGATCTGTTTAACTTTCTATCGATCAAGACGCACACCAAAGGAAGGGTCCTGGGAATCCCCAGTTCCATCAGTTTGTCCCTATTTGCTGATGACCAAAATGCCCCCACTAACTTATATTGAATTAAATTAGGAAAAGGCTTTAGGTTGAGGCTAAATTAGTCTAGTTTTAAGGCTCTAATTAAACTTAACCTACCCATGAATAATTACTCTAACTCACTAACTAAAATAATGTCATGTGGGCCATGCCTAACTAATGTGTGTGTCCCACTAGAGTCAAAACTACCCCGGGTCCCCGATTCAAGTCGGATTGAGTTGAAATTCGAACCCGACTCAAATAACCCCAAAACAAAATCATAAATAATAAAATAAATTTCAAAAAATATTCTAAAATGAAAAATGACAAAAAATACCCATGTTCCTGAAAACTGGGGGTGACACTATTACTCTTGCTAGTCTTCACTCTGTATTACTAGCTTCATGATTATTGATATATGATAGTTTGGGACGCTTTACTATTTTATATTCCAGTTGATCTTACTTCTTGTACATTGTTTACTGCCTGTGATTGAGATACCTAGGATTGCTTGACCTAGGATCGACTATTGGCTTGTAGTAGTAACCCCCATGTCTATACAGCTTATACATTATTTCGGAGTACTGGAGTACTTTGGTATACGTAGCTGGCCTGGTCCGTCCCTACTTGCCAGTATTCTGGTTCTGGGGCGTGACAGAAAGAGACTGTCAAGTACAAAAAAAGGGACTGCTCAGATGGTGTAAAGGGCTGAACAATATGGGTGGACTGAATGTCGAGGATATGCAGGATAGTACATATAAAATACAGTCAATTGTAAGTAACTGACTAATACAAGATATGGATGGACTGCTATGATGGTAGGTAATATACTGATACAAAGAGGACTGCTCAATATGAAGTGCATTGGACTGGATCTTCTATTCAAAGACTGCACCAAACTAAGGTTAGAAACATGTGCAACTGATTCCAAATCAACATAGGGACTGAACATGATGTTGAAGGACTGAACTATCAAATATGAATTTAATCAAGTAAGGTCTGATGTACATATGTTGATGAATGAACAAGAGGAGTAATGGCTGCACTCATGAATGTATCCTAACCTAACTTCCATACTTGAGCCCCCTACTGGCCTAATTACTGATACAAAATAATATGGACAGCTATCATTAATGAATGTTAGGCCAAGAGACTTATGTGAACTTCAACTTGTGACGGAATAATACAAAGGGGACTGAACATATGTATGGACTGGTGTATAATATAAATAGGTTAAGGACTGAAACTTCAATACATACTAACTTACTGATACAAGAAGGACCCGAGACCCCTATCTGTAAATGGTTACATAGGAACTAAAGGACTGTCAATACCCGTATAGACTGAACAATAATGGATTAATACATGAATAAAGATACAAGACTGAACTCAAGAGGAATGAAACTGATACCAAATTAGGATTTAGGACTGTATAGTTAGATGAAGTGGGACTGAAATCATATAGAGAATGGGACTGGACTAAACTAACAGTGGACTGAACAAAGTAACATTAATGTAGGGCTAAATACTATACTATCTGTGGGTTGAACTATGAATTAGGTACTGAACAAAATTAAAATGGACTGAAACATGGTGACTGATACTGATATATGTATGCACCATTAAGTGGGACTGATATCAAATGAATATCAACAGTCCAAAAGATTTACAAACTGTCCACACAATATATATTACACTGCCCACATATATTCCAAACCCCCAATCCACAAACAATACATAAAATCCTCTTCTAAACACTAGATAAACTTACCAATGATAACCTATAGTAAATGCAAACCCAAAACAATATTTAAACTGAAATTTAGGGCATTAAATGCTCTAACGGTCATTTTGTCAAACACACGGCGTGCATATCTGATATACTCGTGGTAAGCACTTCAAATAGATCCAAACTTGACCCAAAGCATACCTACATGCTCTAAATCACTAGTATGACCTATTTTATTAATTTCACAAACCCTAGTTTCCTATTCTCGGATTGCCCCCAATGTGGATCAAAATAAAAGGGAAAACCCTCAAAATAGGAAGAAAAGAGCCTCTACTCCTCTTTAATGGCACCCTAATACAATGGGGGTCCTAAATGAATGCATCTACAGTAGTAAAATAAAAATTAGAGGTTTAGAGAGCTCATACCAATTGAGAGATAGATTCCCAATACAAAAATCCCTAGATCTAGATCTCCTCCATGCTCCAAGTGTCCAAATGCTCCCAGGCTAGCCAATAGAGTCTTCTCCTCTCCAAAGGGAAGAGAATGAAATTGATTTGAGAATTTGGAGATAATTTGAGAGCAGGAGGAATTTGGGGAAGAACTACTAAATTAGGGTTAGAAATGAAATGGATGGAGGAAGAAGAAGTGGTGCTATTAATAGGCAAGGAAAAAAAATAGGGGTCGGCCACATTAGGGCTAGGCTAGGGTTTGGGTTGAGGAGAGAATGCCTAAGAAGCCCCTCCTAGTTGTCATGACAAGTTCTAAGGGAAAAAATTTCTTCTAACTAGATTTTTAGCCTAATTCTAAATGACTAGATTTTCTAATTAGAGGCTAACTATTTTAGTGAAATGGGTTTGATTAAAATGTCTAATCTCACTAGCTATGGCCTACTATTGTCATAGCTAAACCTCTAGTCTAAACTTATTGAAATGGTTCTAGAGTTTACTAAATAGTATCACTAACACAATTAAATACATTAAGATAATATAATTATTCAATTCACACAAAAGTCAAAAATATCTTTATTTTAGAAAAGTGGTAGTTACAATCCTACCCCCTGAGAAAAATTTCGTCCTTGAAATTTAAGTTGGTTGTACTCTTCTTAAGGTCATGTCCCCAACAATCATGGTCCAAGAAAGCCCTATCTAACTCATATAATTCTATTGAAAGAACAAACATACAGGGTCATGGTATTATGGGTCATGACACGCAATATCAATTAGGGTCTCTGCTAACTACACTAACCATACTGTAGCACAAGACAATTCATAAGGTACCAAGAAACAAGCAAACAATGGTGGAAGAAAGGAAAGGAAGGTCACAACAAAACAATATGCTAACCTACCTCCTGTAGCCTTGGCCTTCCCATTCAGATGTAACTATCAGCTTGTCTAATTAGCTCTAGGTTATTTATACATATAAGGGCTACAATCTACTCATGCATCAACTCATTTCAAAAGGCATACTGAAACCTAGGTTATTTACTTACCTCCAATTGGGTCTAGTGACTGGAACTCCCTCATTGAGTCGGGGCTTTAGCTAGGATAGGTGCACTAGGATAGTCTCGTATCATGTGTGTAGCTGACCCACAAAATAGGCACAACCCTTTCCTTTTTTTTTACAGTCGGACCATACATGCCCAAGCTTCTTACAGTAAGCACAAGTAGGTACCCGCTCAACTGGCCTCTGCTGAGCAGGAATCCGAACTAGAAGGATGGCATAGGCTAAAGGTTCGGGCACTCCTTAGGCCCTGGGTGGATACTGGTCCTCACTCTCTTGGGACTAGGCTCTCCTCCTCATGAATTCACTAGGTCCTACAACTGTTGGATCCTCTGGCACTGCTCCCTTAGGATCTCGATCTGAACTCTCTGTGTCTCCAACACATTTCGGAGAAGTCCAAATATCTGAGTTCCATCAGGGAACAAACCTCTTGAGAATACGGTATGGGATGCCACTCTAGGAGGCAGAGGAGGAGACGGAGGAAGACTCTCGGTCTCAGACGAAACTGCAGCCCTCTCATGAATGGCAGGAGGTAGAGGAAGACTTTCTAGTGAGGCTGCTACCACCTCTTCAACGGTAGGAGGTACAACTACCCCCTGGTCAGCCAGAGGGGTCACTATCTCCTGAGCAATAGGAGGTGGAAGTTCGCCACCAGTCACGTCTGAAACTGCAACTGCTCTCAGACGACGGGCCCTGGTCATGGGTGCCATACTGGAAAGATAGATGGAAACAAAAATCATCAAGGATTGTAAGACAGATTATCATTAAACATAATTATAAAAACGGATAATTATCATAATAAATAGAAGAACTATCTACAATGGGTTACCACTTGTAATACCATCGGTACACTATGGCTCCAGGCCATGGACATGCTCAACTCACTGACACACACTATCCAGGATACTATACTACACCATATAGGATACTATCTTCTATTGTTTGTCTCAGTTCCTCAATCACCTAACACTGCTTAATTATTCTTCTTGCAATGAACACTGGTATACACCCGCAATCATGCACCCTATTGATACATTTATCTATCTAGAATACTCTCTCTAGGGTGTCTACCCAAGTCTTGACACTGTCCACTTAAGGCACTAACTCCTCTATATGGTACTTGGATGATACTTTCATACTAGGTTACTCATATCTCTCCCCCATACTAGCCATTAGAATGAACCTCTATAATACTTGAAATACTCCAGTTCTTGCTACTAAGGTGCCCCTTCTATTCTAGTACTCGGTGCAAATCATACCCTGACACTTATTAATTACTCTAGGGTTCTTATCTATAATTAGTTATCATAATACATATACAATTACTTCCTAACCATACTCTAAACAATTAATACTAATACTCAAGGATACTGACCTATTTGTAAGTCACCAAACCATCATACTATGAAGGAAATATAATGAAATAAAGCTCTACAAGGAACTGGACTAAAGAAACTGAAAGTATCTCTATTCCTAAGCTAGCTGATGATGGAACAGAATCCTATAATAATAGAAGCAAAATGATAGAGGTGATACATTAAGAACCCGTTTTAAGATACAATCTGATTGTCATACGCGTCTGTCCAAAATCATGATACTCAAAATCCTTGCCATGCCAGTAAGCATAGCTGCGATAAACAATAGATTCCATAACTAGGGTATGCACCTCTATAATCATGTCATCTAGAATCCTTGTTGTGCCGACTAATATAGCTGCGAGAAATTCTAAATTTTATTATTAAGATATATACATCCGTAGTCAAGTCCCTACATTTTCGCCACACCGGGTAATATGGTTGCGATAAACTCCATGCTCCATAACCAAGTAGACGTTTTACCTTTATTGTTGTCCTCATCAACATATGTCATCAGAAGGTACCGTAACTCAGGCCATAAAATTCATCTCGATGTGAAAATCAAAATCAACAACGAACCATCAAAAATCCATTTCAATAACAAGGAGCAAGGGTGAACAGAAACAAGAGGAAAGGATTTCGAATTGAAGTTCAAAACAAGATTCTCAAGGGTCGTCCCAAGAATCTCTCAAGAAATTCTTATTATTATTGAGTATCCTCTCATTCTAATATCTTATTTCCTATATCCTATCGCAGGCTCGTAGTAGTACAACTAAATCGTTGCACTACCATGACATCGCATCAATGTGAATCTTGACTTGTATGGACCACCACTAAAATTGTGTCACGACCCGCACCCAGTGAAAGGGCACGACACCGTGGGTACGTCCAGTCTATACCGCAGTTTCGGCGGTAGAACGTTGTCTTAGGACTCAACAATAGCCAAACACAATATAAGGTACCTGTCCAGTATATACTCTCCATACGGAGGACAATCTCAGAAAGATACAACTCAATCACAAAATAACTAAAGATGAATAACAACACGATATGGAATAGATAAAAAGTCAAAGTGTAATACAATCCAGAATAGAAATAAGTTTAAGTGTTATCAACACAACACAGAGTATGAAATAATAATATAACAGAAGTTAGCTGGAGACAAATCCAAATAAATGTCATAGCAGTCTAATCTAGTAACTACTGGTGTCTCCTCTAGGCTAGCTAGATCCTTCTGATGATCCAGGTCGCAAGTGTTGTCCAAGTCTGTGCCGTAATAAGTGGTGTAGAAGTCCTCCAAGTTCTCTGTAAAATTTTGTCAACATATCAGTCAGGATTGGAGTAAAATACATAACTCTGAAAGCAATTTTATTGTATAGTAGAAAATATAGTACGAGCAATAGACTAAGATACATGACATGCTGTAATGGAAATACATGAATATATGAAGTACAAATAATAAACTGAGTACACGAATATAATAGAGAAAATATAAACTATACATACATATATATATATATATATATATTTTTTTTTTTACATACATATATATATATATATATATATATATATATATATATATATATATATATATATATATATATATAAGTGATTCAGAGCACAAGACAGTTATGTGATTGGTTTAGGTTGTACATGAGTATTCGACGTTAACTCTATTATATGTGAGGATATAATCGACATATACATGAGTACACTAGGGGATTTAATCACATAACCACTTCTACTCCCCCTACCCAATCAATACACAAGGATCCGATCACGTTACGTTTTGTACATGATTGTTAGTTTGAACATGAAGCACATGTGAGCACATAAGAGTACATGAAAGCACATGAGAGTACATGAATAATACGAATACATGGAGTACACGATGTACATGATAAAGTACATGAATATGAAATACCTGATGTACCCGATAAGGGAATAATATCGCGTGACAAGATCCATATAGTACCAATCCATGTTAATTAACAATGTGTCAGCATCAAGTAAAGTAGTCTAGAGCAGGAAATATAGATACTACCATGATAAAAACTATCAGAGAATGTACTCACCTGATATTCTGAGCAACGACTGCGTATCGATATTCAAACTGGAGTCACAGAGACCTATTATAAAATTATAGGATTACAAAGTGTTCTAGAGTAAACAATTGATTTTAATGTGTTATCTATATGTTGTTAGGACATTTCTAGGTCAATAAAGTCAAATTGGGTCAATACTAGTCAATTGGTCAACCTTGGTCAACCTTGACCTAATTAGTCATTATCTAGGGTGTTGGTTAAGTTAGACTAGAATAGTTAACTAGGTACTGGGTTATCAAATAATATCCCTATTATATATTCACATATCTTTATTCATCTACCTTTTCTATAGTGTAAATTTATAATACCATACTCAATCTCATCAAACCATTAGAACATCCTATATATGTATATATCTTATACATTCATACATGTGCCCCTCTCTTACAAATGATATGGAGGAAAACATCAATTGGACTGAAACAAAATAATGTAGGGGACTGAATACATTAGAGACTGCTCCTACTATGGTTTGAACTTAGTAGTGAAAGTGGGGATTGATATAATAGGAAAACTAGACTGACAAGGATGGACTGAACACATATTAATTGATGACTGAAAAATCAAAGGACTGAAATATGGAGTTAAGTGTGGACTGAACTGTCACGATCCGCACCCGAATAATCGAACACGAGTCGGACACGTCCAGCCTTCATCGTTAGACACGACGAAGTAAGCTGTACCAAGCTAGGGAAAACTAACCAGATATCAAGACAAGTATGAAAACACAGCATCTATAAATGTATCCCAGAAAAGAAGTACAAGTCTCAGAATTTTATTACATTCCAGCAAATGACAGAAAGTCTACTAGTCTCAATACAAGAAAAATAATAGGGAAATACAAAGGTAAGCTCTAAGCCTCTGCAGCCTCTAAGTCAAGAGCAGCACCAGCTAGCTCTCCTGCATCAATTGGCTCCTCGTCATAGTATGTGTCGCACAGAGCATCCAACTCACCTACAACATATCCTAGTCAGGAGCGGAGCTAAGTATATCCAAGAAATGAACATGTACATCATGGTATGAATAAGAAACAGGAATATATGTAAAGTACAGGAATGAGAACAAGACATGAAACTGAACAGGAAATACTGAAAGTAAAACATGGAACATGGTAAGAGTCCTAAACATGAAATACCACCTGAACATGAAGTATAACCTGAACATAAAATACAACCTGATCATGAAATACAACCATGAATCCTGAAATACAACCTGAATTCTGACATGTGCAATATTGAAATATATCTAGATTGTGATCGGCTTGGGTAGATGCAATGAACATGAAATGGTACGACTTTGGTCCCGCGTGCACGATACGGGACCCAAACTATTCACATGAGTAGTAACAGGATTTGATCACTTATCTAAAGTATTTTCCCTCCCAGACACAAGTAATACATGAAACATGAAATCGGACAATACCGTGATACATCGTGTCAATCAAGGACATACAAGGATGAACATGCAAGACATGAGAAATGAACAAATCCGAGGAGTATACTTGCCTTGCTCCGGGTGATCGAAAAAGGGTAGTAAAGCTGGAAATCCTCCTGTTTATAATTACAGTGGATAAGTCAACAATGTGAAAGTAGAAATTCTAATCTAGAAAATTATTTTAACATAATCCTTAAATTATTCATTAACCTACCTTTGTATATGACCTATTAACCTCTATTTGTACAACCAAGCAATATCTATACAAATCTACACTATGAGGTAACTATCCTCAACCTTATTACCACACAACTTCATATGCCATGATCCTTAAGTGGCCAACACCTAATGATACTCATAGTTCTAAATTATCTACAAGAATTCTATTAAAGAAAAATAGAGCACATAAAGTTATTCTTAAAATAGGATTGAATCAAAGCCAACCCTTCTCAACTATCCTCCCATCCTAATATAGCCTGGCATCATTCCTAAATAGGATTAGAGTCTAAATAGGGTACTGCAATTAGTCTCTTTAACAGGGTATTAATCAATTCAGTCCCTAAGGTGGACTGATATCCTTAGTCCAATCAGGACATATACTCTCAGCTTATTCTCAAGTACTACAATTACTTGGCAGTCTCACCATGCTACATTCAAAATGAAGAGCAATTAAAGCTTCACAACATTCAGGAATTAACCCAGGGATTCCCTGGGCATACTCATGAGCATTCCTGTAGCTTATATGCCAAATTACCAACCCAAGGCTGTCCAAGTACTGTCCTGAATTGAACAGTCTCTAATATGTGACTGATACATCAATTCACTGTATTAGATACTGTTAAAACCCAACACAATCTTAGATTCAAGGTAACCAGTTTTGCAAAGACTGGTATAATTCAGTTTTCAATAGGAACTGAATTACAATCTAACTAATTTGGTAAATCATGATATATATATATCATTCAAATGGAATTGTCAGGAATTTCTAACAACCTAACCTGTCTTCTCTTCCATATTTGTTAGCTAATGGTCTTATGAAAGCAATTCAGGATTGAGAAAATCAATCTTAGGAAAACTAATGTAACCTGTCTAGTGCTTCTCCAGTCGACACACTAGTCCCAACATTAATTCAAAGTCAGTCCTTGAGCTGATATAAAAACCAGGATTTCTCAGGCTTAGGACTGGTACGATTCAGTCCACAAAACAGAACTTAAATACCAGTCCTGTGTGTAGTATCAGTCCAAAATCAGGACATCCCTCAGTCTTATTCCAGCCCAGGTCTCATTACTAACATCAGGAAATCTCATGTCTAACATCTCAGTACTACACACAGATTTTGTACTACATAGGAAATCTCATGTCTAACATCAGGAAATCAGGAAATTTTATTACTAACATCTCAGGAAACCTCATGTCTAACATCAGGAAATCAGGAAATTTTATTACTAACATCTCTAGGCTTCCAAGTATCAAAATCCTCATTTAAACCAACTGCAAGTGGAGAATATTCCAATTCTCAGTTTACAACTTCCTAACAGTTGCATCCCAATTGCCCATATCAGTTCAACAAGTCTCAGTATTAAATTCAGTCCAAAACATACTAATGCCTACCAGTCCTATATTAGCTATTGTCCATAACCACAAATTCTCAGGTTCATCCTACAGCCACCCTCAATCCCAGGTTCAACATTTCAGGACAGGGTATTGCTATGCCATTTCACATAAACTCAGTTTCTAAGGATATCTCGAATGGAGACAAGTCCCAGGTAGTACTTAATAATCATGTGATCAAGTTACAGTCTAAGGGAATATTAATTGTTGTGAAGTTCTCAACAACTCAAGACTCAAACACAAAAGTCTACAAACTATAACTCGACATAGGGAATGAACTCCTTTAAAACCAAAATATGGATGATTGAAATAAATCCCAAAGCAATCTACTTATTTCTCAGAACATAGATAACTTTTAGTGATAGAAGGAACAATTAAACTCAACCTTAAACACTGTCTCGAACACAAGGTGAAGGTAATGTATGTTCATAAATTGGTACTAAGCTAGACATGTCCAGGACTGAACATCAACTCTGTTTCCCACAGTTCATCACTGAGGATCATAGCCTCCATTCAATCCAGCCTCTAGTAATCAGGACTGATACAATCAATCCCTACACAGGGTGGTTACAGATTACTCCTAACTAAAGCATTTGATACACATCTTAACTACTCAGTGCCATCACCAGAATTTAGTTAATTTCGCTATGGGTACATTCCTTCTGATGCTCCGAACCCAAAACTCTGAGACTCAAACAAAACTGAAACTAACCACAGTCCACACAGGAAGAGTCTACTAAATGTGCATGAATGGATTAGAAATTACCTGAGCAAGGTTCTTGTGTCGTGTCGAGTCTTCTCTCTACGTTTCAGTCACAGGACAATCACCTACAATTCTGATGATATACTAGGAATCTATTTAAGGATCATTAACTCAATAAAGAAGAACACTACAATCAATTGAAGAGGCTTAAAAATCAATGATACCTAATGTTGATTCGAAATTATTAGAACTCAAAGAATTGATAAGGAGATCCAGTCACGATCCATACTCTGATTCAAGTCATCAAAACTAAAATTAAAGACAGAAGAATTTATAAGTTGATCATTGAGATGAAAAACAACTCATTGTCTAAATTGAACCAATTGGGATCGAGGAAGATGTTCAGATCGATCGATTGTGGGTTTAAATCTCCAGATCTGTCGTTCACCAGGAAAGAATTGACAATTCAATTGAAATATTACTCAAACTAAGAAGTCGTAAGAACTTATCATTCTTACCAATGATCCAATGGTTGTTGGAAGTCGATAAACTGAAAAAGGAAGGAAGAAACTCGAGAATCGCCAGTCTCCTATCGAGCCAGGAGCAAATTCTTCAGAGAGGATGATGCTCCCATCACCATGGCCGCTCCGTGATTGAACTTGAGGAAGAACGAGAGGGAAGAGATTTTGGAGAATTGCTCTGAAATTTGTTAGAGCAAAAGAAGATCTGACCTAGAATATATATAGGCGATCAGCTGGGACTAGCGTAGGGATCAAGCACACTTAGGGCGGGAAATTTCGATCTCCTCCCTGCCAATTGGTGAGAGGAAGTAGTGAATTTCGTTGAGAAATTTGAACTCAACAGAAATGAAAGAATGACAGTATGCCTGAGCTATTAAACTCAAACCTAAATTAATAGGGAAGCCCATGAATAGGGCCCAGGAAGGAATGGCCCAAGACTGAAATGTACACAAGAATTTGATAGATTTATAATAGCTTGGTAATAATTAAAGTATGTAATAAATTCTAATTATTTAATCAATACAATATAAAACTAAAAAAATTAAAATTATCAGGGAGGTGGAGTTACAAATCTCTCCCCCTTGAAAAATTTTGCCCTCGAAATTTTAAAAAATATCCCAAAATTGATTCACGAACACCACGAAATATTTATTGAAAATGGAAATTCAAAATGCTAAAATACAATCAAGTAAACAATCTAGGGTAGCGCTCTCGCATCTCATCCTCACGCTCCCATGTGGACTCTCCCGAAGAGTGGTGTCTCCACATGACGCGGACAAGAGGAATGGTCTGGTTCCGCAGATGCTTCTCCCTACGATCAAGGATCTCCACTGGCTGCTCCTCGTAGGTCAAAGGCCCACCTCTAGCTCTGAGTGGTCCACTACATGGCTCGGGTCTGGAATGTAACGTCGAAGCTTAGATACGTGAAAGACGTTGTGTACCCCCTCCAAGCTAGCTGAAAGCGCTAGTCAATATGTCACCTTGCCAATCTGCGCCGTCACGTCGAAAGGCCCGATGTATCTGGGGCTAAGCTTCCCGCCTCTGCCAAAACGAATGGTGCCTCTGGTCGACGAGATCTTCCGGAATACTCTGCCTCCAACTGCGAACTCCAGTGGCCGTCTGCTGTTGTCCGCCCAGTGCTTCTGCCGATCCTACGTAGCTCTTATGACGCTCTGAGCCTCGAGACCAAGTACATACAAGAAGTTGGAATAACACGATCAATGATCAAGAATCAAATAGACACGAGATAGAATGAAGTTTCAATTACAACTTAGAGGAGCAAAATCATGAAGACACATCTATTAAGTATGATAAAAAAATCAATATTTTAACACAAGTGGACTAGGACAAGATAGGAAAATCATGGTCAGATTGTCATGATTTAAGGTCGAAGTTTAGACAAGACACAAACGAAGTATGGAATCAAACTCTGGCAATATATAATTTTGAGGAATTCAATGATCTAACGATAAAATGCTAAAGGGAAGTTAGCAAGGGTTGATTGAGAAACGTACGAAATACTAAGGAGATACAATATCAATTCAGAATAAACGTGCAAGAATTTGTGATTCGAAAACCAATAATCATACGAAAAGAAATAGTCTCCAGGGTGTCCGAAAACATATAGTTAATTGAAATCACTGTACTTAGAATCCTGCCTTGCCAGTGTACATCTGGCTGCAGCGAACATTCAGTTCCATGACTCAAACAACGATATGTCACCGAATACTCTATCAACTTTATCAATCCAAACAAGTGTTAACGAAACAACTCAAGAGATCAAATATGAAATTTTTTGGACAAGCCTCGATAATACTCGAAAATCGACAAATACCCGAAATTATTTCAACTTAAGTTCCTGGCTCGCCAGTGCGCTGCTGGCTGCAGTGAAGCCTTACTCTCCATAATCCAGATAATGGTTGCAGTGTGCAACTGCCATGCCCCAGTAGGTCATTGAGTAGTCTCTTGATCTTATCCATAGAATACTTCAAAAAGAATTCAAGGAATTCAAAATGGGTTCTCATAGTCCAAGTCACAAAAATGGTATTATCTGCCTGTTAGAATACAAGGGTTTATTAGGTACTAAGAAACAACACGGAATCTAATTAAGGAATAGTGAGTACAAAGGCAACAAGGAAATTTTCAACCCTCAACAGTGAACAGAGTTTCAAATGGTAACCGAATTGTCAAATGAAACCTGGGATGGTAACAAGATTCCAGATGTGGGGCACTATGCCGAAAGGAATAACAGGGTCTCGAAGGATAAACAGAAACAAATTATCAGATAGGAGACAAAGTTTCAATTTAAGAAATAAAATCTCGAATAGCAAATCTCAACGAGGAAACAAGGTTTAAAATAATGACTAAAAAACAGGTTCCAATAGAAAACAAAGTATTGGGTCGTAAATATGAAACAAGCGAATCTCAATAGTAAACAAAATCGTAAATAGAGGGCGAGTCCCCGGATAAAGTCAAAATAGGAAATAAAATCTTAAACAAACATCAATAGAAGTGAAGGTTCAAACATGGTTTCAGAATGATATTTCAAGTAGGAATAAATCTCGAATAGTACAAGTTTAATTAGCGAACAGAATATCAATAAACGAGTAGGAACAAGTATCCATGAAACAAGCAAAATCTTGGATAGGAGACAAGGTCGAACAAGTAGTGGACAAACAACTATCAAATAGAAAATCAAAGTCATGAAAGAGGAATAGGCATACCGCATCGAGTAGTCGATTTCAAACGAATATCAAATTGTGGATATGAAGCATGTTTACTGAATAGGAAACAATATCTCGAAATAAGTTTCGAATATCATCCCAGGTTTCAAAAATAGAAAATGAGAAGTTGCAAGAAATGAACTAAGTGCTAAGAGAAATTTTAAGGGAAGACTGGATTACGAATCTAGATACATGGTTCTCTCCAACCATGCAAAAGAAGTCTTCTGTCTTCAGTCTATCTTCAGTATTCCTCCGGGACTGGAGTATCTTCAATCTTCCTCAACTTTCCTGACGTAGGCTGGTCCCTGCAGTAGTGCTCCATGTGATTGCTGAATCTGGAGAGGCGGGTCCCCTTATTGCAGTCTTGGTGCTCTTCGTGCTTGTCCTTGGGCAGTGTGATCAACGCTCTCCGGGCAATCCTTGACTTGATGGGCAGACGATCCGCAGTGCAGGCGTAGCCTTCGTCTCTGGCGGCACTCTTTATGGTGATGTCCCGGCGACGGCAAAAATTGCAGGTGGTCGTCATCTGAATCTGAGTCTGGGTCTCCCGCTGGGCTGAAGCGCAGAGCCTCTGTTAGGAATATACGTCTGCTAGCGTGCTGGTTGTTGAGATCTGCTCCCGATGATGCGACTGGTGGTGTGACCGAAGAAGCGCAGACTAAGTGTTGCGACGCTTTGCGGGTCCAGGATAGTTGTTGTCTTCGTCATAAGTTTGCATGTCGCTCCTGGGCTTTAGCTTTCCATCTTGTTATATGTGTTACGAGCTGGATCTCCCGGTTGGTGACTTCAATCTTTAGATGAGTCGGGTTCTCAGGGACTTGAAATGATCTTCAGTTGCGACTCCAGGTTCTCGATCTTCTCCTCGATACAAGATATGTGCTCGGTGTTAGAGAAGTCCAAAGGTCTGGGAGTCTGGAAGCAGAAGTCTTTTCTGGCTCGAGAAGCGTATCCACAAGTCTGGCTTGGAAAATGATGGCTTGCTCTCTCTCTGGGTGTCAAGGAACTTTTCAAACATCTCCGTCAACTGCGTACTACCCATGGGGATAGTAGGGACGACCTGCGGGGTGGAAGCTCGAAACCTCAAGTATAGGTGGATCAACCGTTCCGGTGTCACGTGCTTTTGAACTATCTGAAAAACAGAAAACTGTTAAAATAACCTAGACCTAAATACAACAAGTGTTTATAGAATATCAATATACCTGATATACCTGATATACTTGATATACCCTTATTTACCGATTTTCCTATGTTGTGTTCAAGTTTTTCTAGTATTATCAAGTCCCCCGATAGTACGCTAAGACCTAGGTACCATTAGGATAGACCTGTATGGGCCACCACTAAAAATATGTCACGATCCGCTCCCGAATAATCGGATACAAGTCGGACACGCCCAGCCTTCGTTGTTAGACACGACGAAGTAAGCTGTACCAAGCTAGGGAAAACTAACCAAATATCAAGACAAGTATGAAAACACAGCATCTATAAATGTATCCCAGAAAAGAAGTACAAGTCTCAGAATTTTATTACATTCCAGCAAATGACAGAACGTCTACTAGCCTCAATACAAGAAAAATAATAAGGAAATACTAAGGTAAGCACTAAGCCTCTGCAGCCTCTAAGTCAAGAGCAGCACCAGCTAGCTCTCCTGCATCAATTGGCTCCTCGCCATAGTATGTGTCGCACAGAGCCTCCAACTCACCTGCAACATATCCTAGTCAGGAGCGAAGCTAAGTATATCCAAGGAATGAACATGTACATCATGGTATGAACAAGAAACAGGAATATATGTAAAGTACATAAATGAGAACAAGACATAAAACTGAACAGGAAATACTGAAAGTAAAACAGGGAACATGATAAGAGTCCTGAACATAAAGTACCACCTGAACATGAAGTATAACCTGAACATGAAATACAACCTGATCATGAAATACAACCATGAATCCTGAAATACAACCTGAATCCTGACATGTGCAATATTAAAATACATCTAGATTGTGATCGGCTTGGGTAGATGCAATGAACATGAAATGGTACGGCTTTCGTCCCGTGTGCACGGTACGGGACCCAAGCTATTCACATGAGTAGTAACAGGGTTTGATCACATATCTATAGTATTTTCCCTCCCAGACACAAGTAATACATGAAACATGAAACCGGACAATACCGTGATACATCGTGTCAATCAAGGAGATACATGGATGAACATGCAAGACATGAGAAATGAACAAATCCGAGGAGTATACTTGCCTTGCTCCGGATGATCGAGAAAGGGTAGTAAAGCTGGGAATCCTCCTGTTTATAATTACAGTGGATAAGTCAACAATGTAAAAGTAGATATTCTAATCTAGAAAATTATTTTAACAAATCCTTAAATTATTCATTAACCTACCTTTGTATATGACCTATTAACCTCTATTTGTACAACCAAGCAATATCTATACAAATCTACACTATGAGGTAACTATCCTCAACCTTATTACCACACAACTTCATATGCCATGAACCTTAAGTGGCCAACACCTAATGATACTCATAGTTTTAAATTATCTACAAGAATTCTATTAAAGAAAAATAGAGCACATAAAGTTATTCTTAAAATAGGATTGAATCAAAGCCAACCCTTCTCAACTATCCTCCCATCCTAATATAGCCTGGCATCATTCCTAAATAGGATTAGAGTCTAAATAGGGTACTGCAATTAGTCTCTTTAACAGGGTATTAATCAATTCAGTCCCTAAGGTGGACTGATATCCTTAGTCCAATCAGGACACATACTCTCAGCTTATTCTCAAGTACTGCAATTACTTGGCAGTCTCCCCATGTTACATACAAAATGAAGAGCAATCAAAGCTTCACAACATTCAGGAATTAACCCAGGGATTCCCTGGGCATACTCATGAGCATTTCTGTAGCTTATATGCCAAATTACCAACCCAAGGCTGTCCAAGTACTGTCCTGAATTGAACAGTCTCTAATATGTGACTGATCAATTCACAGTATTAGATACTGTTAAAACCCAACACAATCTTAGATTCAAGGTAACCAGTTTTGCAAAGACTGGTATAATTTAGTTTTCAATAGGAACTGAATTGCAATCTAACTAATTTGGTAAATCATGATATATATATCATTCAAATGGAATTGTCAGGAATTTCTAACAACCTAACCTGCCTTCTCTTCCATATTGGTTAGCTAATGGTCTTATGAAAGCAATTCAGGATTGAGGAAATCAATCTCAGGAAAAACTAATGTAACATGTCTAGTGCTTCTCCAGTCGACACACTAGTCCCAACATTAATTCAAAGTCAGTCCTTGAGCTGATATAAAAACCAGGATTTCTCAGGCTTAGGACTGGTACGATTCAGTCCACAAAACAGAACTTAAATACCAGTCCTGTGTGTAGTATCAGTCCAAAATCAGGACATACCTCAGTCTTATTCCAGTCCAGGTCTCATTACTAACATCAGGAAAGCTCATGTCTAACATCTCAGTACTACACATAGATTTAGTACTACATAGGAAATCTCATTTCTAACATCAGAAAATCAGGAAATTTTATTACTAACATCTCAGGAAACCTCATGTCTAATATCAGGAAATCAGAAAATTTTATTACTAACATCTCTAGGCTTCCAAGTACCAAAATCCTCATTTAAACCAACTGCAAGTGGAGAATATTCCAATTCTCAGTTTACAACTTCCTAACAATTGTATCCCAATTGCCCATATCAGTTCAACAAGTCTCAGTAATAAATTTAGTCCAAAACATACTAATGCCTACCAGTCCTATATTAGCTATTGTCCATAACCACAAATTCTCAGGTTCATCCTACAGCCACCCTCAATCCCAGGTTCAACATTTCAGGACAAGGTATTTCTATGCCATTTCACATAAACTAAGTTTCTAAGGATATCTCGAATGGAGACAAGTCCCAGGTAGTACTTAATAATCATGTGATCAAGTTACAGTCTAAGGGAATATTGATTGTTGTGAAATTCTCAACAACTCAAGACTCAAACACAAAAGTCTACAAACTATAACTCAACATAGGGAATAAACTCCTTTAAAACCAAAATAAGGATGATTGAAATAAATCCCAAAGCAATCTACTTATTTCTCAGAATAGAGATAACTTTTAGTGATTGAAAGAACAATTAAACTCAACCTTAAACACTGTCTCGAACACAAGGTGAAGGTAATGTATGTTCATAAATTGGTACTAAGCTAGACATGTCCAGGACTGAACATCAACTCTGTTTCCCACAGTTCATCACTGAGGATCATAGCCTCCATTCAATCCAGCCTCTAGTAATCAGGACTGATATAATCAATCCCTACACAGGGTGGTTACAGATTACTCCTAACTAAAGCATTTGATACACATCTTAACTATTCAGTGCCATCACCAGAATTTAGTTAATTCCTCTATGGGTACATTCCTCCTGATGCTCCCAACCCAAAACTCTGAGACTCAAACAAAACTGAAACTAACTACAGTCCACACAGGAAGAGTCTACCAAATGTGCATGAATGGATTAGAAATTACCTGAGCAAGGTTCTTGTGTCGTGTCGAGTCTTCTCTCTACGTTTCAGTCACAGGACAATCACCTACAATTCTGATGATATACAAGGAATCGATTTAAGGATCATCAACTCAATAAAGAAGAACACTACAATCAATTGAAGAGGCTTAAAAATCAATGATACCTAATGTTGATTCGAAATTATTAGAACTCAAAGAGTTGATAAGGAGATCCAGTCACGATCCATACTCTGATTCAAGTCATCCAAACTAAAATTAAAGACAAGAATTTATAATTTGATCATTGAGATGAAAAACAACTCACTGTCGAAATTGAACCAATTGGGATCGAGGAAGATGTTCAGATCGATCGATTATGGGTTTAAATCTCCAGATCTGTCGTTCACCAGGAAAGAATTGACAATTCAATTGAAATATTACTCAAATTAAGAAGTCGTAAGAACTTATCATTCTTACCATTGATCCAATGGTTGTAGGAAGTCGATGAACTGAAAGAGAAAGGAAGAAACTCGAGAATCGCCAGCCTCCTATCGAGCCAGGAGCAAATTATTCAGAGAGGATGCTGCTCCTATCGCCATGGCCGCTCCGTGATTGAACTTGAGGAAGAACGAGAGGGAAGAGATTTTGGAGAATTGCTTTAAAATTTGTTAGAGCAAAAGAAGATCTGACCTAGAATATATATAGGCGATCAGCTGGGACTAGCGTGGGGATCAAGCACACTTAGGGCAGGAAATTTCGATCTCCTCCCTGCCAATTGGTGAGAGAAAGGAGCGAAGTTCGTTGAGAAATTTGAACTCAACAGAAATGAAAGAATGGCAGTATGCCTGAGCTATTAAACTCAAACCTAAATTAATAGGGAAGCCCATGAATAGGGCCCAGGAAGGAATGGCCCAAGACTGAAATGTACACAAGAATTTGATAGATTTATAATAGCTTGGTAATAATTAAAGTATGTAATAAATTCCAATTATTTAATCAATATAATATAAAACTAAAAAAAATTAAAATTATCAGGGAGGTGGAGTTACATGAACATTAAGATAAACACATGAATAAAAGGGGACTGCACATATGCATTTGGGATGATAAGTATGGCAGGACAGAACATCAAGTAGGTAACATAGACTAAACATGCAATGGTATGCGGGACACTCCACTAGGACTGATACCATGTCCATTTCAAGGACTGAGACAATAGGATATAGTGTGGGCTAATCCTAGTTAAGGGTCTGAACATCAAGGACACAACTAACTTGAACCGTAACCCTTCTTACACTGGAATGTGCAGATAATGAGGGGCACTATACAGTTAGATTAAACTGACAATAGAGTAAAGGGAGAACTGATACTCAGGGAAGTATCAATAGCTGGACATAGAAATGTATATGCACTAAAATATTAGGATAGGAAATAAATATATAGGGTGCAGGACAGAACAAAATGCATTGATGTAGATGTAGGACTAGAGATTGAACTCTCAAGTTTCCTCTAAACTGGAACTTAAAGTCGGTAGAGCAGAATCAAAAGGGAAGGGAACAGTACATGGCTTCCCTACAGATACACCATATCAGTATGGAGGAAAGAGACTATCAAGTATGGATAAATCAGACTGCTCAGATGGTGTAAAGGACTGAACAAGATGGGTGGACTGAATGTCAAGAATATGCAGGACAGTACATATGAAATGCAGTCGACTGTAAGTAACTGACTAATACAAGATATGGGTGGACTGCTGTAACTCCACTGTTCATAAATAACTGAATATTTTCTATATTTCTTTTTCTTGATTAATTCCTAGTTAATAATTTGAATATTCTATTTTAAATCCTTTTAACTATTTTAGTTAATGATTGAGTATTCTATTATTTCCTTTATTCCTAACTTTTATTTTCTATTTTTCCTTAGGATCAATTCACCCATTTGAATAGGCCAACTGACCCATTCATAGCTCCCTTGATCCCTATTCAAAATATTCAACCAACTATTTTCCAGCCTATTTAATCTTTAGCCAGCCCATTCTATTAGGCCCAGCCAGCCCGGCCTGTTAAACCTTGGGCGCGGGTCCAAACTTCAAACCCACTAGCCACCCGACCCGAAAACCAAACCCGCTAACCCGAAACCCGACAGCTGAACCCAACAGCTACATAATTCAAATTCCTTTCCTTTCTTTCCAACTCTATTTCCCTCCACCGCTGCTGTGAGCCGACGACGACGACAACGACGAAGACGATGGCGACACCAAGAAATCAAGTCTCCTCTAGAAGCTTCTCTCCCTAACTACCTAACTGCCTACCTCATTCCCATCGTCGATCTCCAACAACCAAATTCTTTCCGACCGTCGGATCGTAACGGCCACTGTCCGCCCAACCGTCGGTCAAGTGCCCGGCCAACCACCTGACCGACTGTCACACCCCAGAACCAGAATACTGGAGAGCGGGGGCAGACATAGCCAGCTACGTATATTGAAATGGAAACCACCTCGATATACGATCACGACTGTCTAGATATGTGAGGGTTTTCTACAAGCCAACAGTCTCTTATGGTCATGAACAAGCCTAGTGTCTCAATCACCACAAGTAAGTAAGGTCGCAAGAAGTATGATCATTAAATATACAATAATAAGGCGTCCCAAATATTACATATTCAGCTGATCATGAAGCTAGTCGTTACAAAATGTTAGGACTAGCAAGAGTTTAGTCATACATGATCAACCATAGGATTTGTCAATCATGTTTACAGCCCGTAGGCAGACAGTAAGTAAAAGTGCATCGAGCTAACAGGTGCTCGTCGGCTAAACGCCTCAAAAGAATAATTTTACAATGAAGTGGGCAAGACAAAAAGGAAAACCCACTCTTGGCCCGGATTCCGTCTAGTGTTCACCATTGGGCTGGAAGCTTGGTAGATCCTCGGGAGCTGCTCCGAAATCTGGCCACACAAAACCAGCTGGGTCAACCCCAAAAAGAGCAAGTGCCACAAGGGGGCCACGAAATAAGAACAAAAGCCAGCAATCAGCACAAGAAAATCTAATATTAAAATTAAAACTTACGAAAACATGGCAGGGTGATATACGACGAGATAACCATGGAACTATTCCGATAGCCAGGTTACAACCCGTAAACCAAACAAGGACCGGGGTTGTAACCCTTCGTCTAAACAGAACTTGGTTTCCCACCATTTATCGGCAAGATAATAATGTAAGAAATCAAGACAGGAAGCAATATTGTACTGGATCAAGACATGGCTAAACTGGTTATACCTCATTCAATCAATCACGGCCAAGCATATACTACGGCTTACTACTTTAACTAACTAGGGTTATCACAGACCTAATTACTAACAAGATGCAGTGAGATTGTTCCACAGTCACAAGCCCTGCAGACCATCCAGGCTACCTAGGACGAAAGATTAGGGTTGAATTCAGGTGGGTACATCGTCCAGGAGACAAATGTACCCTTAGGTGACTTAGAGGGTGCAACACTCGACGGTGCGCTGGAAATGTGCCCTACTCGACGGCAGGCTACAGATCCCAAGAGCGCCCAGGTAACGGGATTGCCTGTAGCTGTGTCATCTCTTCATGACTACTGTGTTATTCTAGTTATTAACCTTAATCCATTTTAGTAGGTACTCCTGACCGTGGTACTCAGGAGTCCCATCCTAGACATGATGCAAGACAGGACAAGTGGATTTAACAAGCAAGCAAGAAAGAACCACCCACGATGTCAAGGCAAGTCAAGTTAAGTTATCAAGATAAATCATGTCAGGGTACTTGTCAGGAGTGCGCCACGACGGGCCACTATCATGTCAGGTTGGTCATGTCAGGAGTGCACCACTACGGGTCACTGTCGTGTTATGCTAGTTCCTTGCCATACCATGCCATGTGCAATAGTCATTCCAAATATATTAAGTAAAATCAAGTTTATGACAAAAGGCGTAAGGATATAAAATGGGCGTAAAATATCTAATAAAATATCAAAATACAGGGTTATAAAAGAGCCAGGCTTAAAGAAATAAAACCAAAACTCCAAGAGCTAATGGGTTAAACAAGGGCTCAAGGGGCAGCGTATGTGAAAAGTCACGCACGCTCAAGGGGCAGCGTAGGTGAAAAGTCACGCACGCTCAAGGGACAGCGTAGGTGAAAAGTCACGCACGCTCAAGGGGCAGCGTATGTGAAAAGTCACGCACGCTCAAGGGGCAGCGTAGGTGAAAAGTCACGCACGCTCAAGGGGCAACGTAGGTGAAAAGTCACGCCCGCTCAAGGGGCAACGTAGGTGAAAAGTCACGCACGCTGAGAGAGCAGCGTAGGTGAAAAGTCACGCACGCTACAGAGAGCAGCGTAGGGGAAAAGTCACGCATGCTGAGAGAGCAATGTACGTGAAAGTCACGCACGCTACAGAGAGCAGCGTAGGTGAAAAGTCACGCACGCTGAGAGAGCAATGTACGTGAAAGTCACGCACGCTCAAGGGAGCAGTGTACGTGAAAGTCACGCACACTCAAGGAGCAATGTACGTGAAAGTCACGCACGCTCAAGGGAGCAGTGTACGTGAAAGTCACGCACACTCAAGGAGCAATGTACGTGAAAGTCACGCACGCTCAAGGGAGCAGTGTACGTGAAAGTCACGCACACTCAAGGGGCAATGTACGTGAAAGTCACGCACGCTCAAGGGAGCAGTGTACGTGAAAGTCACGCACGCTCAAGGGAGCAGTGTACTTGAAAGTCACGCACACTCAAGGAGACACGCTTCCAACAGGAAGAGTGCTCAAGCCTGCGTACGCAGCGCTAAAGAGCGCGCGCAGCTCAGTGTGCGTAAGCTAAACAGCTCTGCACACTGCTCACTGTCTTCTCCAAACAGCAAGAACACCATGGATGAACTCAAGCTTCAAAGCATCATAACTTGGCCATCCGAACTCCAAATCCAGATTTCCAAAGTTCCAACTTAGGTAGAATTGAATGCTCTTCCACTTGGAAACACCAAAACCCATGAAAATCCAACTTAAAGAGATCAAACCATGCAAAATCCGAAAATAGAAATAACTTAGATCTAGAGCAAAGGAGACTTCAAATCACAAAACACCAAGTTCTAATGTTGATCACCATGTCCTAATCTAGCAAATAAACCAAGAAAATAGGGCTCTTATGAAGTGGCAAGGTGCACTTGCCTAGGGTTAGGAGAGTTGTGGAGGAAGGAGAAGAAGAAGAAGAAGGAAATTAATGGTGGTGGTAAATGAAGAGAGAGAGTGGTAGGTGGGAATATAAAGAGGGGGAGTTATGGTGGGGATGAGGGGTAGCATAGGCTAAGGTGATCCAATACCTATAAACCAACCAAACCGAACCAACCCAATAAAATCGAGCCATGCCAAAACCCAAAATACGAGAAATACCGATATTCCACAAGTTAAGAAAAATAAAAATACAATACATGCCAAAATCCAGATACGAGTATAAATACGAAATACGGGAAAATACGAAAAATGAGGGTGGCACCGATGCCCCGCCTATAAATAGACCCCAGTTCCCTTCTTCTTCATTCAGACTTGAGAGCGGCGAAGCCCTGCCAAATTTTTCCCTACCCTGTCCCTTCTTTCGTCGACGACGAGAAGTGGCCATGGCGAGCTAGACGACACTGCGAAGAAGACAGCCAAGCGTCGTGGAGTAAGTATTGTTCCTCTGTGTTCTTCGATTTCAATCTCTCCACTGGTCTTGATAGATTTTTCTCTATTCGTTGGCAG
Source organism: Iris pallida (assembly GCA_029216955.1). Lineage (NCBI taxonomy): Eukaryota > Viridiplantae > Streptophyta > Magnoliopsida > Asparagales > Iridaceae > Iris > Iris pallida. The sequence goes on from JANAVB010042420.1 coordinate 39,602,490, forward strand.
TCGGCCATGGCATCTACTTCGTAGATAATGATCGGATCTCGAATTGCTCACAGCTTCTGAAATCCTTTCTCTTTGATCGACTGGTAAGTATTCTTACTCTTCCTCGAATTGGCAGTGTTTGATTTTAAATTTTTGAACGAGTTCTTGATCCTTTGTTTTAGTTCGAGTTGATTTATTGGGATCGATTGATCGATCGGTTCATTTTGATTCAAGATTTGTATTGGTGAGCTCTAGATTCGATCCTGTGTATTTCTCCAAATTTTGGAGTCGAATCAGTTCAAGTTGAACTCACAGTTACTTTTTCTATTCTCGCGCATGACTTGTTCGACGAAATGCCCAGAAGAACGTATCGGCGAGCCGTAGACTCGGGGGCACCATCATCGGATACTGCACTTCTGTGTCGAACCGTTGCGGAGACTCGGGTAACAGTTCTTGACCCATTCTACTGAAATTGGTTGAATGCACTGTTCGGATTGGTCGAGTTTATGTCAAGCTTGTGTTGAGACCGTGCTACCGTGTGTCGGATCAATTCGTGTGAGTGTCCAGGCTCTGTGGACACGAATTGTATCCAGCAGACACGGGTGGAGGTTGGACACAAGAACAGTTGATACTGGTATGACCGATTAAGACTTTACTGTGTGGGTTGTTCGTTAGGTCCAATATGACCGTTGGACTCTATTATGTTTAAATATAACATATGGTTTAGTCTGGGCTTAGTTGATTTGTGTTCAGTAATACAATATTGTGGGCCATGATATGGGCTCAAGCCTATGGGCCAGTATAAGCTAGTCTGAGTATTAGTTGTTAGTAAAATGAGTGTAGCAATAGTTATTAGTTTTTAGAGTTGAATTGGTTTAGGCTCACATGCATGAGAAGTAGAGAGTTTACTGGTAGTAGAATGTTAATTAGATAAATTGTAGTAATGTTGAACTTAGTTAGTTATGGTTAAATGTTAGAAAGTTGGTTAGGATTAAGGAAAAATTAGAAGTCTCTAATTATATTATTATTTCCTATTTTAGGTGATTAAAGGACAAGTACCAAAATCCCGGAATCAAGGCAAGTACATGTACTCAGTATTACCATCATTGCATGCATTGCACTCACACTTGTTATCGTGTCATTTATTTCACTTGTTCTCGATTGATTGCTTGTATTGTTTCTCGTGTCGTGTGGGGGATGTTCTAGAGACATGTGATTGACTAATATTGGACAAATGTTGCCTGATAGCATACTCTGTATGCCTGAGTCCATTTCGTGCGTGACTGATAGCATTGTCGTCAGACATGTCTGATTATTGCGTGACTGATAGCATTATCGTCAGACATGCCTGATTATATATTGACTGATAACATATTCTATATGTCTGATTACATATTAGTCCCCACATGTTGATAACGTCCAATTGCACATATACACGTAGCTAGTGCATGTTTATTGTTCATCTTGTTCTCTGTCTTTCAGTTATATTAGCTATATCGTTCCATTGATCTCCATGGTGAGTTTTATTGAGTTACATTGTACTTTGCTCCTTTCATGACTGGATCGTTGATTACAGGTGAGATGGATCATAGATTATCATTCATGGTTGGCATTGGAGCTCACTTTATATTGATGTATTTAGTTTCATGTATAGGGATTTATTGAGTGTATTTGTTTATATGTTGTTGTTGTATCATTTATCTTTACCGGCTTTGTACCCGGACATTCATGTATAAGTTGTAATAATTATATAGTGGATTGCTATGATGGTTAGTATAGATTCCGTGATTAGATGCTGTGATGAGATTACTCTTGGTATTGATGACTAGATGGCTCACTACCGCTGTCAACGACAGTGTAGGCCGGGCATGCATCGACCCGTACCCGATTATTTGGGAGCGGGGCGTCACAACTGCTAGGATGGTAGGTAATATACAGACACAAAGAGGACTGCTTAATATGAAGTGCATTGGACTAGAACTTCTATTCAAAGACTGCACCAAACTGAGGTTAGGAACATGTGCAACTGATTCCAAATCAACATAGGGACTGAACATGCTATTAAAGGATTGAACTATCAAATATGAATTTAATCAAGTAAGGGCTGGGGTACATATGTTGATGACTGAACAAGAGGAGAAATGGATGCACTCATGAATCCAACTTCCATACTCGAGTCCCCTACTGGCCTAATTACTAATACCAAATAATATGGACTGATATTATTAATGAATGTTAGGCCAAGAGACTTATGTGAACTTTAACTTGGGACTGAATAATACAAAGGGGACTGAACATATGTACGGACTGGTGTATAATATAAATAGGTTAAGGATTGAAACTTCAATACATACTAACTTACTGATACAAGAGGGACCCGAGCCCCCTATTTGTAGACTGTTACATAGGAACTAAGGGACTGTCAATACCAGTATAGACTGAACAATAATGGGATCAATACATGAATAAAGATGCAAGACTGAACTCAAGAGGAATGAGACTGATACCACATTAGGATTTAGGACTGTATAGTTAGATGAAGTGGGATTGAAATCATATGGGAAATGGGACTGGACTAAGCTAACAGTAGACTGAACAAATTAACATTAAGGCAGGACTGAATCCTATACTATATGTGGGCTGAACTATGAAGTAGGTACTGAACAAAATTAAAATGGACTGAAACATGGTGATTGATACTAATATATGTATGCACCATTAAATGGGACTGATATCAAATGAATATCAACAGTCCAAAAGATTTGCAAACTGTCCACACAATATATATTACACTGCCCACATATATTCCAAACCCCCAATCCACATACAACACATCAAACCTCTTCTAAACACTAGATATCACCTATAGTAAATGCAAACCCAAAACAATATTTAAACTAAAATTTAGGGCATTAAATGCTCTAATGGTCATTTTGTCAAACACATGACGTGCATATCTGATACACTCGTGGTAAGCACTTCAGATGGATCCAAACTTGACCCAAAGCATACCTACATGCTCTAAATCACTATTATGACCTATTTTATCAATTTCACAACCCCTAGTTTCCTATTCTTGGATTTCCCCCAATGTGGATCAAAATAAAAAGAAAAACCCTCAAAATAGGAAGAGGAGAGCCTCTACTCCTCTCTAATGGCACCATAATATAATGAGGGTCCTAAATGAATGCATCTACACTAATAAAATAAAAATTAGAGGTTTAGAGAGCTCATACCAATTGGGAGATAGATTTTCAATGTAAAAATCCCTAGATCTAGATCTCCTCCAAGCTCCAAGTGTCTAAATGCTCCCAAGATAGCCAATAGAGCCTTCTCCTCTCTAAGGGGAAGAGAATAAAACTGATTTGAGAGAATTTGGAGACAATTTGAGAGTAGAAGGAATTTGGGAAAGAACTACTAAGTTAGGGTTAGAAATGAAATGGAATGAGGAAGAAGAAGTGGTGCTATTAATAGGCAAAGGAAAAAATAGGGGCCAGCCACATTAGGGCTATGCTAGGGTTTGGGTTGAGGGGAGAATGCCTAAGAAGTCCCTCCTAGTTGTCATGATAAGTTCTAAAGGAAAAGTTTTCTTCTAACTAGATTTTTAGCCTAATTCTAAATGACTATATTTTCTAATTAGAGGCTAACTATCTTAGTGAAATGGGTTTGATTAAAATGTCTAATCTCACTAGCTATGGTCCACTATTGTCATGGCTAAACCTCTAGTCTAAACTTATTGAAATGGTTCTAAAGTTTACTAAATAATATCACTAACATAATTAAATATATTAAGATATATATAATTATTCAATTCACACAAAAGTCAAAATTATTCCCATTTTAGAAAAGTGGTAGTTACACTTCCGATCGTAACCTCGGTCCACAGTCTGTCATAGCATGATAGCCCAACCCAACAACCAAACAAGGATATGAATTGGACCACGCACCATGACAGTCCATGTTCCTTGGCTACTAATGGAAGGTACATGTCACAAACAAGTAGTTTTACGAACGACCAATCATTCATACGGCTTTCTATATTTGGCGGGTTATCCCCACGATGCTACTTACAGGAATCCTCATATCGTGTCGTTTCCAATAGGGCTAGCTAATCCAATTTTGTAACACGTAGCCCATTAATTATGCACCGGTCCCTCGAAAGGCTACCGTATGGAACATATAACTCATAGCACATAGGAGTCGGATCTTGCCATCCACTATAGGCAGATTGATAATATCCGTAGCGGCCAACCCGATACGTCAAGACGGGACCTGGGGTGGCTAGTATAATACGATCTCGAGATTCTTTCCCTCCCAATGCATCTACTAGATTGAGTTGCTTAGTTAAACCCTATGTTGGTCTTGGGCTCACATATCATGGTCACATGATCATCCCCTTAGATGTCGTACATATTACTGGTGCCCTAAGTATGAATCCACACTGGCTCATGAAGTCCCATATATGGATCCATTCTTAATATAATGCATCACTCAATAACTAACACACCACGTAATTATCACTAACTGTTTATCATGTATGTGCTAGGAATTTTGAATGTACTAACATATAACGCGTAGGTTCACTTAACACGTAGGATAGCACATCAGTGCACACATAGGTTGTACCTCAGTACACACATAAGATATACCAACACATGCACAGGTAGATAGGTCAGGAACATATTCAAGTCATACAGTCATATGATAGCTACTAGACAAATAGGCGCATGGTTCAAACACGTAGGATGCTCGAGTACGTGTGGCGTGCAAGCATGTGGCACGAACAGCGCATAGTGCGCAGTGGCGCATCAACGACGCACAGCGTACGAACAACGCTCAGTGGCACATAGTGCACAAATGGCGGACAATGGCTCTCTGTGAACAAATAGCGCATAGTGGCGCACAGTGGCACATAGTGCACGGATGGCATGCAGTGGCGCAGTGTGCACGAAGGTTCCACAATGGCACACAATGCACGAATGGCGCACATTGGCGTACAGTGTACGAATTGTTGGCAGTGGCGTACTGTGCTGTAGGCGCATAGGTCACACGCCCCAACATGAACAAAGTATGATACTAGCATCAGGGCTGGTGAAGAGCCATGCACGCCTAACAACGTGACATCAGAAAGAAGACTATCTCTATGCTCTGGGCCAACCACGCCCCCTCTAAGGCACGCCCAAATTGCCTACTCGCGCCTTATAGGCACGCCCGATCCTTCACGTCACTTTCTTCCATACTGCATTAATGAGATGAGATCTTTCTCGAGACGTCATGTCAGACGCTTCAACTATCGTGCCAAAGATGAACCTTAAAGAGTGGAGTGCATCCATATTGGAAGTAGTACAAAACAGGCACATGTTATCTAGGTGTATTCCCTTTCGCGCCCCACCACTCTAGGCGTGCCTGAGTTATCATGCCCTGTCTACGCTCAGCAAGCCACCATTTTTAGCATTTATTAAGTCTAAAATGCCTCTTTCGAAGACACCAAACGAGCGCTTCGATTCTTGTGCAGAAGATGGACACAAAATTCAAGGTTCATTCTCCTCGGAAGCAGTACAGTCAGGCGTATCAAATTCAGGCGTATGTTCGAGTTCTTTTCATGCACGCATGAAGCTCAGGCGTGTGCCGCCTTAAGTCCTTCCCCCCAAGCGCACATCAAGCTCAGGCGTGTGTCGCCTGGAGCACTTCCTCCCAAGCGTGCGTAAAGCTCAGGCATGTGTCGCCTGGAGTTTTTCCTCCCAGGCGCGTGTCAAGATCAGGCATGTGTCGCCTGGAGTTCTTTCTCCCAGGCACGTGTGCTTCTACCCCTGTGCCTACATACCACACACCACCTAGGACAGTGACTCCTAGGCGCGTGTATGACTCTGACGCGTGCCACGTGTCCAAATGCCTAGTCACACCAAAGAACGAGTTTGGAGCATTTCGAGATTCTCTCTAATAGCATATCTACTACGTGGCGGTCGGCTATGGTCTTCTCACCAGTGAAGTGTGCGCCTGATCATAACCAACCCCTGTTTAGGGGTACCTCATGGCAAAATGAAGCTCGTGCCTGTCGACACTTAGGCGCGTGTACTACTCCCTCCATCAACAATGAATAGGAAGAGTTCTCCTCCATTTAAAAAGGTCGATTCCCCCCATTCTCGAGTACCTCAATAAGTCCTGAGCATCCCAGAGAGAGTCCTTGTTGTTCCCCTCAGCCAGTAAAGTTGAGCCCGGCAATTCCCTCTCTCAGTCAGCTCATCAACGGAGTAAAAAAACAACCCTCCACCATCACAACCCAGATCAAAAACAAAGTGCGATAAAGGGATTCCCGTCCAGGAGTTCCTCTTCGCATCCTCGTTCGCAACCTTTACAACAGCCTACTCTCAAGCTCGGAAGCGATGTCGAACAAGATGATGACTCTGCTGGGGACGTACTTCTCCTATAAAGGGAAAGTTATGACACAATCTGACACGACCATGCTCGAAACCACAACGCAGATGCTGGTCGTTAAATTCGACCAAACTGTATTTGAGGAAATACTCTCAGGGGACAGTGCGGGATCTTCTCCTAGACTGTTGAAGTCTAAGAAGATGAAGAAGACGTGGGTGCCTAAAGCTCGTATAGCTTACCCATAACCTGCTGAAGAAGAGCATCACGCGTCGGTGCAACCCTCAAAGGGCGTGCCGATAATTTCCTTCCCCAAACATGCTCAAACACGTAGCTCGGGGAAGTCCAACACTTGGGAGAAGCGCGCGCCTACCAATAGGCGCAGAAGGGAATCAACCCAGGGCCAAATCAGAACCATGGGCGGTAGCAGACCTTAGGTGTGTGAGATGATCTCAGAAGGAGGCGTAACACACGACAAGTCTGAAACCAGAACAAAGGCGCGGGCTACACGCGCTTCGTACGTCGCAACAAGGCGTGCGCCTCTAGTGGTGATGCACGCGCCAAACGAAATGCTCTATGGACCTTGCTCGTGCGCCTTCGCACCAGGGTCAGACCAAGTTCCAGAGTCTCCCAAATGCCTAAACATTCTGCAGGCTCAGGAACCGAGTCTGGGGGTACTTCCACTTGTGTGCCACAACACTTAGTCTACCCGAGAAGGCATGAAGGTGAAGCTCGCTTCCCATAACCTGCGTCATGTGATTAATCATAAACGTAGAGAGGAGGGGACCACAACAAACACTACGCACGAAATCCCTTTGGGTGTACATACGTGTGCTAGTATTATTGTCAACTGCTGCTGCACAAAATTTGCAGCAGTCCCAGAAAGGCAGTCCGTGTTTCAACGGCTATAACCTGCTACATCCGCTCGACGTTGCCTCGGTGAACAATTGTAAGCGGACGATGAAGAGGAACCTCTCTTTGCCTCGTGTCATGCTGTAAAGAACTCTCATCTGGCTAAAAGGAATATCAACTCTTCAGTCGGTACACCCAAGAATTGACCCAAGAGCAGCAAGTTGGCAGTGCCCAACACCGGGGTGTTTCAGCACACCAGCTTCCAATCCAGAACCCTAAAAACTTGAGGTGGTCAGTACTCGGTACCAAACACTGACCTGACCGAGGACTCTATCCCTCGCCCATCCAAGGACCTGTGGGTAGCCAACCCCCGATGTTGTACCACAATCCGATGTTTCAAAGGGACAGTGATTCCTTCAAAACTGAAGAAAGAGAGGCCGGGGGCACCCATTCCCAGCATATTTCCAAAAATTCAGAAACTGAGGACACTCCGAACCTTGATCCGGGTAACTTCTCCGAGATGATCGCCTACACTACCGACAGCGAGGCATAGGAGTCAGGAACAGAGAGCGAATGGTCGATCCGCACTAGCATCATGCCATTACATATGATGAGTAATGAACAGAGGTCGCAAGACAGCCGACGCTTCTAAATAATCAAAGAAATGATACACTCCATAAACGCCAGCTTAGCGCTTCTGACGAAAACTGTAACAGAGCTGAAAGCAGCTCAAACCTCATCCCAGCCTCTGGTACAAGTCCCGAACCTGAGAAATAACAGGAAGTCCTATGCCCCAAATCTTCCAACTACGAGTCATCACATAGTATTACCACCCGCGACGAGTGATCACTCCTTACAACAAGCATCTAGGCCAGCAGTGTCGAAAGAAGTCCTTGACGCCATCTGGGACCTCAGAGCTAGAGCTGACGCCAGAGAGACAAGAATCTTGGTGAAAATTGAGACTCAACCAACCCTTCCTGGTTGAATGGAACAGGATAATCTACCCTCCCAAATTCAAACTGGTGACTATCACTCCTTTCGACGGGAAGGATTTCTTTCGTCAACATCTCAATCATTTCAACTCTATGACGGAACATTTATCGAGGGACGATGCCCTCCTTGCTAAACTATTCGAAGGTGTCTTGAGAAGGGTTGCCTACGAATCATTATGTAGTCTCCAAGAGAACTTGTTATCAACCTTTGACGACCTCTAACATCTGTTTCTGTCCCAATTTTATAAGTCGGGGATGGACATATCAATGTCGACGCTGATGGACACCACTCAAAAGGATAAGGAACCTGCTCGAGTTTATATAGAACGATTTCGGTAGGCCGCATTGAGACTACAGCCAGGGATTTTCGAAGCGATCTTGATAGATACTTGCCTAAAAGGTTTATCCCCTATGACGAGACTGTGGACTGGCTACGCAGATTGGGCGACGTTTATTATTAATGCCGAAGACGCTGAGAGGAAAGCCAAAGAATCCCACTTGCTAGGAATTGTCCTTTCAAACGAGAAATGCAGGAGGTCTTCCGCAGCACTTAACAACACTGAGCCCAAAGCAAACTAAGTTATGACCGCAAGTCTCAACCGGGGTGCACCTCCCGTTCAGAAACCTGAAAGACCCCCAACCCAAAAGGAGCATTATTCTTTCAAGGATGAGGATGTCCTGGAATTACTTAACGTCTTGCTCGAGGGCGAGAAACTTACACTTCCACCTCCTAGACGTCCCGAAGAAGTAGACAGGGTGGATGATCCCAAATACTGCCATTACCACCGATACGTTTACTACTCGACTAAAGACTTCTATATCCTGAAGAACCACATATAGCGGCTAGTGGACGCCAACGTGCTATCGTTGGACTTTGAAGAAAAAGTGGTCTTCGCCAACATAGTAACCCTCCAGTTTGGCCAGTTTCTGTCTACGGAGACACGGGATGGCGTTATCCCAATCCCTAAGGAAACTATGGAGGTCGTTAACCTTCCGACTGCTCAAGCCTCGGGGTTAGTTCCCGTCAAAACAGCTCGAAGGGAGGTCATGTGGGTGCATCCCGATCTCACCGACGACCTAATCGAACCTGCCCCACGTCGTGTTGTCAAGACCAAGGACAGGAAGGACAGATCTTGCAATGTTGTCTCCGCCTCATCTGATGAAGAAAGGGCTGAAGCAACCAAGACTGGTCTAGAATATTTACGTAATTATGACCAGGCCCTTGGCAAAGAGGCAATGCCGGTCACAACATCGATCGTTCCTGATACTTCTGAGTCGGGTCCATCTCAACCGTCGACGGTGGCCAAACAAAAACAGAAAGAAAGGCATTTTGACAAGCCCCTTCGAAAGGACACCACTGTAGGGTTGGACCGACCCTATAATTTCAAAATACTGGTGTTTGCCAATGATTGTAAAAGAACAGAACAATTATATCGGAGGACTGGACTTTTACTTCACAATACAAACTCGCTCGTATAAAGAAAACCTAGGGACGAAAACTTAGGTACAGCAATCTAAGTACAAATGTTTATTTTTGATTCTGGGGGATAACGATAGAGGCTCGGGAAAGCGACGGCAGCTCTGTCTTACTCCTTGGACGATCGGACGTAGCCTTGGCTCTGACGAAGAAATGCACTCCTTTTTCTCTCCGTATGTGCTCCTCTGCGTATCTCTCTCTGTATGCGTCTTTCTCCGTCCTTTTGCAAGGGAATAGCACCTTGCTATTTATAGGAGTGGGGGGTGATCATTAGGGTTTGCAAATGATTGCCTCCTTGAGAAGTCGGCAGTTTTAGAGTTATCAATCTGGACCGCTCATCTTGAATATAATGAATTTGAGCAATTAATGTGATTGCATCAAATCTCTATGGGCAATAAATGTTGATTGCCATGAATATTCATGATTTATGATAGCCTGCCACGTGTCCAATTTGCTTGATTTGATTTGATCTGGGCAATTATGACGATCGCAACAAATCTGATTTTGTTAGGGTTTAATAGCACCCATAATTCCAGGGAAGATAAGACTGCCACGTGTCTTAATTGTCGCGAAAAGCACCACGTGTCTCAACTGGACCGCCCTGGCAGAGCCGCATATAGGTGGTCCTCTCAACCGCGTGAAGCATACAGCCGCATGAGGATGGGCAGCCGCATGGGGATGGGCAGCCGCATGAGGATGGGCAGCCACATGGGGATGGGCAGCCGCATAAGGATAGGCAGCCGCATCGGGATGGGCAGCCGCATGAGGATAGGCAGCCACAAGGGGATGGGCATCCGCATGAGGATGGACAACCGCATGGGGATAGGCAGCCGCATGAAGTGGGCGGCCGCATAAATGCAGCAGCCACATGGAGTGGCCTCGGGACTTGTTAGATTTTGCCAACTGTAAGGAGATTTTCTCCTCTTTCCTAGGAACATGCCATCATGTCAGTCATTATTACATCTTTATGTCAGAGCTGTCGTAGCTGTCATTTGTCAGAGCAGCCGTCAAGGCATTAAATGCAGCCGAATGTAGAGAAGAACTGTTGAAGGCCACGTGGCTTCTTTCTGGGCCGCATGGAACTATTCGAGCCGCATGGACCCATGAGCCGCATGGACTTCTAAGCCGCATGGGGATCCTGAGCCGCATGGTGGTCTTTCTGTTAGAGCCGCATAGGCCTTTCTTTATTCTTTTCCATGCTTCTACAAGACCCCCTTCAAAGTTTTCAATTTGCAAAATTGAAATACTTTGAATAAGAAGCATGGTCATGTAAAAACTCTTCGGGCCGCATAGGATGTTCTGGCCGCATGGATGTCTCAGCCGCATGGCCTCCTCAGTCGCATGGCCATCTGAGACGCATGGGCTGTTTGGCCGCATAGGCTCCTTGCCACATCTTCATGCCACGTGTACAAATCTTTGCATTGATTGCCTTTGATTTGCTGTCAATTTTAAAGCCGCTTTTTGGGGCAGGATCCCAAGAGTTTAGCCTTGAATAGTCGGATCGCCTTGATAACCGAAGAGTCGGTTACACTGCACATAGATCGATGCGTCGGTCTATGGGCTCCACCTATAAATAGCAGCATATTTTAGAAAAAAGACTTCTTTACTCTCTGCTCTTGTCCTAGCTTTCTTGTCTTCGTCTTCCTTCTCTGATCATCAGCAATGGCTCCCAAGTCCTCCAAGGTTGCGGCGAAGGCTGCTGCGAAGGGTAAGGACGTGGCCTCGACGTCGGCTGCGGCACCCAAAGCTCATTCCGACGTTCATCCTGCCGTTAAGGGTAAGGATTTGGGAAAGTCATATGCTTCGAAACCCTAACAAAGTCGGCTCTGTTGTATGTTTTATGCACAAGCCTTTAATGCAAACTGTTCAAAATGTATGGGCCGCATACATGTCCCATAACCGAGCCGCATGAGGGTATACCCCATGTCCGAGCCGCATGGGAGTTGTCTTAGTGGGCCGCATGAACACTTCGTAAACTGAACCGCATAATGACCTGTCGATCAGATCTGCATGGACTCTTTTGAACCAAATCGTATGGAGACCCTCCTGGATTCATCCGTATAGGGCTGTGCGAAAACTGAACCGCATAAGCTCCTTTGAATTTGAGCCGCATAACGCTCTTCTGATTTGAGCCGCATAACGCCTCGTTAAGCATAATTGCATAAGTGTACGCGAAACAGAGCCGCATAAGCTTACACTAATTAATGCACATGTTCAACAATAGAACCGCATAAGTTCTTTGTAGGTTGGGCCGCATAAGCCAAAGCCCCTCTTTTAACCTATTCTTTTTGTCGGTTTTCAGTGAATCTGCCAGTTAATGCTGCAGGAGAACTTCTGGTGGGTCTGGCCCAATTTGCTATGGGCTATCGGTATGACCATATAGTCGAGCATATGACGAAGCAACTTCCGAAAGATCCTTCGGAGAGGTTAACTGCCATCAAGAAACAGCCTTTCTACTTTCTCTGCGCCAAGATGAACTCAGGGCGATTGGATGGGAAATATCTGAAGTCGACGTTCCTCTTTGGGGATGCTTTGTCTATAAAGAATACCCGAGTGCTTGAGGTATCCGAGAGCTGGGATTTTACTCTCGATGGGGTAGAGATCCACATCCCTCCGATGGAGCGCCATTTTTCCCTGTCATGGTTCAATATGTTACCGTTAGAGAGGAAGATGGTGGAGTCCCTGACTCCAAGCAGGTCAGGGATCTTTGTGGGGGACATCCATTACAACGGACAGTTGAGGTCTGCGTATGCGGGAAAGGAACCGACCAGTCGGTGCATGACGGGATTGGCCCCGGGTTCCTTCATAAATGCATCGGGCCCCAATTTTACTTTCTCTAAAGCTGACACCTTCATAAACCAGCTTGCGCAGAAGGGGTCCTATCCTGTCGGCCGGTTGGCGCTGCCGAACTGGAAAAACCCTATCCCTACGTGGGCCAATTTGACTTCATGGATTTTGCGGAAGTACGAGGTTACCCTGCATGAGATCGGCCTCTACTACGCCATTCGGGGTACCAGTTACGGCTTACCCATAAATAAGCCGTTGTTCATGCCCCTCTTGGAAATGTACAACCGACGGACGGGAACTTTCTTCGCGCCTGCCGAGGAGTTAGGGCTTGCTCTTCACGAAATGCACGTTATCTCTAAGCTGCCCTGGGGCACAGAAGTCTTTGAAGTATACACCCCTACGAGTGAAGAGCTCGAGGGTTTAGATCAGAAGTTCCCGGGTTTTGTTGCCGTATATCGGGAATTGATATGTCACCATAGTACTTGCCACCAAACGGCCATCAAGAAGAATGGTAGCTCAGAAGGGACGATTCCTCACACTACGACCTAGGTGTCATACCTTTTCACGCTGGGCGCCTCAGGCCGGGTTTCCTCTCGAGATCCTCAAACCCCGGAAGAGGTGCAAACCCTAGTGTCGGCCGCCAAGAGATCGGGGTCTATGAGCGACACATTTGGGGGTCAATCTGACACCTTTAGTTACTTTTATCATTATACTCAACAACTGTCGGAGAAGGCGGTTCTTGCAGGATTTCTGATGGTATGGGTACGGAACTGCGTAGTCTCATGAGGGATGGGCTCCATCGAGAGGCTTAGTCGCCACTTCATCCTTCCTGCTATAAAACTCATTTTTGGGGTCAGACTGGCCCTTCTTCCGGCTATGGTGTGCAGCACACACCACGACCTTCGCGTCTTTTCGTCCAAGGTTATCGCCCGTGATACGGCGATGAATTTTGAGCGCGTAGAGCTGCCATACCATTATCTAATGGGGTGGCTGTTAATGTACTGTCGGTCTTTGATGAGGCCTGGCCCAGAGGATGGTGTCACGGCTGATGATGCCTTCATTTTTCGGTTCCGTCATCAGCCCTGGGAGTACAGCACCATGCCAGCTTGTCGAAGGGCGCTGGCGAGAGTGGACGGATACGACTTTTTTGTGTCTGTTCCTCCTTTTACTGCTGAAGACGTGAGGAGATGTCATGTTGATGGTACCGAACCTCCTCTTCTCTTGCCCGAGAGACTACTCTGTTGGCTACACAATATCCGTCCAGCACATTTAGTATATCATCACCGCAACAGCGTTTACCTGGAGCCCTATTTGACTAGCAGGTTCTCCCGCCAGTTCGGGTATAGCCAGCTATCTTTTGACAGCCCCAGCCCTTGCCTGGGCTTTGAAGGTAACATCCTGGATGGTATCAGGGCATGGCATTATTATGATGCGGTTCATACTCGAACCACCTTCTCCGTCCCTAATGACAAGGCGCTAGTAGAAATTCTGTATATGGTACCATGTAACGGTGAATAAGCCTCCCATTAATTTTGACCCGAGGATCAGTTTCATCGCGGGTACTGGCCTGGCGGAGAAGCCTCAGGGGTCGAGGACGAGGAAGCAGAGGGCGAACGCGGTTCCGGTGCCGGACTCAGAGTCCACCACTGCGGACGAGGAGGATGATGACCCTGATGCAGATAACTCTTCCCTTCCGGTGGAAGATATTGAGGCAGATCAGCCGCCTGTTATGTCAGATGAGATGGTGGCGGATCAGCCGCCTGTTGCACCTGGTCCTGTATGGAAATGTAGCAGGCAGATCTCCCCTGTTGGCGGTATTCCTTACTCCCAGAAATGGGCTGCGACCAGACGTCGCAAGCTTACTATAAAGGAGAGAAGCAAGGACGTCGACCCCGCTTCGGAGGTAAATCGGGTTACTACCATCTTTATTCAGTTCTTCCTTTTCTCCTGAACCTTGACCTTAATCATTTTCCTTTCCTCTCGCAGGCGTCAGAGGAGTCGGATTCCCGCGAACCGGCCGCCGAAGTTGATCTGGCCCCGACCAGTTTGGTCAGTGATGTGTGTACCGCTATTATTTCTGCTGGGGTTCTTCCGGAGGTGGCCGAGGAATCCCACGTTGCTGAGGGCTCAACCCATGGTGACGGGGGCTCTACTGCACCTATCCTTGAGACAGTTGAACTTCAGCAAGGTGATGCTGAACCAGTCGTACTCCCCTCTGGGGCGGCTGGGGCAGAAGAACCAGTTGAATTTGACTCGGAGGTTGCTGGTGAAGGGACTCCGGCTGTTGTGAGCGGTTCGCAGTCTCCATGCTCCTTCCATGGTAAGATAAGCCAAATCTTAACTTGTGGGAAGGCCTATCTGCTATATCATCACATCCTTCGGGTTAGACTGATTGATGGTTGTTCTGGACATACAGGTCCTGCCCCTCCAGTGCCGATGACGGACATCGTCAGGGTGGGTTCTGCCGGAGGGGATCTGGCGGAGGGGAGTTCATATAGCGGCACAGCTGGGGCAGGGAACAATGGTCCTTACGTCCTCCTCTGTTCAGGCGGCTCCGCGAATCAACTTTTCTGCTTTGCCGAGTGTCCAGACTCTTCGGGTGGCGGAGGAGGAGTTAGCTGCTATCCGCGCATCTTTTCACACGGAATTTGTCTCCCTGGTGGCAAGTTCTAGCGTGGTTCCTCCAACACTGCCAGCCACACTTCCTTTGACGCTGTCCTCTACGAAAGTTTTGGACGAAGCGTCACAGGATGTGGTTGACAGCTTCTATCGCCACCTGAAGAGAGGGATCGCGGCTGCTGTGGACCGGGGGACCCCTTTTGCTTTGGCCCGGCAATGCGCCCAGGGTCACATTGATATTCTTAAGACTCTTTCCGGTGGGACGGGGATAGCTGCGCTTCTGGAGGCGAAATTGCTGGAGGCTGATCAGCTGGTGGCCCAGCTTCAGGTACTGCGGCAGTCTAATCTGCCTACTGCTATAGATCAAAAGCGCGGTTTCCTCATAACTGTCGTAGAGAAGATAAGGGCTGCTCGGGATAAGACCACGCCGGTCATACTGAAGGACCTTCGTGATCTGTCTCAGCTATATGATCAGTTGAGCCGCGAGAGTGAAGATATTTCGGCCCGGGAAGCGACTGCCTCCCGTGGGGTCATTGACATGCGGGAGCAGATCTTTGAGCTTCAGAGGAAGTTAGCTTTCCTGGAGTCTGAGTTCGAAGCTGCCCGTACCGAAAATGGACTGATTATCCAGGAGGCTGACAGAGTTAGTCGAGCTTCTGCTAGCCTGGAGCTCGCCCTGAAGAAGATTGAAGATGGCTGGCGGGCGCACATGTATGTGGATGATGCGGAGCGGTTATCTCAGGAGGCCGAGCGCCGAGCTAAGCAGCGGCTTGACCGGGGGACCGCCTTGGTGAGGAATTGTCTCCTGGAATTATGTAACGCCGAACCATAGATGGCTTTTTTTTTCTTTTGTTTCCGTTCTTTTCTCTCTCTTTTTTTTGAGAGGGACACAGTCCCAGAACATGTAGTACTTTTGGCTTTCAAATAAAAGAGTATGTTTTATTTTACCCTTTATTTGTGTTGCTTATGGTGTCGCGGTAGTGTTTGCCCCGCTCAAGGGACTGTTTGTGGACCTGTTACCCTTGGCATACCTGGGATTTAGGTATGGATAAAAAGTTTGATAGGGATACCTAGAACAATTCCACGGTAAGGTGGTCCGGGACGTTCCTGGTATCGGAAGAAAGAATGCCATGGAGCAGCTGGGCTCCCGGGGAATGATGAGAAATGATGTGCATGTACTAGGAAACTTAGTACAGCATTTGTAGTCAGCAGAGGACATTTGTGGGCCTATTATCCTTGGCGTACCCCGGTTCAGGATACGGATAATAAGACGAGAAAAAACCAACATACTTACTCAAAGGTAATGAGGACATGGCAAGTATGGGGGTTTTACCGCGGAGTCTTCCTACTCAGAGGTAATGAGGACGTGGCAGGAGTGGCCTCAGAGGAGGATATTTGTGGTCAACGGAGGACATTTTGAAATAACGTGTAGGCAACTCTAGAGGGGGGTGAATAGAGTTTGTGTCAATAATCACCAAATAAAAAATTAACTCTATATCACCTCCACAAAACAACTATCAAGATAGTAAATAAATCAGATAGAAATGCGGAAGTAAATAAAGATCAGAAGAGCATATGCAAACACAGCAGTTTTAACCTGGTTTCCCTCGTGGAGGACTAGTCCAGGCCTGAGAACTCTAGCTCAGGATTAAATCCACTATTTATGAAATAGTAGTTACACCCCGTGCCTTTTCTTCAGAAGAGCACGTCAACTTTTTACAGATTCGCAGTGACGAAACTTGGAATTGTCCAAGTGACTTTTCTTTCCCTCTTGCACACAACTTCTAGC
Source organism: Iris pallida (assembly GCA_029216955.1). NCBI lineage: Eukaryota > Viridiplantae > Streptophyta > Magnoliopsida > Asparagales > Iridaceae > Iris > Iris pallida. The sequence continues at coordinate 39,619,357 of JANAVB010042420.1, forward strand.
TGATATCGCACTGAGCACCTTGGGCTAAGGAGAGTTGTGGCTTAGGAGATATGGAAGAATGAGGCTTGGAGTAGTAGAGCTTAGAAAGCTTGAATATTTGAAGGTAAGAGATGATTTGAAATGAAAGAATTCAAGCTCTATTTATACTACTCTGGGGAGGCAGAATTCGGCCAGAATTCTGCCCCAAGAATTCAAATTTTCGAACGTTGGACAGCTTGTAGCAAGCAGGCCCTAAAAATCAGGGTGCTGGAAATCAGGGGACAGAGTTCGGCCCGAACTCTGTGTGGAGGCAGAGTTCGGCCCGAACTCTGTCTCCAGAAGACAGAATTGGTCCATTGGGCTTTTGGGCTTTGTGGAGCTTGGGCTTGGTTCAGGAATTGGTCTGTTTGTATGGTAGAACTTGGAGAGATATGTCTAGGGGTTGAGATGACTCAGTGCGACTCAACGTACACATTCTCCTAGACTCAATAAAATGAAGATTACAGACTTAGAACAAGTAGGAAAACCAAGAGCCCTGTGATGACGCCTTTCTTCTGATATCTGAGCAGAACTGAAGACGTCTTTTTTCTTGACAGCAGTCGTCCAAAGATAAACAAATCTGGAAATCTGAATACCTTTCGGGGGCTTCGCCCCCGAACCCCCAACAGGGGGCGCTGCCCCCTCGACCCCTGTCCATTGACCGGGCAGCGGAACCCCCGATGCGAGGCCCCGGATAGGTCGCTAGGCGGTTCGGAGAAATCTCTTTGTATGACACCGTCTGTGCTCCATCATTAATTCTTCATTGCCTATGTCCTGTTTAGATCATGTTTGATCATGCTTACTGCATGTCTACAAATACATGTTAGGCCAGCAAAATATGTTGCAGTACGAAACAAGCATAGCAATATGATATAGGACAATTAGGACAATGCTAAGCAAAATATGTTGCAGTACGATACAAGCATAGCAATATAATATAGGACAATTAGGACAATGCTAAGCAAAATATGTTGCAGTACGATACAAGCATAGCAATATAATATAGGACAATTAGGACAATGCTAAGTTTAAGTAGCAACATGATAGTGAGTATATGAATATTAGTGACATCATTTTGTTAAACTTAACTGATTAGCCATATTCAAAAACATGATGTAATCATTGGGCCAACACATTTGTGGACCTATTATCCTTGGCATACTCCGATTTTGGGTACGGATAATAAGTCGAAAGGGAACCAGCATACTTACTCAGAGATAATGAGGACATGGCATGCATGAGGGTTTCTTCGATAGAGCCTTCCTACTCAGAGGTAATGAGGACGTGGTAGGAGTGGGCTCCATAAAGGGGTACATAGAACGACTCAGAGGTAATGAGGACATGAAAGTTCTATGTAGAGGGGTGATTTGTTTTTGGCGGAAGTGAGACGACTCAGAGGTAACATCGACGTGGTCGTTTTGGGAATTTTGTGGATCTGTTACCCTTTTTGTGTACTGAGAGTGCGGATAGTGGATCATGAGGGAGGAGCTCTTTCAGAAGAATAAGTTCAGAGGTATGGTCATACATGACTTACTACCTAAAAGAGTGACCGGAATGTAAGTTCAGAGGCACCTGCGGGTACATAACTCATCAATCTGGGATATTTGGGGGAAGAATGTGAGTTCCGCGGTACTGGAGGGTACATAAATCAATAATCTGGGATTTTGTGAATGTGAGTTCAGCGGTACTGGCGGGTACATATGTCAACCCCTGATTTTCAAAATTTATTAAACTAGTGTTAATTAATTATTAAATGTCATTATTGGTTTTAAAATAATTTAATATAATTTTAAGAATTTTTCTAAATTTTTTAAATGAATTTTAATGAGTTTTAAAATACAAAAAATATCATTTTGCAATTTTCTGAATTGTTTTAATAGTGTTTTGCAATTTTCAGAATAGTTAGTATATCAGTTTGTAATTAGAAATTTGTTCTTAATAGAGGAATGCAAATATTATTTTGCATTTTAATACTGAAAAACCCCTTATGCAATTTCCTAATCTCTAGGGGTTTCAGTGCCAACTGCCAAACCCCCCCCCCCCCCCCCCCACACACACGACCAACTCTCTCTCTCTCCTCTGACTCTCACCCACCCCCGACGACTGCCCCGACCGACTACGACCGGCTGCCCCCGTCTTTCCCGGCTGCCCCCACCGCCACAAACTTCTATAAAACAACCCCCTCTCCCCCCTGACTAAACCCTAACCCTAAATCTCCCCCACGACCAACCGCTGCCCCGTCCTTCCCCGACGAACCCCCAAACCCTAACCCTACTCCGACGAACTCCGCCCAGCCCCACCGTCGACCTTCACCGCCAACCACCACCACCATTCGACGCGCCCCGACGAGACGCGTCGATCACCACCGGAGCGCCACCGTCCCGACCGCGCCTCCGCCGTCCACGACCGTCGAACCCCCCCCAGATCTGGACACGTGAGTATTTGTGTCAAACTGTGTTGTGCGTGTCTCGTACGCAAGTATGTTGTTCGCCGTGTCCTGGCGAGCACAAGTGTGGAACTGGACATGCGAGATTGAACTCGTGCGTGTCGTGCAGGCCTAGGACACGCTGATACCTGTGTCCTTAACTGTCAGGACACAGGATGGTTTTTATATTATTTTTTTTTATGTTAATTCATTCGAGCCTAAATAAAAGAAACAAAACCCTATTCCTAACAGTCGGGCCAACTGGCCCATTGGCCAGCGCGCAGCAATAAATCTCCCCCCCCCCCCCCCCCCCCCCCCGCTCTGTTGGCTCTGGTTCGAGCCTTTCTGTTTCCTTTCCTTTTTCTTTTCCTTTTTCTTTTTCTTTTTCTTTTTATATATATTTATATATATATATATGTATATACATATATTTGTATATATATATGTATTATTCTATATATACTATAATTTTGTATATATATATTTACTATATATATATATATATATATATATATATATATATATATATATATATATATATATATATATATATATATACTTCATTATTTTATATATATATATATATATATATATTTATATATATATATATATATATATATATATATATATATATATATATATATATATATATATATATATATATATATATATATATATATATATATATATATATATATATATATATATATGTATTATGTATACATATATATTTATGTATATATATTTCCTTATGTATATATATTATTATATATATACTATTATATATATATATGTATACATTAATTTTGTATATATATATATATATATATATATATATATATATATATATATATATATATATATATATATATATATATATATATGTTATATAGATAAGTATTTTCTTATATATATATATATCTATATATATATATACACATATGTAAAAAATAAAAAATAAAAATATATATATATATATATATATATATACACATATGTAATTTATATATATATATATATATATATATATATATATATATATATATATATATATATATATATATATATATATATATATATATATATATATATATATCCAATATGTAAACATCCCTATATTTGTGTATATATATTTTTTTATATATATATACACTATTTTTATGTGTGTATCTTACTTAGCTTAGTATAAATTATCTTTATAAGATAATATTCATACTTTTATAGTTACTATGTAAAACTTTACCTTATTAAAATAATAATATTTATTTTTATTTACCAAATTATATTTTTATTGTATTTAAATTACTGCAACCATTTGGTGTCCAAGCCTAGCATGGGTGTTTGGGCTCAAATGTGTTTTCACACATTCAAGACCTGTACAAGTCATATTGGACTTGATTCATGGCCTTGGGTCCTGTATTTGAACTTTGGTTCAAATTATATACATGGACAAAATACGCAGATAATTAATTATTGTGTGCAATGCTGTTTTTGATTTTCTAAAATACTTAAAGTACTGCTAAAATTATGGAAAAATAGTTTTTTTGATACTATGTTAAGTTAGCTAATTTAGTATAATTTGTGTAGTATTTAATTTACTGTTTTGCCACTAGTTTGGCATATGAAACCAAAACTTATTTTCTGTATACTTAGGAAAACTGATTTTTATAAAATATTTGTACTGGTTAATAAATTCCAGAAAAATTATAATAAATTTCTATGATTAACAAGGATCACTTTGGTACTTTACTTTAAGAAAAACTAGGCTTTTTGTCTATCTCTAAAATTGTTAGAACACAATGGTCTTTTGATTTATTTATTGATTAATTACGACTTGTAGCTTTTTGTGTTATTTGGAGTTTTAGTCGTGTTAAACCCCATCCCTCACTAGTGTAAAGACCCTAGAAAGTTAGTTAACATAGTGTGTCATCCCACATTGGTCTCCTATGCCAAGTCATCATTTTGGCTAGGTGTCCAATCACAAGTCGTGTTTCACCAATTAGTGTCCTAGTGTTTTAGCTTAGTGTAAAACTAAGTTGTTGTATTTACTTCTACAGTGACGAGCTACCAGACATCCATAGCATTGTTATCGCAGCTTGTTTTGTTTTGCTTTGCTAGAGGCAAGTACTTTCTATGAACTTTACATACTGCTATAAACCATAAAACTGTGAATCACCAAACCATGTTAAATGCTGATCCTTGGGGTAGCAAGTTAGAACTTTAAATGTTGTATTACTTTCAGTCTCTACCATGTTTATACCGTATCTCATAATCTCTTTCACAAGCTTAAATAACGGGTTAAGGGAAAACTACTAGTAGTGTACGTGATCATGACCCCCTTCTCCGTATGTATTTACCGAGTACCGTTACATTCTATATGTATCTGTGTCGTATGTCTGGTCCCGCGTTTGTGTATGGATATACACCGATGCCGTTATGTGTACGTATGTGCACATCAGAAAATTGATATGTACCGCAGTACATCCTGATTACCTATTGACTGATCACTCACCTACTACAGTTTTAAACTTTAAAATGTATATCTATCGCCATGATAAAATATACCTAAAACTGAACCAACATGATATGTCATTTCCTTTTCCTCACATGATCAGTATTATATGTTTGTTAGATTTAGTACTTGCTCCCGTCCTGACAGGATAACGTTGTAGGTATCCTTACTGAGGAGGAGTTTCTCTGTGACACATACTATGGAGATACTGCCGAGGACTCGGCTCTGCTTTACGAGGATGTTCCTGCGGGAAACCTCGCCTAGTTGTCTTTTGTTTACTTAGACTTTTGAGAGTAGACATGTATTAGACTATATCATTTTGTAACTGGACATGTATCCAGTTTTACATTTCAGTTTACTTGTACTTGGACGTTTACTATATACGATGACTTTTGTGTTTTGAGCATTTATGATTCTTCTTCACTTATAGAACTGTTAGCACATTTAGTCTTATCATGTTGTCTTTAGAACAGCTTACTACGTTTTATCTCAACGTAGGCTGGGCATGCCTCGGCCTGGCCCAACAATTTGGGTAGCGGGTCGTGACAACATAACTCAATAATCTAGGATTTTGTGAATGTGAGTTCAGCGGTACCGACGGGTACATAACTCAATAATCTGGGATTTGGAGAATGTGAGTTCAGCGGTACTGGTGGGTACATAAATCAATAATCTGGGATTTGGAGAATGTCGCTTAGACATAATATTTCTTCAGGAACTTGCCGTTGACGGGCAACATGAGCAAGTCTCCGTTTTGTTTTGCGAGGCGGTAAGCACCGTTGTAGAATACAGCCTCAATGATAAATGGACCTTCCCACTTTGGCTGGAATTTGCCGACGGTTTTGTGAGTCATAACCATCGGCCTCCGAACTGCCATAACGAGATCGCCCACTTGGAATGTTCTGATTTTAACCTTCTTGTTGAATGCTCCGGAGATGCGTGCTTGGTATAGCTCGATTTGTTGCTGAGCCAATAGGCAATTTTCATCTAAGGCCTCCAACTCTTGTAGCCGACGACGGTAGTTATCGTCCATCGTCAATTGGTAAGTGAGAGCGACACGGAGCGAGGGTATTTGAGTCTCCAATGGGAGAACTGCCTCACTCCCGTACACCAGGAAGAATGGTGTGTTCTCAGTGGCTGTTCGGACTGTAGTACGGTACGCCCATAAGCATTCACCAAGCTTCTCGTTCCAGTCACGTTTGTTGGATGATATGAACTTTTTGAGCAACATGATGATGGTTTTGTTGAATGCTTCTGCCAACCCATTCGCTGCCGGACTGTATGGTGTCGAAGCAAAATTCTGAATTCGGTTTTGTTGCAGAATCGATAGAAGGTGTGGCTTGCGAACTGCGGACCATTATCATGGATGATCCTTCGGGACAGTCCAAAGCAGTAGATGACGTGATGCTTGATGAAGCTGACCACGTTTGAAGTCTTTACTTCTGCAAGCGGAACAGCTTCCGGCCATTTGGAGAAGTAATACGTGATTGCGATTATGAAGCGGTGTCCTCGGGAAGAAGGTGGAGTGATCGGACCGATGATATCCATTCCCCATGCTTCGAATGGCCAGGACGCCACTGTCGGATATAAAAATTCGGATGGCTGGTGGATGAAGTCCGTGTGGACTTGGCAGGCTTTGCACTTTCTTGCATAGTCTATCGCATCTGCTACCATCGTGGGCCAGTAGTAGCCCATTCGGCGAAGACGGTCTTGCAATTTTGGGCCAGGCTGATGGGCCCCGCAGACACCGTCATGAGCTTCGCGTACGGCTTCTTTGGCTTCTACGTTTGACAGACATCGAAGCAATAATCCCTCATAGGATCGGTGATACAGCATTTTTGTCTCTGTATCGTAGAAGAATATAAGAGAACGCCTTCTGATAGAGGTGGCTTCCTTTGGGTTCTCGGGCAGGATGTCTTAGACTACGAAGTCTATGAATAGTTGTCTCCAGTCTGGTACTTCGTCGATCGTCTGAGCAGAATAACTCGCCACGAATTGAACGTTGTTCTTGGGACAGACCAGTTCATGGCCTATCACGTCCACCAAATGATGAATATGGTTCGGCACTGCTAGAGAAGCGGCAAGGCCTGCTAAGGCATCGGCTTCGATATTTTGGTGTCTGGGGACGTGTTAGATGAATAACCCTTCAAATGACGAGATGATGTTGATTGCTATTTGGTGATAGGGGATCATGTCTTCATGGCGGACTTCGTATGAACCCCGAATTTGATTGACGATTAACTGTGAATCGCCGTATGCTTCAAGATATTCTACTCCCAGCTCTCTTGCAAGCTGGAGGCCAATGACTAAAGCGTTGTACTCGGCCACATTGTTAGAGCAAGGTTCCGTGAGGGAGTAAGCGCGATTGATCACCAGTCCGGAAGGAGAAATCAGCACCACCCCGACTCCGACGACGATGTTGCCCTTGGGTCCGGTCCTTGAAGCACCGTCGAAGAACATTCGCCATATATCATCGTGAGAAGCCGCATGCGAGTCGACGATCTCATCTGGGATTTCTTCGTATATTCTGGCCGACTCCGAGCCTGGGTGGGCTGCTAAAAAATCTGCCATAGCTTGACCTTTAACAGCCTTTTGCGGGACGAAGATCATATGGTAGGGGGACAGTAATATTGCCCATGTAGCGAGGCGAGAGCTGAGTGCCCCTGGTTTAGTCATGAGGACCCTGAGGGGGTTGACTCGTGATATCACATGTATGGTTTGCCCCGTGACATAGTGTCGCATCTTTTGAATGGTGAATACCAGGACGAGGCATTCCTTCTCCACGGCGGTATATCGGTGCTCTGGCCCGATCATCATTCGGCTGAGGTAATATATAGCTTACTCATGGCCTGCATCGTTGTTTTGTGCTAGCAGAGCACCGAGGGAATGCTCCATTGCTCGTACATAGAACAGGAATGGTTTTTCAGCAACCGGGGCCACCAGGACTGGAGGGTTCGACAAATATTCTTTGATGCTATCGAAGGTACGCTGGCATTCTTCATCCCATACGAATGAGACGCCCTTCTTCATGAGATGGGTGAATGGCTGACATCGTCCGGAGAGGTTGGAAATGAACCTCCTGATGTAAGCTAACCTCCCTTGAAGGCCTCGGAGTTCTCTAAGATTTCTCGGGGGACTCATCTCCATGATTGCCTTCGTCTTCTCAGGGTCTAAGTGGATACCCTGGGAGGTGATAATAAAACCCAAGAACTTCCTGCTGGATACGCCCAAGAAGGATTTCGTGGGGTTTATTTTCAAATTATGCGCTCGCATCAGGTCGAACACTGTCCTTAGACCATGCAGATGATCTTCTTTAGAGCAACTTTTGACGGCGATGTCGTCAACATAGCATTCCACTGTTTTGCGCAAGTGGTCTCTAAAGATGATGCTCATAGCTCTTTGATATGTGGCACCAGCGTTCTTTAAACCGAAAGGCATGACTGTGTAGAAGAACGTGCCCATTGGTGTTCGAAATGATGTATGCTTTTCGTCGTCGGAAGACATCTTAATTTGGTTGTACCCTGAGAATCCATCCATGAATGACATGCGCTCGAAGCCGTAGGTGTTGTCGATCATGATGTCTGTGATAGGGAGGGGAACTCATCTTTGGGACATGCCTCGTTTAGATTGCGGAAGTCGATGCAGATTCGAATCATCCCATTCTTCTTGAGGACCGGTACTATGTTGGCGACCCAGTCCGGATGTTGTCCCTCACGAATGAAGCCGCTGGCTATCAGTTTGTTGACTTCGGCTTCGATCGCATCCATGATGCCTGGGCGGAAATGTCGTTGTTGTTGTTTGACTGGCTTTACATCTGGCCGAATGTTGAGCTTGTGAAGAGCAACATCGGGGTTTAGCCCTGGCATGTCTTCATAGTTCCAGGCGAACACATCAATATACTCTTTGACGAGTTCCAGTAGCGATTCTCGCTCTTCGTCTGTCAGGCTTTTACTAACGAAGATTGGTTTTCGAGAAGAGTCGCTGCCGAGATCCACTTGCATGACCTCATCTTTAGTAAGAGGCTCTCTTTGTTCAAACTGCTTTTCCCATTGCGCATCTAGTTGTTGTGCCCACGGCTCTAACTCAAGAAGTTCAGGAATGTCTTTATCTTCTTCGTAGGCGTCGGCAAATGCCATATTGACAGACCAGACTTGCCTGAATACATCCCCGATGCTGATATCCGAATCAGAAGTTGGTGATCCGGTCGAGCGTGAATGTCAATCGCATTCCTCATCTGAGTTTTCAGGGTTCGTTGTAGGCGTAACATATCCCAGTCCGCATCGAGTCTTGTTGTAGTAGTCCTGTGGTTTGCCAGCCGGGACCGATGACTTTAAAGGTAATCGTCGACCAGTGCCATAGTTCAAACCTGGCGTAGTCTCCAGATCATACTTTCTGCATAAGATATTTGGATTGGGGGCTATATAGATAGAGAGGCAGTCTCCCGGCGTCCGATTTGAGATCGACTTCTTCTATGGTGAAGGGCTGTGGATTCTTCCGACCGAAGATGATTGGATGATCCCCTCCCTCGATTATGCGGTAAGCGTCATCCACGGGAGTGAGTTGATTTGCGGTGTAAATATTTGTCACCTGTGTGTAGGTGAGTGCCTATACCGTGTTCCATAGCATATATTGTACAAAGCTTATTAAGCTCGATGTAGTTCAAAGATAGCCCTTTATTGATGAAGTAAGGTATCTTTTCTAACGGGATTACATCGTCTGCGGATGGAACATCAGTGTAAGTAGCCACATACTTGGCCAGCTCTGACTCTTCTTTAGCCACCCCCCTGTGTAACTGCAGACTGAGAGGCTGACTTGGGCAACTTGATTATCATGGGCTCCATGGGTGGAGCAGAACATGGTGTTGTTGGCATACTAGCTACCCCCAGTTTGGTGCTCGGTGCTGGGCAAGGGGTTGTTGGCTGGCTAGCAGTCCCTGGTTTAGTGCTTGGTTGCCGATTCTTTTTAGGAAGATGTATCGTCATTGGCTTGTCGGAGGGATTGAGCCTCTCCGTTTGTGGCTGGCCGACTCTAGGCAGTCTGATTGTCAGTGGCTCCGTTGTGGGTCTTGGCGCTTGGCCGGACCTTGGCAGCCAGATTATTATTTGCCCTTCTTGTGCCGAGAGGCTGATCGCATCCTTACGCAGAGCGGCCGTAAGTGTCAGATTGGCTACAACACTCAGGTTCTCTCTTGTCCACAAAGGATTTCACAGTTCCATACATCATGCATTCTATATCTCGGCCGCATCAATCCTGTTGCATATCCGAGAGTCAATGCGATCGCATGCTTCAATACGCTTCGGCATTCCAAGCCTCAACGCGTTCAAGCGAAGCTCCGTCGCGAGCAGACCAATCCCTGAACCTGCTAGCAAACTAGTAGGGGATTAGTAATTTCGTCCTCGCTGTACTGATCAAAAACCCACTTAACAAACCGACATTTAGTATTGTATTGATTCATACAAACATACAATTTAGTTCTCTTTCTATGTTCTCCTTAGGATGAGTTCATGGCATATTCGAAGACTGTCAAGCATGGAAAGCATGTTATTCAATTCGCATAAGTAAACAGGCAAGCAATCTCGTGTTTGATTCGTGGCGCAACATAGCAATATCGACGCACTCGCCCTTGTACCGACGCAAGGTGAATACGCCTATCCGTTTTCCCTGTCATGTTATAAGTGCTCGCTATTCAGGATCCGTCCATGCAGGATACATGCATACCTTGCACTTCCAAACCCGTCGCCCTTAACTATGTGAAGGTCACTAGCTTTCCTGGCTAAAATGGACTTATATTTATCGAATCGAAACATAAGACGATGTTAACTCTGTGCGGTTGCTAACCAACATCAGAGGCCACCGAAATAATCGTAGCAAGTGGCTTATCACATTCACCAGACGGTCGCTACCCATCTAAATGAAGTGCACCAACAATACCGAAAATGAATCCCTCCTAGGCCGAACGGTCCCAGCGCCCTGGCGCGCCGCGTTCGAGGGAATACCCATGCACGAGCTTTTATATCTTTAGGTCCATTTGACCATGCAACGAATCGTATCTTTCGTACAACCAAACAAGTTCGCTTATCTCTATTTCAATTGGCACAACGCCCGAATGTTCTCATCGAACGCCCGAAGGCTACGAACATTTCGAAGGCTCCATGCCGCATTATCATCTCGCATTTCTTCCGTTAACTTTCTATGTTCTTACGTTTCATAATTCGTTTCAATGTTTCAATGGCATCATGCCTCAACTCAATGCTCGCCAACCGAACGACCCGAAGGTCCCGAACACCTTTCGAGGCATTATGTCATATCCGACAGTTCCGCCACATTCGTGCCACAACTGTATTCTTTCACAACGAAGCCATCTTTTATTATCTTGTGCACGTAGGCACATTTCGACCATATTTCTGAGGTTCTATGACTTAGCATTCAATGTCCGTGGCTTGCGCACTAGGGCGCTCACCTATTGTCTTTCAATGTTCTAGCCGTTCTAACGCGTGCGCGAAGGCACGGTATGGTTCGTGCACTAAGGCACTCGCCGAGTACAGTTATCCCATGTTGTTGCGGCTTGCGCACCGAGGCGCTCCCCTTTGCGATATCCAATGTTCCTTAGCGACTCGTACGTTTGCCGTACGATTTATTTCAATTGTTCTATCTAGTGTTCGACACGCACTACGCTTATCTCTATATCGAGCCACGCCCGTGGCGTTAATAGGTTAACCCAGCATTCAATGATATGTGTTTTACTTAAGCATGACGGAGTAGGAAAGAGAGTTAATGTCCCCCCACCTTGAGTCGATACGCCTTTGTCGTTTTATCGAGCCGATGCGGCTCGATTCCATAACTTCGTTGCACGGGCAACTCTCCTGATTTAGCCATTCGAGCACTTCGTGCTTATTGAAGTATACGTCCGTTTTGGGCTTACCGTGCCAACGCCTCAGTCCGTCGCAAGGCGACGATTTGCTTTCGCGGACCCCTTACTGAATAAGGCAAAATATCGCCCTCTAATATTTCAGCGTAAACGTATAGCCTGCACATGAAACCAACTAAAATCAATACTTGTATCGATTCGGACTTGCGCCTTGGTCGATTCGATTTCTTAGAATCTTCGAGCCGTCTCAACGCACTTATCCTTCGAGGTAACGCGGTACTTCGCATCGATTCACTCGATGCATTCTTTGGGACAAGGCAACTCTTCGCATCGACTTAGTTTGATGCATTGCTCGGGACAACTTAACACTTTGCATCGATTCGCATCAATACGTAATCGGGTCAACGCAACTTTTCGAGTCAACGACTCAGCATAATGCACCGTGCGGAGCGGGGCATTACAGAATATATCACTCAAAACAAGGTTCGTCCCGAACCGAAACCAATACTAAATTTCCAAGGGTTTCATTAGATCATTCCATGATCTCGTCTCACTATCGTTTGGATCATACAACTTAGTTTGGAATCATACACATATTTTAGGCATCCCACCAACATATGCATTTCAGCCAAGCTCAGTTGTAAGATATCGGAACAACGCAAACACGTAACTTCTCATTTTCAATTACTTGCCATCTCGTACTCTCGATCGGACTTGGGCTCTAGCATAAGTTCTCGTAATTCTATTGCATATGCATATTGATACATATGCGATCCTCCAACAAAAGTCAAGGCACACGATGCGATTCAAAAATCGCATTTCTCACCTTATATGTTTCATCGAGACTATCAATTCTATGTGTCGCGTCAAGCCGTCGTGCATCCGATCACTACGAGTCTCCGCAATGCCTCGCGTTCGGCGTCACTATCCAACGATTTCTGATGTTTCACTTTGTATCCTATCTCGACATGATTCTCTTTTGTTGACTTACAAAAGCATCAACATTCAGGACTACGTCCGCTAGGTAACTTACCTAGACACCGTGCTCAAATCCTTCCGACGCAAGTTTAAATTGACATTGCACAAAGGCCACAATCTATCCGACATGACAGTTTAAATCGAGGCGACCGTGCTCAAGACAACGATCGCCTTTTACACGAAGGTCCTTACGATACGCCTTACGTTCGATTCCTATCGAGTAGGAAATTCACTAGCCAAATTCCCGACTTATCCGTCTCGCAACATCGAACATAAGTTCAATTCACACAAGCTCAATTGCAAGGTGAATCCGAATCTAACGACAAGACTCGTAAGTTATTCCCTTATCGTTCCCTCTCGTGCATAGCACGATTCTCGCAATCGCCTATCCGAATCACCAAGTTCGTTGGTGAATTTCTAGTTTGATCGTCGACCAACATAACCATTCAAATATTCATCCGACGAACGCTCAAATCTAACTATATCATTCTCAATCGAAAGTTGTTCCAACAATTCTCGATCGCCTAGACTTATCGTCAACATGCACCACATTGTATTTGTTATCGATGCAATCTCATATGCGATATCGCATGGGTCATCTTACGGTCTGCAACATTCAATTTGATTTGGCGGTCAAGTCTTCTAGGGTCAGCTGTCCCGAAGCTACGCTCGATAATTGTATATCATCACCGAAGGACAGTTTACTACGAACCATGCTATATCTTATTTCGGAGCCAAATCACGTTTCGACAATTTCTATGTGACTATCCAAATCCGTACATAACCATTTCTATCGGCGCAACTGATGCGCAACTATCTTTCGAGTAAAGTCATGCACTATCGTCGATGATTCCATAATTTACGAAACATCTACTCGTATCGAGTTCGAGTCTATCTTATTTCGCGGTCGACACACGAGATGCTATACGCATCGAGCAATCGTCGATGACTTATAGTCTCGTCCTGATCAATCATAAAATTTACGATCAACCAGTTCGTTTCCTTCTCGTATCGTTACTTACAAAATTTCATAGCGTGAGGCACACTCTATTTTGTATTCTCACGTCATTTACATTTCCTTACGTATCGATCTCGAAACGTCGTATCCATTTTGATAACGTAAGGGTCAACTTTGAATCCGTTTCAACGTCAACTTAACTCGCATCGCATACATCCAAGTTCGCAATAAACTTTTCCATACGCATCGACTCGTTCTCCGATTTGTCGCATCCCGCTATACTTCGATCGCGTAACTGAGTTACCGATTATCCAACATCGAACCCTCAAGTCATACGATCTCGCCCTCTAAGTTTCGCATGTTTTCAGTCGTACTCAAATGAGTTTCACCGCAACGTAACCAAGTATTTCTTAGGCACGATTACTCGCGTCAACCAACTCTTCACCGAAGTCACACATCGTGCGATCCGATTATAATTTGCATCGTCCAACATTTCTATCGAAATCGCAAGTCGTGCGATTCGATTCGCCTCGCCTAACATTTCAATTGGGATCGCAAGTCGTGCGATTCGATTTCAACGTTTCGAGTTTCCTATCCCGTCGATCCGATTGTTGCCTTACGGCATAATCGTTTCGCTAGTTCTCGTCATTCGACCGACACATAAATTTTCAATCGACGTATCATTCAATGATACGAGTCCCGCCTTATCGTTCTAACTGAACATCGAAGAACACTTGCATCAACATGCCGTTATACAAATTCTCATTCGAGACTCGGTGCTATCCCGTCCGTTGCGGACAAACCTTCCGTAATTCTCACAATATGTTGATACAATTCATCGCACAAGTGGTATTGCATATACCACTCGAAATCGAGCCATTCATTGCATCGGTGGTATGCCATATACCACCCAGAAATCAAGTTACTTCCGTCGCAACGTACTCTTTACGAACCAACGATCTATTCCGACTCACGATTTCCGCAGTGATCGTGCTTGATCACAACCATAACTTTGATTTAAATTAAATCCGATGCAACTCGGCCAATGCATTCATTTGCCAACACAAGCTCGGTGCGCAACCGAACCAATTTCGTTTCTCGATTTATAACTTTTTGTTTTCTTTCGTTGCATCTTGTGCAAAAATTCATTCTCGATATCCGTTGCACTTCGTACAGCGATTACTTTGATACGCATTGCACCACGTGCAATAGTTTTACTTTCGACATGCGTTGCACCACGTGCAATATTTTACTTTACTTTCAATACGCATTGCACATCGTGCAACGATTTATTTTCGATATTTACCGCACCTCGTACAACATTTTATTCCCGACATTCAAAGTCAATGCTCAAATCCGTTCAACACATTCGATATTGACTTATTACTTTTCATCGCAACGCACATTCGAAATCGATATGTGAATCCGTTCGACACATTCCATATCAACTTTCATTTTTTTTTCAACGCATCATTTACAATCAACGCGCGACAATTGCTGCAGCAACATTCCACGACTATCATTGTATCGATGCAACCAACATTTCTCGTATCGTTCGTTGCAAACAACGAATATCTCGAATTACAATTCACGACGTGTTGTATCCGCGGCAACAAATCCTTGAATTCATATCTCGCAAATTGTTGCACTTGCAGCAACAAACCTTTCACGACTTTTCCCGCAACACCATGTAATTTCCAAAAAACATGTGGCAAAATTACATGATTTGTATTAGACTTATTGTATGGAACATCCAGTGCGGCATCGAGTAGAGTCAAGAGTGATTATGATTGGTGGTGGGCAACTTTTAGAACTGAAATGAAGCAAGCGTCCAGAGGAAATTAAGCCTAGAGCTCTGATACCAATTTGTCAGATTGGCTACAACACTCAGGTTCTCTCTTGCCCACAAAGGATTTTACAGTTCCATACATCATGC
This sequence comes from Iris pallida, assembly GCA_029216955.1. Classification (NCBI taxonomy): domain Eukaryota; kingdom Viridiplantae; phylum Streptophyta; class Magnoliopsida; order Asparagales; family Iridaceae; genus Iris; species Iris pallida. Next base: position 39,635,052 of record JANAVB010042420.1, read on the forward strand.
CTTCTATATCTCGGCCGCATCAATCCTTTTGCATATCCGAGCGTCAATGCGATCGCATGCTTCAAAACGCTTCGGCATTCCAAGCCTCAACGCGTTCAAGCGAAGCTCCGCCGCGAGCAGACCAATCCCTGAACCTGCTAGCAAACTAGTGGGGGATTAGTACTTTCGTTCTCGCTGTACTGATCAAAAACCTACTTAACAAACCGACATTTAGTATTGTATTGATTCATGCAAACATACAATTTAGTTCTCTTTCTATGTTCTCCTTAGGATGAGTTCATGGCATATTCGAAGACTGTCAAGCATGGAAAGCATGTTATTCAATTCGCATAAGTAAACAGGCAAGCAATCTCGTGTTTGATTCGTGGCACAACATAGCAATATCGACGCACTCGCCCTTGCACCGACGCAAGGTGAATACGCCTATCCGTTTTTCCTGTCATGTTATAAGTGCTCGCTATTCAGGATCCGTCCATGCAGGATACATGCATACCTTGCACTTCCAAACCCGTCGCCCTTAACTATATGAAGGTCACTAGCTTTCCGGGCTAGAATGGACTTATATTTATCGAATCGAAACATAAGACGATGTTAACTCTGTGCGGTTGCTAACCAACATCAGAGGCCACCGAAATAATCGCAGCAAGTGGCTTATCACATTCACCAGACGGTCGCTACCCATCTAAATGAAGTGCACCAACAATACCGAAAACGAATCCCTCCTAGGCCGAACGGTCCCAGCGCCCTGGCGCGCCGCGTTCGAGGGAATACCCATGCACGGGCTTTTATATCTTTAAGTCCATTTGACCATGCAACGAATCGTATCTTTCGTACAACCAAACAAGTTCGCTTATCTCTATTTCAATTGGCACAACGCCCGAATGTTCTCATCGAACGCCCGAAGGCTACGAACATTTCGAAGGCACCATGCCGCATTATCATCTCGCATTTCTTCCGTTAACTTTCTATGTTCTTACGTTTCATACTTCTTTTCAATGTTTCAATGGCATCATGCCTCAACTCAATGCTCGCCAACCGAACGACCCGAAGGTCCCGAACACCTTTCGAGGCATTATGTCATATCCGACAGTTTCGCCACATTCGTGCCACAACTGTATTCTTTCACAACGAAGCCATCTTTTATTATCTTGTGCACGTAGGCACGTTTCGACCATATTTCCGAGGTTCTATGACTTAGCATTCAATGTCCGTGGCTTGCGCGCTAGGGCGCTCACCTATTGTCTTTCAATGTTCTAGCCGTTCTAACGCGTGCGCGAAGGCACGGCATGGTTCGTGCACTAAGGCACTCGCCGAGTACAGTTATCCCATGTTGTTGCGACTTGCGCACCGAGGCGCTCGCCTTTGCGATATCCAATGTTCCATAGGGACTCGTACGTTTGCCGTACGATTCATTTCAATTGTTCTATCTAGTGTTCGACACGCACTACGCTTATCTCTCTATCGAGCCACGCCCGTGGCGTTGATAGGTTAACCCAGCATTCAATGATATGTGTTTTACTTAAGCATGACGGAGTAGAAAAGAGAGTTAATGTCCCTCCAGCTTGAGTCGATATGCCTTTGTCGTTTCGTCGAGCCGATGCGGCTCGATTCCATAACTTCGTTGTACGGGCAACTCTCCTGACTTAGCCATTCGAGCACTTCGTGCTTATTGAAGTATACGTCCGTTTTGGGCTTACCGTGCCAACGCCTCAGTCCGTCGCAACGCGAAGATTTGCTTTCGCGGACCCCTTACTGAATAAGGCAAAATATCGACCTCTAATATTTCAGAGTAAACGTATAGCCTGCACATGAAACCAACTAAAATCAATACTTGTATCGATTCGGACTTGCGCCTTGGTCGATTCGATTTCTTAGAATCTTCGAGCCGTCTCAACGCACTTATCCTTCGAGGCAACGCGGCGCTTCGCATCGATTCACTCGATGCATTCTTTGGGACAAGGCAACTCTTCGCATCGACTTAGTTTGATGCATTGCTCGGGACAACTTAACACTTTGCATCGATTCGCATCAATACGTAATCGGGTCAACACAACTCTTCGGGTCAACGACTCAGCATAATGCACCGTGCTGAGCGGGGCATTACAGTAAGGGGTGTGGACTTGCCAGGTTTGCGAGCTTGGAGGTGGATCGTCATAGGTTCTTCTGATCCTGTGGCCGTCTTAGTTCGAGCTTGCACATCTCCTTCACCAAGGTGCCCCTTCGAATTTTCATATAAGCAGGAGTCTGAGTAGTAGGATTCGACCCCTTTGAAGGGATCGATGTCGGCAAATTCTGTCCTCACGAAGTCGTGTTTGTCGACATACTTGAAGCACTGGTGCAGCGTGGAAAGCACGATCATGTAATCGTGTATCCAAGGGCGCCCCAGGAGGATATTGTAGGAAGTGTCCGCATCTATGATGTAACAGGTTACTTCTGACTGAAGATCGCCAATTTGGCACTTCAAGCGAATCTTCCCAATCGGGTAGCTCCTGTCCGAATTGAAACCGCTGATGGCAGTGCTTGTTGGTGTCAGGCGATGCATAGGAATGCGGAGATGATGTAACAGATCCTTCGGGATGATGCTTATAGAAGAACCAGGATCAATGTGCATCCGATCCACCTTTACATCACTGATGTATCCAGTGTAGTATAACCGGCGATCGTACAGATTGGTTTTGATGAGTATATCCTGCGGCGTGAAGACAATGTTGGGCATCGCTATTGTGCAAGTGCTGTCTTGGAGATTTGCAGTCGGGCACTCTCCCGTGAGGTTGACCTGAGCCAGATATGCGTCAGCATTCTGGAGTGCATCACTCAAAGCCACGCGTACATCCTTGGAGAGTCTCAGGAGCTCGTATAATGACAATTTGGCCGGTGTGGTGGCCAATTGCGGCCAAATTGTGCCAAGATGTCAAAGTTATAGGGCCTCTCTAGCCCATGAGATGCCTCTTTTCGGAGGGATTTGTCAAAGCGAGTCTCCTTCGACCTAGGCTTGTCGGTCGTCGGAGGTTGAGACGGTCCTGGAGCGTCGGCAGTAGCCGGTTGATGTTCTTCAGTCGAGTTATCTGGCGTAGGTTGGGATTGAGCACCAGACCGAGTGACGATAGCTGTGGCTTCTTCGACATCTGCCAAAATTGTGCGGCAGGATCTGACCTTTCTACTCTCCTTCTTGCTAATGGGGAGTGGTACGGACTGAGTCACTTCAGGTACCAAGTCTGGATGGACCCACATGAACTCCCTTCGTGACGTGGTAAGGGGTACCAGACCAGTAGCCTGATCTCGAGGAGGTGGAAGATTAGCAATCTCCATTGTCGCCCTAGGGATGGGTACCACGCCGTATTGAGTCTCTGTCGGAGGGAGGCTGCAAAACTGTACGGACACCATGTTGGCTGCCACGATTACCTTCTCGAAATCAATGGCCAGAGCCTTCGAATCGATGAGATGTTGGATGTATCGCTTTAGTTGGTCGCAGTCGTGTGTAGCATGGTGGACGTAGCGGTGGTAATTGCAGTACTTTGGGCTCTCCATTTCTGTCGGCCGAGGTTCCCGTCTTGGTGGAGGGAGCTGAATTCAATCTTCTTGTATGAGCATGTCCAAGATGGGTTTGACATGGCCGTCTTCAAAGGAGTAGGTCATTTGCGGCCATTGTTTGTCTGCCAGTTTTGACTCAGGTTTCTGGGCTGTGTCGGCCACCATAGCCTGCTTGCCCTTGTTGTCCCGATTGTTGGAGGATTTACCACCATTGTTGTTGTTGGTATTAGGGCGCTTGCCCTTGTCCTCTCCCTCCGAGATGTGCAATCCCAGTTGGCGAGCCTTCTTTAACCTGTCTTCGGCACTAGTGGCACTGATGATGAACGTCTTCCAGTCTTTGAATTGACTTTCACCCATCCAGAGGCTGATTGTTGGGAGCAGTCTCTTTTGGCAAATTTCAATCAAGGAGGAATCCGGATTACCCGATGGCAACTTCATTGCGGTTTGGCAAAATCGCTCAATATAGTTCCTTGTCAGCTCTTTCTCCCCTTGAACGACGTCCATGAGGGTGGACATTGTGACGTCCTGTCCTACTTCGTAGAATCTCTCCAAGAACATGCGCTTGAAGCTGGCGAAGGAGTGGATGCAGTTGTCTGGCAGGTTGCGGTACCAGTCGAAGGCGACCCCTTCCAATGCCCCGATGAATAATCGTGTAAGGATGGCATCGTCATGGGGCAGGTGGTCGGTGGTGACCTCGAAGTAAGTGATGTATCGACTTGCAGATGTCTTCCCATCATATGAATTGATGTGGAATTGTTTATATTTTGGTGGGAAGGGAACATCTCTCCACGCAGCAGGATACGGTTGTCGTATCCTGAGGTCTTGGCAGTTTTCTCGGGCATGGAACATGGCCCGGAGCTCCTGGACCTCTCTTCTTGCCTCCCTGGCCTCGTCTGCAGCGGTAGGAGCCGATATTTCAAGAGGACTATCGCCCGGGTTTGGTGAAGCTGAGTTCGAGTCCGCATTGATCGTGGGACCCAAGCTTATTTGGCCAGGCGTTCTTCCTTGCAGAGTTGGAAGGGCTGCTTTGATCTCGTCCACAGACTTGACCAAAGCATGTAGTATGGCCTCCAGAGTGTCGATGCGTTGGCGATCACTGGAACCTTCTTGGTTGCTGTCTGTCATGAACATCGTCCTCACATGAAGAGAGATGAAAGGAACGGTAGAGGACGTGCCCTCTGAGTCATACCCTTGTACAGAGAAGTCGTCCGGGTACATGGGAATGCTCTCCTCTGGTTCTGACTCAGAAAGAGTGGTACCCCCCAGCTTCAGAGCTTGCCTCGTCTTGGGAATTGTGGACGTCCTCGGGGACGTCGGGAACTGTTGTATCTGTTGGGAGAGTTGTTTCCCCGGGCTCGTCTCCTAGGAACATCGGATTGTCATGGATGTTCGGAGGAGTGCTACCCCTAGTTTCAGCGACCCCCAGTGATGTGGATGATGGATCTCCTACTGTAGCAGATTTCGTCTTTGAACGGGTACCTTGGAAAACTCCGGTGGTGGACAACCATTTAGACGACAGTTTCTTAGTCATAGTGGTTGAAATCTTCGGGCTGGAAACGTTTATCTTCTTCCCTCTCCCATCGGCGGGGATTTTCTGAGTAGAGTTGCAGGAGACAACGGGAAGCGCCTCATCCCCTGAGCTCGGCTGTTGTAATCTTTGGAAGACGGACTGCCGGTCTTCTCGTATCGTCGCGTTGTTGCAACAGCAGTTGACAATGACTTGGGTGCAGTGACGTCCGTGGGAGGACTCTTTGCACACCGAGGCCTCCTCTCTTTCCTTGCGCTTGTGGAGGATAACCTCACGCAAGTCAGATGGGTCTGGAACGACCATGTTTGCTCCCTGGATTTTAGGAGAATTTTGGGAACCACTATGTCCGTTTGCCGCCGAGGGCTGGACTCGAGTGGTTCTGTACAACTTCCCATCAGAGGCCCGCATAACAGTATGTGGAACGCTCGGATGGTCAGAGGTTGGGACAGCGGACTGAGCTCGCCAAGCTCGCGCTGTCCTAGACTTCTTCACTCTAGTGCGTGAGGGCACATAGTAGGAAGAGTCTAAGTGATGCTGGAGAGAGTCAGACATATTTTCTCGGGAGCATGAGAGATCAGAACCATAGGAGAGGCGATCGAAAACTGAGCCGCGTGGAGCAGACAGCGTGCGGCTGGAATCAACAGTCTTCATGCGGCTGGCAATCGTAGCCGCATGGGCTTTCTTCATGCGGCTGGAAGTCTCGGCCGCATAAGTCTTCTCCATGCGGCTGGAAATCTTGGCCGCATGGGTATTCTACATCCGGCAGGCAGTTTCGGCCGCATGGACATCATGCATGCGGCTGGCAATCTTGGCCGCATGAGTGTTCAGCCTGCGGCTAGTGCCTTTGTTCGGCTTCTTCCTGGAGCACATAGAATCACTCTTTGCCCCTGCAAGTCCAGCATCGTAGTGCTTTCCTCTGCCGGACTTGGGGACAGCAGAGTCCTCTATGGCTTGAAGTGGGGCCGTCTGAGAGTTGCCTTCGCCGTCTTGGGCAGCAGAGAGTACTCCGTCCAGAGCTTGGGGAGGAGCAAATAATTTTGGCCTCCACTCCCTGCGAGCTTTCTTTGTGCGGGTTCGCTTCTGGACCGGGCCAGCTCTCCCGTCGGAGAGCATTTCCTCAAACGCCTGTTGGTCGAAGCGGACGACCATCTTCTGTTGTGTGGAGCCAAGTTTGGCTGCATCCGATTGCGTCACCAACTTCTCAGCCGTGGAGAAGTTTGTCCCCAGCAGAGTCTCCATCGTGTTTGCCATTGATTGTAAAAGAACAGAACAATTATATCGGAGGACTGGACTTTTACTTCACAATACAAACTCGATCGTACAAAGAAAGCCTAGGGACGAAAACCTAGGTACAGCAATCTAAGTACAATTGTTTATTTTTGATTCTGGGGGGTGACGATAGAGGCTCGGGAAAGCGACGGCAGCTCTGCCTTACTCCTTGGACGATCGGACGTTGCCTTGGCTCTGACGAAGAAATGCTCTCCTTTTTCTCTCCGTATGTGCTCCTCTGCGTATCTCTCTCTGTATGTGTCTCTCTCCATCATTTTGCAAGGGAATAGCACCTTGCTATTTATAGGAGTGGGGGTGATCATTAGGGTTTGCAAATGATTGCCTCCTTGAGAAGTCGGCGGTTTTAGAGTTATCAATCTGGACCGCTCATCTTGAATATAATGAATTTGAGCAATTAATGTGATTGCATCAAATCTCTGTGGGCAATAAATGTTGATTGCCATGAATATTCATGATTTATGATAGCCTGCCACGTGTCCAATTTGCTTGATTTGATTTGATCTGGGCAATTATGACGATCGCAACAAATCTGATTTTGTTAGGGTTTATTAGCACCCATAATTCCAGGGAAGATAAGACTGCCACGTGTCTCAATTGTCGCGAAGAGCGCCACTGTCTCAACTGGGCCGCCCTGGCAGAGCCGCATATAGGTGGTCCTCTCAGTCGCGTGAAGCATACAGCCGCATGAGGATGGGCAGCCGCATGGGGATGGGCAGCCGTATGGGGATGGGCAGTCGCATGGGGATGGGCAGCCGCATGAGGATAGGCAGCCGCATGGGGATGGGCAGCCGCATGAGGATGGGCAACCGCATGAGGATTGGCAGCCGCATGAAGTGGGCGGCCGCATAAATGTAGCAGCCGCATGGAGTGGCCTCGGGACTTATTGGATTTTGCCAGCTGTAAGAAGATTTTTTCCTCTTTCCTAGGAACACGCTATCATGTCAGTCATTATTACATCTTTATGTCAGAGCTGTCGTAGCTGTCATTTGCCAGAGCAGCCGTCAAGGCATTAAATGCAGCCGAATGTAGAGAAGAACTGTTGAAGGCCACGTGGCTTCTTTCTGGGCCGCATGGAACTATTCGAGCCGCATGGACCCTTGAGCCGCTTGGACTTCTGAGCCGCATGGGGATCCTGAGCCGCATGGGGGTCTTTCTATCAGAGCCGCATAGGCCTTTCTTTATTCTTTTACATGCTTCTACAACTGGCTCAATTAGCCAACACCCCGGCCAGATTGTCATTTTTTGAGCTCCTCCATCTCTCCAAGAAGACTCAAGAAGCTCTGACGGAGGCATTACAGAATGTCGAATCCTACTTGGGACAGATCCAACAGCCGGATGAAGACCCTACTGTATATCCCATATGCCACAGTGTGATTGAGGCTATGCCTAATATCACGTTCTCACAACAAGATATGCTGCTGAAGAATAATAGGCATACCTGATCCCTGTATTATACATGGTATGTTGGCTCTGTAAAGGTCGATTGTATGCATATCGACCCTGGTTCATCCGTAAGCATCATCTTCCATCGTCTGTTACATACACTGGGTACTCCTATGCATTGGCTTTCCGCAACTCAAACCATAATCAGCGGTTTCAATAATGGCAAGAGTTGTCCAGAAGGGAAAATTCACTTGAAGATTCAGATTGGCGACCTGAAGACTGAAGCGACTTGCTATGTTATCGATGCGAATGTCTACTACAATATCCTGTTAGGGCGATCTTGGATCCATGAGCACATGATCGTGCCATCCACCCTCCACCAATGCTTCAAATATGTCAACAGCGACGGGATGGTAAAAATAGAGTTCGCAGATATTGACCCCTTTAAAGGGGTTGAGGTTTACTATACTGAGTCTTGGCTGTTCCGAAGGAAACACTGGAGAGACTCAGGCGAAGACGCTGATGATAAAGCCGAGGTACAAACCGCCTCCGAGGAGCTAATAAAAGTGCACCTAAAAGAACGCCCTAAGACACCCACATCTGAGGCTACCACTCCTTTAGTAGTCCGGTTGAAAGGAGGGCCACCTACCAAGGAACGCCCTGCAATGTCTACAGTTCAAGCTACAACTCCTTTGGTGGTGCGATTGAAGGGAAAAACCGCCGATGAGGAGAAACCCCTCCGTCGAGCCGATTGTGGTAAAACTGCGGGGTCCGCCTTATCCTACTCCATCCTTGCCTATCTCAAGAGCTGGGGGTAGAGATCTTAATGATGTTGTTGTGCCCAACTTTTCTGCTTTTGGCGGTGTAATTCATGAGGACGATTTGTCCTACTTTATCAATAAAGGAATGCCCTTAAACTACTCCCCTGATTTTCCTGCTTATGCTTTGGAACAAAACTTGGGTTTGTCACTTTAGACGCAAATCGCATCTGCTTATTCCGTAGAACAAGTGCTCCCTATGCATGGTGCCTGTTTTACAGTACCGACAAGGAAAGAAAGAGAAGTGTCAATCATCTTTGGCCGAGTAGACGGCTCCCGAACTCATACTCTTTGTGAGCCATAACCCAAAGTCGGTTAGTTCAGGCTCACCACTATACCCTGCAAGCCAGGCACATCATCCAGAAGATGAGTTATGACTTGAACAGCAATATGGGTCTCAATTACGGAAAGGGTCAGTATTTGCCGATCAAGATTAATTTTTCCGAAGGCAAGTCTGATCAAAATTACCAGAAGACTCGCAGTGGTCTTGGATATATCCCTCCTAAAGCTTTTAGAGTCTTGCGACACAGGGTAGTGACACTTTCGTCCTCCTCAAACTCCTCCGGTGACTCCGACACCAGTATCGGAAAAGTGTTCCGTAGAACGTTGTCAGTGAATATGACGTCAACAGACCAGGTCGACGAAGACGATAAGCTATTCTTCGAACCCCTTGAAATTGAAACCTGGGCTCAACAACTCGATGCCCAATGGGAGAATCACTTCGGGTTGCGCGAACCGCTTACTGAAGATGAAGTCGTACAAGTCGACTTGGGAGATGACTCTTCTCCCAAACCTATCTTTATCAACAAAAATTTGAAAGGAGAAGATCGTGAGTCTCTTATTGAGCTTGTAAGAGAATACATAGACATCTTCGCCTGGAGCTACAAAGATATATCGGGCTTAGACCCGAATGTCATCGTACACAAAATGAATATCTTGCCTAAAGCTAAGCCAGTGAAGCAACAACAACGACGGTTCTGCCCCGATACCATGAACGCTATCGAGAAAGAAGTCAACAATCTTATAAAGAGCAGCTTCATCCGTGAGGAACAGCATCCAGACTAGGTGACCAATATCGTCCTAGTTACTAAGAAAAATTGGAAGATCTGAGTCTGTATAGATTTTCGCGATCTGAACGTCGCTTGTCCAAGGACGAATTCCCGTTATCCATCACCGATGTGGTGGTCGACAACACCTGCGGATTCGAGTACATGTCTTTCATGGACGGTTACTCTGGTTATAACCTGATCAAGATGTTTCCAGATGACGAGAAACATATGTCCTTTCAGACTCTGATGGGGGTATTCTGTTATACAATAATGTCCTTTGGCTTAAAGAATGTGGGTGCTATGTACCAGCACACCATGAGTATCATATTCCGTAAATACCTGCGTAAGACAGTCGAACGTTACGTTAATGACATCGCTATCAAAAGCCGCTTTCGAGGTGATCACCTTCATGATTTAAGAATCGTCTTCGACTTGATGAGGATGCACCAGTTGAAGATGAACCCAGCCAAGTCCTTCCTGGGAGTGTCCAGCGACAAGTTCTTAGGCTTCATCGTAACTTCGAAGGGCATTCACGTAGATCCGGAGAAGACAAAAGCTATCATCGAAATGCAACCGCCAAGGAATGAACTCTGCGGTCTTCAGGGGCGGTTAGCCTACATCCGAAGGTTTATTTCCAATCTCTTAGGACGTTGTAAACCCTTTATCGAATTGATGAAGAAAGGGGTATCCTTTGTATGGAACAAGGAATGCCAACAAGCCTTCGAAGCTATTAAAAGATATCTCACGAACCCGTCGGTCCTAGTGGCCCCGGTCCTGGGAAGACCCTTCCTACTATACATCTGATCCCTAGATCATTCTCTTGGGGCCCCGTTAGCCCAGAACAGTGATGCAGGTTAAAAACAAGCCATCTATTATCTCAGCCGTCAACTAATCGGAGCCGAGCACCGGTATACCCCTGTAGAGAAAGAGTGTCTCACCCTTGTTTTTGCTATTCAGAAAACCCAATATTATATAGTCGGGCAGAGGATTCACGTCATCTCTAGGGTCAATCCCCTCAGGGTCCTCATGACCAAGCCAGGGCATTAAGGTGATACTACTGTCCCCCTATGACATGGTATTTGTCCCTCAGAAGGCGGTCAAGGGTTAAGCGTTAGCCGATTTCCTTGCTGCCCATCTCGTAGCCGAGACATTGAAGCTCTACGAATATATTCCAGATGATGTAATGAATGCCCACACCTTTACAGAAGAGCCGGTGTGACGACTGTTCTTTGACGGTGCTTCAAGGACAGGTCCGAAAGGCGATATTGTGGCTGGAGTGGGGGTAGTATTAATCTCCCCCGACGATTTGGCCATCCAACGAGCATATTCACTTTCAGAACTGTGCTCTAATAATATTGCTGAGTACAACGCTCTCTTCATCGGACTTTGGCAAGCCAAAGAGCTGGGGTCGACTTTTTGGAAGCTTACGGTGATTCCTCGTTAATTGTCAACCAAGTTCGGGGACAATACGAAGTCCGACATGATAACCTGATTCCATATCACCAAGAAACGATGTCCATAATCTCTACTTTCATGGGATTCTTCATAGAACATGTTCCCCGATTGCGGAACCTGGAAGCTGATGCTCTAGCAGGATTGGCAGCATCATTGTCAGCACCTGGTGGGACTCAGCACACTATCACAGTAATAGGGCAAGAGTTGGTATGCCCTAAGAACAACCTATGCATGCAAGCCTACCAGTCCACAAAGGACGAAAAAGGCAGTCGAGACTGGCGACCCCCTTTTATAGATTTTGCAGTGTACGGAATCTTACCAGATAATACAAAAAAAGCAGCTTCCGTCAGGAGACGCTCTCCTCGATTTTACTGCGACACTCAAGCTAAAACATTACACCGTCGCTCCTTCGACGGACTTTTACTCCGATGCCTATCAGGCCAGGAGGCTAAAGACGCACTACACGAGGCTCATGATGGCACTAGCGGAGCTCATCAGCCGAGACCTAAGCTTCAGGACCGACTCAGGCGCATGGGCTACTATTGGTCTACAATGATAGTCGATGTCCTGGCATATGCTACAAAATGTCGGATGTGTTAGATCCATGTTGACTTTGTTCACCAGCCGTTGGAGTACTTGCGCCCTATAGTGGCATCTTGGCCATTTGAAGCATAGGGAATGGACATTATCGGCACGATCGCCCCTCCGTCATCAAAAGGTCATTGCTTCATCTTGGCCATAACCGATTATTTCTCCAAGTGGTCGAAAGCTATACCACTTGTAGAAGTGAAAACCTCCGACGTAATTAAATTCCTCAATCACCATGTCATCTACCGGTTTGGGTTCCCCGGAGGATAATCCACGGCAATGGCCTACAATTTGTTAGCGGCTCCTTCCATCGATTCTGCGACCAGAACCGAATCCAGAGCATAGCCTCGATGGCCTATAACACAACAGCTAACGGGTTAGCTGAAGCCTTCAACAAAACTATTACAAACTCCTCAAAAAGGTCGTGTCTTTCAATAAGCACGACTGGGACGAGAAACTCGATGAATGCCTCTGGGCTTACCGAACTACAGTCCGTACACCAACCGGTAGTACGCCATCCTTAACAGTCATATGACTACAGAAGATAATCATCGCTTGCGACTACAAGAGTTGGAAGTACTCGACGAAAAATGCCTTCAAGCTTAACAGTGCATTGAGCTATACCAGGCACGAATCTCAGGGGCCTTCAATAAAAAGGTCAAGGAAAGGTCATTTCGGGTCGACGATCTGGTCCTATCAGTAAGAAGGCAGATGATCATGAATCACAAGACTGCTGGAAAGTTCCAACTGAAATGGGAGGGGTCGTTCGTTGTAGAAATGGTCTATTAAAATGGTGCGTACCGGCTAGCAAAACCTAATGGAGATTTTATCATGATGCCTATCAACGGCAAGTTTCTCAAGAAATACTATGTATGAATGTCCAGTTCATCTTCCATTCCTACGTAACTGTTCTCGCTACATCTTGTTCGAATGTCTACCACATCCTTATTGACCTCTGAGTATACATTCTTACCTATCAATCTTGGTTCAACACGTCCCCACTACCTCTGTTGAACAAGGTCATTATTTATTTTCTGCACCAAGTTCTAGGTGTACTTGAGATAAACCCATTGAATGTTTACCATGTCCTTATTTACCTCTGAGTATACATTCTTATCTATCAATACTACATATTACCTCTGTTGTCAAAAACTATCGCTTATCTTCTGCACCTAGTTCTAGGCGTATTCATGATAAACCCGCTGAACAAATATGTTCATATTACCTCTGAGATGTTCTTTGTAACCCTACCGAGTTCATCCCTACCACGTCCATATTACCTCTGAGTAGGAAAACTCTACCATTAACCCCATATTTACCACGTCTGTATTACCTCTGAGTAAATATGCTGGTTCTCTCTCTCGACTTATTATCTGTACCTAGAAACCAAGGTGCACAAAAGATAATAGGTCCACAAAAATCATAAGTTCATGACAAATTGAACAAGCAAAAGTTCTTTATTTCCTCATCCAATAAGAGTAAAGGACTACATTTTTGTCAAAAAGAAACAAAAGCAAACTACATCTCGAAGCATTGAAAGGCAAAAAGACACATAAGCATACACTAAAGACAAGAAAAGGGAATCGGCTTCAACCTTATTTTTTTGAAAACAAAGACCGCAAGACAGTGGATGAAATCCTACAGCCAGGGGTAATAGTTACGTTGAGGCATATTGTCACACCCCAGAACCAGAATACTGGAGAGCGGGGGAATGACTCAGCCAGCTACGTATTACGGGTAGGTGAATACCGTATAATACGATCGATGCTGTCTAAAAAGACAAGGGGGTGCATACTACATGAAAGTCTCACTATGGTCACTTCATATCTATTGTCTCAATCATTCAAACAAGAAACAGTAATAGAGAACATGTAAGATAAAGCAGTAAGGCGTCCCAAACGCTCAATCAAAATGTTCTTGATATCTGGCTTTACCAAAACATAGCCAGATGATGAAGCAAGGTATACACAATTGCTATCAGCTGCAGTCTGACTTAGTTACAATTATGTAAAAGTAAGTACAAGACAATCCGACTAACAGGTCGGTGCCAAACGGTAAGTATAAAGTAAATAACAAAAATGAGCGGGGAGGTAAGGAACCCACTCGAGTCCTCCTGCGATCATCCCTCTAGTATTGACCATCTTGGAGGTAGAAGTAAGCTGAGTCCTTGGGGACCGGCTCTAAATCTGGCCATGTAAAATCAGAGAGGTTAGACCTCTAATAGCAAGTACTGCAAGGGAGCACGATATTAGGAATGAAACCAGTAATAAGATAATATAATAATAGATCTCTGCTATCTACTAGGATTCACATAACATTACGACACTTCGAACCAACCTCCCAACCAAACAAGGACAGAAGTTGGCTCGTCATGTCCCGACATTCTGATCATCTCAGTTAGGTAACAGAGTAGACACAGTACACAAACAAATCAATTTAAAACGGCCATTTAACTACTACGGCTTGCTACGGTGAGTTCCAAGTTATCCTAGAATTATGCAATAAGGATTCCTCAGTTCTCACTATGTGCAAGCAAGGCTAGTATATCCAGTCAATCAATTGCGCCAATCATGAATTAGACGAGTCCCAGCGGGACGTCCGTCATCAATATATAATATACAATAAATAATATAAGCAGATACTGCTCTCTGCCCGTGTGGCAGATTTACAGTATCTGTAGGAACCAGCCGGCCTGTCGGGCACTTAATAGTCCCAAAGAGGGCTGCCATGTAAGAACTCGGGAATCCATTCTCTCCATGCAATCATTATTTTATTTAACTTAATAGTCTCTATGTTGAGTAAATTCCCATGTCGTGGATCATGGTCATTCAAATGAGTACTTCCGTACGGGGTACGATATGCACAACTCTACAACAATACCCGTGCGGTTTAGGTTGTAAGTTTTACATAGCGTAATGCAACAATCAAAACTAACCACGGAATAATCATGCCTTGACCATAAAGTACACATGCTGCTTTAGTAAGATAAATAAATAAATATATAAATTGTAGCCTACATGTGCCTGTATGCCAATATTCGGGATCGGCCAATCGATTACAATAGTTCATAATTGATATGAACGTGTCTCATTCATTTCATTCAATAAGACGACTAGCCAGTCTCTTAGTTCCAACTAGGAACGCATGATCAATCATAAATCAAGATAATAATTAATGTTAATGCCAAGATAACAATTTGATAAATGCCAAGACGATCAGTTAATGTCAATCAATGTCAATTCGGGACAAGGATCAGCCAAAAAGGTATTAGGGCCAGAGTTTATGCGGCCAGGAATTTATTGGTTCATGCGGCTGGGTAAACATGCATATGCGGCTAAGAGGACTAAGTCCATGCGGCCGGGAATATGGACCCTATGCGGTTCGGGTCTGAACTCATGCGGCTGAGATAACACGCACCTATGCGGCTTAGAATATCATACGGCCAAGAAGTCGCGAGTCTTATGCGGCTGGGGTTCCATGCTCATACGGCTAGGGCGGGAACAAGTCTTATGCGGCTCAACGCTGCCTGGGTCATGCGGCCAGGAGGGTGCAGTCTCATGCGGATGAAAGTTAGAAATTCATGCGGCTGTGGCAATTAAAGTCCATGCGGCTGGCAAATCATATGAAGCTCATGCGGCTCAAATGATTGAAGCTCATGCGGCTGAGATGCCTGCGCCTATGCGCCTAAGAAGATATGCGCCTATGCGGCTAAGATAAGTTCAATGCTTTATGCGGCTAAGAAAGTAATGCGCCTAAGCGGCTGAATACTCCATGCGGCCAGGATACTCATGCGGCCAGCACTTCATGCGGCCAGGATACTCATGCGGCCAGCACTTCATGCAGCCAGGATACTCATGTGCTCATGCGGCTTGGAATATAGTATGTTCATGCGGCCGAGAACGTCAAGCGCTCATGCGGCTGAAAAATCATATACGGCCAGGAAGACTCGCCGCATGAAAAACTCATGCGGTCAAGCACTGTTCTTCTTCTCCGAATTTCTGCAAACAACACCATAGAAGCCATTGCTTCCAATCTCTCTAAATCTTTCATTCCAAGCCCAAATCTGGACTTCCATAGGTCAAAATGGGGTAGAACGAAATCCTCTACAACATGGAACCATCAAAACATGAAAAATAACAAAGCTACTAGATCAAAACCTAAGAAATCCGAAAATGCGTTAAACTTAGATCTACATGAAATGAGCCATGGAAATTAAAAATGCTGAGTACTAAAGTATCTAAGAATCTTGAGAGGAAGACAATGGAATAACAAAAATGGAGATCCATCAAGAAGCAAGTTGGCACTTGCCTATGCGGCTAGGTAGGTGGGGGAGAGTTTATGAGGAAGAAGAAGAGTAATGGTGAAGTAATGAAGAGAGAGAATGGGGATGGGGCTTTAAATGACGGGGTGGTGGTAGGTGGGGGTTTGTTTCGGTTCATGATAAACCCACATAATTGAACCAATCCAAGCCGAACCCAAAGCAAAGCTAAAGCAGAGTATAAAAACAGAAAGTAAAATACAGAAAATAAAATTGCAGGAAATTAATTAACATAAAATTTAAGGGATTTAAATACAGAATAATATATAATAAATATTAAATAAATATATTAAAGCAGTACATGTATAAAAATACGTATTCTGGGAACGGGAAGTGACACATATATCACTCCCTCAACCATTGCGCATATGAAGGCTCAAACTGATCAAGGTCCTCTAAAGGAGCGGGATGACTCGAGCTCCTAGTTCTGCTACCTTCTAATGCCGGTTCTCCCTTTACAATACCTTCCACTTTTAGAGTTATCTCCTCCTTGATGGTCACCAGCTCTTCTTTAACCGCAACTTCAACTTTTGGAGTTATCCACTCTTTAGTGGTCACTGATTCCTCCTTGAAAAAAGGGACGCACTTCCCCTTTAATGGCGACTTCAGCTTTCGGCATCACCTTAGACACTATAAAGAGAGAGGCAAAATGGGTTAGAAAAATACTGCACAAAATCAGTTGAAGAAACGTACACCTTTTCAGGCGCGTAGTCTTCACGCGCCTGCAAAAAAGACAGGCGCACAGTTCTCACACGCCCAATCAAAAAATATAGGCACGTGAGCTGCCCGCGTGTAGGCGACTCAAGAGTGACCATGAAAGAGTTCAACTGAGCTCGAAACGTAAGATAGACTGAGAGTTTCGACGGAGGAGGTCAAACCCTCGATTGTGCTACGAACGATGGGGCGGGGTTGCTTATCGGAGGAGGCGGAGGCGGCCGCCTTGGTCCTTCCCTTTCTCGTAGCGGCGGTAGTCTTTGGCGCCATGAAGTCGGCAGAAGGCGGTCGACGGAGACAAGAAGACGGAGGCAAAGGGAAAACAAATAAAAGCGCTCTCCTAAAGAGCCTCTATTTATAAACCCACGCTCACATTTAATGCAACGAACCTAACATTAATGGCCATGATTTTAACGCTTCAACTTTCGTGCCGATCGGTTTCCCAACACCTATTTATAGGCCTCAAAGAATGTGTGCTTTGATAAGAAGGGAAAATGAAATAGTTATCTGCTCGAGATAGAGCAGAATCAACCATTTTTTATTCAAAGGGAGATCATGCTAAATCACGTGCTAGCGCGTGCTCCACTGTTGTTCAAAGTGTTTCTAACTATACAAAAGAAAGTTAGAAAACTTTGAAAGGAGTCTTGTAGGCGCATGGGTTGCGCACCCCAACATGACCAAAGTATGATGCTAGCATCAGGCCTGGCAAAGAGCCATGCACGCCTAACAACGTGACATCAGATAGAAGACTATTTCTATGATCTGGGCCAATCACGCCCCCTCTAAGGCATGCCCAAATCGTCTACTCGCACGTCATAGGAGTACCCGATCCTTCATGTCACTTTCTTCCATACTGCATTAATGAGATGAGATCTTTCTTGAGACGTCAAGTCAGACGCTTGGACTATCATGCCAAAGATGAACCTGGAAGAGTGGAGTGCGTCCATATTGGAAGCAGTACAAAACAGACGCGTGTTACCTAGGCGTATTCCCTTTCGCGCCCCACCTGTCACGTCCCAGAACCAGAATACTGGAGAGCGGGGACAGACATAGCCAGCTACGTATATTAAAGTGCAACCCACCTCGCTATACGTCATGGCTGTCTAGATACAGGAGGGTTTAACTACAAGCCAACAGTCCCTTAAGGTCATGAACAAGCCTAGTGTCTCAATCACAAGCAAGTAAATAAATATTACAAGATGTAAGATCACCAAATATATAATAGTAAGGCGTCCCAAACATTGCATATTTAGCTGATCATGAAGCTAGTCGTTACAAAATGTCAGGACTAGCAAGAGTTTAGTCATACATGATCAACCATAGGATCTGTCAATCATGTTACAGCCCGTAGACAGACAGTAAGTAAAGGTGCAATCGAACTAAACATGTGCTTGTCGGCTAAACGCTCAAAAGAATATTTTTATAATAAAGTGGGAGAGCCAAAATAAACCCACTAGTTGTCCTGGTTACGCCTGGTGGTCACCATCGGGCTGGAAAGTCGGTAGATCCTCTGGAGCTGCTCCAAAATCTGGCCATAAAAAACCAGCTGGATCAGATCCCAGAAAGAGCTAGTGCCACTAAGGAAGCTTCACTTAGGAACTAAAACCAGCAATTAGCACAAGAATATAAATAAGTAGTAAGAACTGAAAATAAGAAAAAAAACATATCAGGATGATATATGACGAGGTAACCATGGAACTATTCAGATAACCAGGTTACAACCCGTAAACCAAATAAGGACCGAGGTTGTAACCCTTCATCTGAGTGGAACTTGGTTTCCCACCATTTATCGGCAAGATAAGAAATCAGGACATGTAACAATCTTGTACAGGATCAAGAAAAGACTAGACTGGTTATGCCGCATCCAACAATCACGGCCAAGCAATAAGTACGACTTGATACTTTAACTAACTAGGGTTATCACAGGCCTAGTTACTAGCAAGATGCAGCGAGATTGTTCCACAGCCACAAGCCCTGCAGACCATCCAGGTTACCCAGGTCAAATATTAGGGGTTGAATTCATATGGGTACATCGTTCAGGAAACGCATATACCCTTAAGTAGCTTGGAGGGTGCAACACTTGACAGTGTGCTGGAAATGTGCCCTACTCGACGACAGGCTACAGATCCCAAGTGCACCCAGGTAACGGGATCGCCTGTAGGTGGAAAATCTCTTCATGACTACTGGATTATTCTAGTTATTAGCCTTAGTCAATTTGGTAGGTACCCCTGACCGTGGTACTCAGGGGTCCCTGTCCTAGATATGATGCATGACAATACTGGTTCATTTGTACAAGCACATTTGCCCATGGTGTCCAGGTTATTTGTACTTGTCATGTCATGTTAGCCGTCGCAACAGTATATCAAGGTATATCATGTCATGTTACTTGTCAGGAGTGCGCCACGGCGGGCCACTATCATGTCATGTTACTTGTCAAGAGTGCACCACTACGGGTCACTGTCGTGTTCAGGTTACAAGTGCAGGATAACATAGTACAAACATTCCATCACAAGACCCAAGTTATACTGAGTGCCACAAGATATGAGCCTAACAATTAAATCATATATAATAATAATTAAATAACAAAGACAAGGCACGGGAAGGAGCCATGCGGCTCAGAGAAATGAGTCCATGCAGCCCAGAATTCGAGCTCATGCGGCCCAGGTAGATTGGGCTCCTGCGGCCAAGAATCGGGTCTTATGCGGCTCGGGCTTCAGAAGTCCATGCGGCTGGGTAGGTGCTGCTTCATGACTGGGCCTTATGCGGTTCGGCCAAGCGGGTCATGTGGATCGGTCCATGCGGCTGGGCCGATCAGGGTTCATGCGGCTGAAAACTGTATGCGGCAGGATCAACTCATGCGACTGGGTTCTTATGCGGCTGGGAAGGACTAGTCCTCATGCGGCCAGGAAAGGAAGGGAGGGTGCATGCGGCTCAGGAGTTCAAAAGTCCATGCGGCTAGCTAGGGCCATGCGGCATAGTTGGCAGGGGAAGAATCAGATTCATGCGACTGGAGTTAAGTCTCATGCGGCTAGGAGACTACATACGGCCCAAAAATCCATGCGACCAGGAATGGAACTTGTCGCATAAGGCTATGCGGCTAAGTTCATGCGACAGAAAACTATATGCGGCTGAGGAACTAACTCATGCGGCTGAGGAACTAACTCATGTGGCTGAGGAACTGTTCTTCTTCTCCAAATTTCTGAGAAGAAGAACCATACAAGCCATGGCTTCCAAACTCCATAAATCCTTCATCCAGAGTCCAATTCTGAACTTCCATAGGTCAAAATAGGGTAGAATGAAATACTCTACAACATGGAACCATCAGAACTTGATAATAACAAGATTAAGTAGATCAAACTCAAGAAATCTGAGAATACAATAAACTTAGATCTAGAAGAATTTAGCCATGGAAATTGAAAATGCCAAGCACTAAAGAGTCTTAGAATATTGCAAGAAAGAAAATGAAACAATAAATCTTGAGTTCCTCCGTGAAGCAAGATGCACTTGCCTAGACCTC
Source organism: Iris pallida (assembly GCA_029216955.1). Classification (NCBI taxonomy): domain Eukaryota; kingdom Viridiplantae; phylum Streptophyta; class Magnoliopsida; order Asparagales; family Iridaceae; genus Iris; species Iris pallida. The sequence goes on from JANAVB010042420.1 coordinate 39,655,243, forward strand.
TGGTAGGTGGGGAGTAATAATGGGGGAAGAATAAGAGTAATGAAGAGGGAGAAAGAGTTGGGGTTAATAAATGGGAATGGTAGTGGTAGGTAAGGGTTCTCCCCTTGGTTCATGATGAACCAAGGCAACCCAAGCCTAGCCGAACCAACCCAAAATAAACCAAGCCATGAAATGCCAAGATAAGCCAAGCAAGAAATCATACAATACAAGATAAAATACGTACACATATTCTAAAATACACAATACGAACTATAGGCATTACAACTCTACCCACCTTTAAAGAATTTTGTCCTCAGAATTTAATTACGAGGCTAGAGGGACAAGGACAAGCTATACTAATCACAAGCAAGCTATAACTAGGTAATTAATCAAGCAATCAATCACGCAAGCAAGGAATCGAAGGTATGAGACATAAGGAAGACATTATACCTCACGAGTCAAACAGGTCGGAATATCGCGATCGGATATCATCCTCACGCTCCCACGTTGACTCTCCCAAAGAGTGATGACCCCAAGCAACACGGACTAACTTGATAGTATTGTTCTTGAGTATCTTCTCTCTCCGGTCCAATATAGATACGGGCCTCTCCTCATACGAAAGGTTGGTATCAACAACCAATTTTGAATGATCCAGGATATGGCTCGGGTCTGGGATATACCGTCGCAATTGGGATACATGGAACACGTCATGCACCTCACGTAGCGACGGCGGGAGAGCGAGATGATAGGATACATCACCTACTCGCTCCAGAATGTCAAACGGTCATATATACCTAGGACTAAGCTTTCCCCGTACGCCGAAACGAATGACGCCACGGTTAGGCAAAATCCTCAGGAATACATGGTCGCCGACAGAAAACTCAAGAGGGCACCGATGAGAATCGGCCCAATGACGCTGGCGATCTTGGACAACTCGAAGATGATCCCTGACTCTTCTGACCACTTCAACTGTCTGGGCAATCATTTCCGGATCGAGCATCTGCCTCTCTCCAACATCGTCCCATGCTAGCGGAGACCTGCACTTCCTGCCATACAGTGCCTCGAACGGTGTCATCTGGATACTGGCCTGGAAACTATTATTGTACGAGAACTCCACCAGGTGCAGGTGATCTTTCCATGAACCACCAAAGTCGAGCGTACATGACCGCAACATATCTTCAAGAGTCTGGATCGTGCATTCTGACTGGTCATCTGTCTGTGGATGATATGCTGAGCTGAACTGGAGGTGAGTTCCCAAACTCTCCTACAGGATGCGCCAAAAGTACAACGTAAATCTTGAATCTCGGTCCGAGGTGATACTGACTGGTATCCCATATAATCTGACAATCTGCCTGAGGTACATCTCTGCTAGCTGAGCTGTCGACTGGTATACTCTGAACGGAAGGAAGTGAGCCACCTTCGTGAGCCGATCAACTATAATCCAAATAGCATCCCGAGCAGCTGGGGATCTAGGTAATCCAGTCACTAAATCCATGGTTACATGCTCCCACTTTCATTCTGGAATCGACAAGGGCTGAAGAAGTCCAGCTGGCCTCTGATGTTCAGCCTTGACTTGTTGGCAAACCAAACATCGAGAGACAAACCGGGCTATCTTCCTCTTCATGTCATTCCACCAAAAGTGCTGACGAATATCACGGTACATCTTCGTACTGCCAGGATGAATGGAATACTGAGAACTTTGAGCTTCTGCCATGATCTCCTGTCTGATATCTCCACTGGGTACACAAAGACGATTATCATGTCGAAGTGTACCATCCTCATGGATGTATAACTCTGGTCTTCGTCCTGCCTCATACTCTGTTCTGAGTTGCTGAAGCTTGGAATCTGTCGACTGCGCCATCCGAATCCTCTCGACTATAGTGGACTGGACCTGCATACTGGCCATCAATGCCACACTGGAAGGGAGAACAACTTCTATACCCATCTTCTGAAGATCTGCTAACAGCTCTGGTTGTGCTGTTAGGAAATAAATTCCAGCCCTCCTGCTCAGCGCATCTGCAACGACGTTGGCCTTCCCAGGATGATACTGCAGGTTGATATCATAATCCACAAGAAGCTCTAGCCATCTCCTCTGACGCATGTTAAGATCCTTTTGGGTGAAAACATACTTCAATCTCTTGTGGTCGGTGAAAATCTCCAACATATCTCCATACAAGTAGTGCCTCCACAACTTAAGTGCAAATACTACTGCTGCCAGCTCCAAGTCATGGGTTGGGTAATTCCTCTCATGATCACGAAGTTGTCGTGACGCATAAGCTATTACCTTTCCATGCTGCATCAGAACACATCCTAAGCCTCTGCCTGAAGCATCACAATACACTGAGAATCCCCCGGTCCTATCTGGAAGCATGAGAATAGGTGCCGTCATCAAGCCTCGCTTCAACCTCTCAAAAAATCCTGGCACTCTGCTGTCCAAGCAAACTGCACATCCTTGTGGGTCAACTGGGTCAATGGCGCTGAAATTCGAGCAATGTCTAAAACAAATCGCCGGTAGTAGCCGGCCAAACCAAGAAAACTACGGACTTCTGCAACTGTGTTGGGCACTGGCCACGACTCAATGGCCACGATCTTCTGGGGATCCACTTTTACTCCTCCTCTGGTGATGATATGACCCAAGTATGAAATACGATCGAGCCAGAACTCACTTTTACTGAACTTGGCATATAACTGGTGCTCTCTGAGAATCTGAAGAACCACTCGGAGATGCTGCTCATGCTCCGCTTCACTCTTGCTGTAGACCAGGATGTCATCTAGAAACACAATCATGAACTGATCCAAGTAGGGCACAAAAATGCGATTCATGAGGTCCATAAATACTGCCGGCGCATTGGTTGCTCCAAATGGCATCACAAGGAACTTCCAATGCCCATATCTAGACCTGAAAGCTGTCTTCGAGATGTCCTGCTCTCTGACTCTGATCTGATGGTATCCTGAGCGTAAGTCAATCTTTGAGAATACTGCTGCCCCCTTGAGCTGATCAAACAAGTCATCTATCCTCGGAAGAGGGTATCTGTTCATGATTGTCACTGAGTTCAAGGTACGATAATCTACACATAATTTGAACGTACTATCCTTCTTTTTCACAAGAAGCATCGGGGCTCCCCAAGATGATCCACTAGCACGAATGAATCCCTTGGTTCTGAGTTCTTCAATCATCTCGTACAATATCTCCAACTCTGACGGTGCCATCCTGTAGACTCTCTCTGATACTGGGACTGTCCCGGGGATCAAGTCTATGGTGAACTCGATCTCCTGCTCTGGCGGCATACCTGGAAGCTCTTCTGGGAAAACATCTGGAAACTCCTCGACTATCCGAGGTAACTGTATTGCTGCTACTGCCATCCGCAATACTGGAGGAGAAGGTTCAACTTCGCCTCGGGAGAAAGAAAACTCTGGCTCGCCTGGAATGCTAAAAATAACCCTGCCAATGTGGCAGTCTATTCTAGCATACTGGTTCCTCAACCAATCCATCCCTAAGACCACATCATAATCGGCCATCGGGAACTCTATCAATCTAGCGGGAAATTCTCTACCGCTAACTACGATCCGACACGAGGAAAACACTCTATCTACTCCCACAAGTCTGTTACCAGTAAGTATATTGAGCCTTACTGATAATGACTCGGGCTCCAATCCTATCCGTGTCGCAAATTGTACAGACATAAATGAATACGATGCACCAGAATCAAATAAAGTTGAAGCTGAAAATGAGTTGACGAGAATAGTACCTGCCACTACCTCTCCTGGTGCCAATCCTTCCTCTGCGGTCATCATCATAGCCTGACCATGCCCTCGGGGTGCTGGTCCCCTCTGCTGAAATCCTCGCTGCCTGCTCTGACTCAGGGCTTGGGCTTGTGCATACTGATGAGGGTGTTGTTGCTGGAATGCCTGGGACTGAGGCGGCAAGGGCCTCTGAGGCTGATACTGCTGCTACTCGACTGGTGCTGGTCCTCTCACCGAAGGACTAGAAAGGTTGGACGATGATGAACAACCCCTATTCGGGCAGGATCCAACCTTATGATCTGCTGCTCCACAAGCCAGGCACAATCCCTGCGCCCTGCGACATTCTGCTACCACATGTCCTGGCTTCCCGCAGTGTGAACATCCCACTGCGGAAGAATGCTTCTGCTTCTGCTGCTGAGGGTACGTCGGGGCTTAATACTAAAACGACGTCACTGAGGCCGCCCGCCTCGGAGCTCCAATGGTCAAAGCGCGAACTGTCGGGGCTGGTGCTGAAGACTGATTCATCTGGCCGTGAGATTGTTTTCGACCTCCGGCCCTATCCACGATCCTCTGGGAGGTATACTCATGCCTCCTAGCTGCTCTCAAGACTGCATCAAAAGTCTGATGCTCAAACTGCTCTACTGCCAATAAAATCTCTAGATGGAGCCCCTGTTGGAACCGCTGGGCTCTATCGAACTCGGTCGCCACCAAGGTAGGAGCAAACCGACTAAGCCTGGAAAACTCGACCGCATATCCGTCGACCGTCCTGTCCATCTGCTTCAGATTGGTGAGCCTCGTCTGTAGATCATATCGAGCTACAGCATCAAAATACTTGGTCTGGAATCTCTCTCTGAATACTGTCCAAGCAATGGGTGCCACTAATCCAACGGCCTACGCTGCCCACCAGCTGCGGGCAAGATCCAATAACTGCAGGTGCACCACGGCCACCTTCTCGGCTTCTGGAGTCCTGGCTGCTTCTAGAATCACCTCTGTGTCCTGAAGCCAAGCATCTGCGGCAATAGCATCTTCACTGCCGTCGAAGAATGGAGGGTTCAGGCGCTTGAAGCTGTTGGCCGCGCTGTTACCCTAATGACCTCCTCTGGTCAGAGCATCGGTCACTGCCTGGTGCAAGACATCTCCTCGACGATCTTGGGAAGCTATCAAGGTCCTGACGAGACCCACCAAAGTGCCATCATCAGGCTCTGCAAGATGAACTGGCTGGACCGGTGGCTCTCCTCCGGTAGGCACGACTCTGGAGGCCACTCCGGAATACTGGGCTTGATCTCCAGGTTGCTGCTGGTCCGCGGGAGGTGCTCCGCCTCGCTGATCGGCAGGGCCAGGTACAATGTCGCTGAAGAAGATGACATAGGGAACAATAAGGAAGGACCAGAACAGATCAAAGATGCAAGCATGTAATCAGGACAAAAATTTCAGGGATTCAAAGGATATGAACAGATATTAAAGGCGAGTACTGATTGAGACATTTATTCGGTAAACCCTCACATATCTTGATTTACAAGACCTGCATGGACCACCACTTAAACCATGTCATGCCCCAGAACCAGAATACTGGAGAGCGGGGGCAGACATAGCCAGCTACGTATATTGAAGTGCAACCCACCTCGCTATACGGTCACGGCTGTCTAGATACAAGAGGGTTTAACTACAAGCCAACAGTCTCTTAAGGTCATGAACAAGCCTAGTGTCTCAATCACAAGCAAGTAAATAAATGTTACAAGATATAAGATCACAAAATATACAATAGTAAGGCGTCCCAAACATTACATATTTAGCTGATCATAAAGCTAGCCGTTACAAAATGTCAGGACTAGCAAGAGTTTAGTCATACATGACCAACCCTAGGATCTGTCAATCATGTTACAGCCCATAGGCAGACAGTAAGTAAAGGTACAATCGAGCTAAACATGTGCTCGTCGGCTAAACGCCTCAAAAGAATATTTTTACAATAAAGTAGGAGAGCCAAAATAAACCCACTCGTTGCCCTGGTTACGCCTGGTGGCCACCATCGGACTGGAAAGTCGGTAGATCCTCTGGAGCTGCTCCAAAATCTGGCCATACAAAACCAGCTGGGTCAGATCCCAGAAAGAGCTAGTGCCACAAAGGAAGCTTCACTTAGGAACTAAAACCAGCAATTAGCAAAAGAATTTAAATAAGTAGTAAGAACTGGAAATAAAAAAAATATATATCAGGATGATATATGACGAGATAACCATGGAACTATTCAGATAATCAGGTTACAACCCGTAAACCAAACAAGGACCGGGGTTGTAACCCTTCATCTGAACGGAACTTGGTTTTCCACCATTTATCGGCAAGATAAGATATCAGGACATGTAACAATCTTGTACAGGATCAAGACAAGACTAGACTGGTTATGCCTCATCCAACAATCACGGCCAAGCAATAAATACGGCTTGATACTTTAATTAACTAGGGTTATCACAGGCCAAGTTACTAGCAAGATGCAGCGAGATTGTTCCACAGCCACAAGCCCTGCAGACCATCCAGGTTACCCAGGTCGAATATTAGGGGTTGAATTCATATGGGTACATCGTCCAGGAAACGTATGTACCCTTAAGTAGCTTGGAGGGTGCAACACATGACAGTGTGCTGGAAATGTGCCCTACTCGACGGCAGGCTACAGATCCCAAGCACGCCCAGGTAACGGGATCGCCTGTAGCTGGAAAATTTCTTCATGACTACTGGATTATTCTAGTTATTAGCCTTAGTCAATTTGGTAGGTACCCCTGACCGTGGTACTCAGGGGGCCCTGTCCTAGACATGATGCATGACAATACTGGTTCATTTGTACAAGCACATTCGCCCACGGTGTCCAGGTTATTTATACTTGTCATGTCATGTTAGCCGTCGCAACAGCATATCAAGGTATATCATGTCATGTTACTTGTCAGGAGTGCGCCACGGCGGACCACTATCATGTCATGTTACTTGTCAAGAGTGCACCATTACGGGTCACTGTCGTGTTCAGGTTACAAGTGCAGGATAACATAGTACAAGCATTCCATCACAAGACCCAAGTTACACTGAGGGCCACAAGATATGAGCCTAACAATTAAATCATATATAACAATAATTAAATAACAAAGGCAAGGCACGGGGAGGAGCCATGCGGCTCAGAGAAATGAGTCAATGCGGCTGGATTGATACAGGTTCATGTGGCCCAAAATTCGAGCTCATGCGGCCCAGGTAGATTGGGCTCCTGCGGCCAAGAATCGGGTCTTATGCGACTCGGGCTTCAGAAGTCCATGCGGCTGGGAAGGTGCGGCTTCATAAATGGGCCTTATACGGCTCGGTCAAGCGGGTCATGTGGATCAGACCATGGGGCTGGGCCGATCAGGGTTCATGCGGCTGGGAACTGTATGCGGCAGGATCAACTTATGCGGCTGGGTTCTTATGCGGCTGGGAAGGACTAGTCCTCATGCGTCCAGGAAAGGAAGGGAGGGCGCATGCGGCTCAGTTAAGAGCCCATGCGACTAGGATTTAATCAGGGGTGCATGCGGCTCAGGAGTTCAAAAGTCCATGCGGCTAGCTAGGGCCATGCGGCATAGTTGGCAGGGGAAGAATCAGATTCATGCGGCTGGAGTTAAGTCTCATGCGGCTAGGAGACTACATGCGGCCCAAAAATTCATGCGACCAGGAATGGAACTCGCCACATAAGGCTATGCAGCTAAGTTCATGCGGCAGGAAACTATATGCAGCTAAGGAACTAACTCATGCGGCTGAGAAACTGTTCTTCTTCTCCAAATTTCCGAGAAGAAGAACCATGCAAGCCATGGCTTCCAAACTCCATAAATCCTTCATCCAGAGTCCAAATCCGAACTTCCATGGGTCAAAATAGGGCAGAATGAAATACTCTACAACATGGAACCATCAGAACTTGATAATAACAAGATTAAGTAGATCAAACCCAAGAAATCCGAGAATACAATAAACTTAGATCTAGAAGAATTTAGCCATAGAAATTGAAAATGCCAAGCACTAAAGAGTCTTAGAATGTTGCAAGGAAGAAAATGGAACAATAAATCTTGAGTTCCTCCATGAAGCAAGATGCACTTGCCTAGACCTCTGGTAGGTGGGGAGTAATGGTGGAGGAAGAAGAAGAGTAATAAAGAGGGAGAAAGAGTTGGGGTTAATAAATGGGAATGGTGGTGGAAGGTAAGGGTTCTCCCCTTGGTTCATGATGAACCAAGGCAACCCAAGCCTAGCCGAACCAACCCAAAATAAACCAAGCCATGAAATGCCAAGATAAGCCAAGCAAGGAATCATACAATACAAGATAAATACGTACACGTATTCCAAAATACGTAATACGAACTATAGGCATTACACCACCACTCTAGGCACGTCTGAGTTATCATGCCCCGTCTACACTCATCAAGCCACCATTTTCGAGATAGCATTTGTTAAGTCTAAGATGCCTCTCTCGAAGACACCAAACAAGATGCTTCGATTCTTGTGCAGAAGATGGACGCAAAAGTCAAGGTTCATTTTTTTCGGAAGCAGTACAGTCAAGCGTATCAAACTCAGGCGTGTGTTCGAGTTCTTTTCAGGAGTGCGTGAAGCTCAGACGTGTGCCGCCTTAAGTCCTTCCCCCCAGGCATGCGTCAAGCTCAGGCGTGTGTCGCCTGGAGTTCTTCCTCCCAGGTGCAGGTCAAGTTCAGGCGTGTGTCGCTTGGAGTTATTTCTTCCAGGCATGTGTGCTTCTACACCCGTGCCTACATACCACATGCCACCTAGGACAGTGACTCCTAGGCGCGTGTGTGACTCTGACGCGTGCCACGTGTCCAAATGCCCAGTCACGCCAAAGAACGAGTTTGGAGTATTTTGAGATTCTCTCTAACAACATATCTACTACGTGACGGTCGGCTATGGACTCCTCACCAGTGAAGTGTGTCACGACCCGCACTCGCTTTTCGGACGCAAGCACGTGAGAAAGCCAGCTACGCATCAAGCGGACTCCAGCCCGACTCGAATACGTAAACGCTGTCACGACTATAGTAAACTGCCAAATCATGGCAAATAAATCTATATCTCAAATCCATAATAAGTGTACGAATCATGAATGAATACTATGGGTCGTGGTCTGCAGCCCACTAGCATACATGTCCGATTAGACTCCAAGAAATAACATGAGTCTATAAACTGAATCAATAAATAGGATATGTCATGATAATGAAAGGAAATCATAAGCTGGATGAACTGGATAATAAACATGGTATCAATACCTGAATCTCGCAAGCAATATCGTAAACATCGGGACCCCACAAGTATCATAATCATCCGCCATCCAGAGCTGCTAACTAACTCCACGCAATAACTAACCTGAAGAGATCATCAGGTCCTCAGGGGACAGCAAAATACATAAAAACATGCCTATCTAGCAGTTTATCATGCAATAAAGAAAATACAGAAAAATAAACAAAAAAAGACCAATCAACACGAAAATATGACTATACACGACTGGAAGAACCACTACCCATAAACAAACTGTTGGAGGAGAACAAGAGAACATGATGTCACGATGTCAACGGATAACCAATGAAATACTCAAACCCTCGCCCCTAGTGTGGACTCGCAGGTTTGATCAACTACTAACCCTCGTCCTAGTGTGGACTCGCAGGTTAGCTTCAAGAAAATACCCTCGCCCCTAGTGTGGACTCGTAGGTGCAGAATAGATAACTACTAATCCTTGTCCCTAGTGTGGACTCGCAGGCTAGCATCAAGAATCACCCTCGCCCCTAGTGTGGACTCGCAGGTGCGGAACAGATAACTACTAACCCTCGTCTCTAGTGTAGACTCGCAGGCTAGCATCAAGAATCACCCTTGCCCCTAGTATGGACTCGCAGGTGCGGAACAGATAACTACTAACCCTCGCCCCTAGAGTGGACTCGCAGGTTAGCTTCAGGAATCAAGGTACAGATAACTGCTAACCCTCGCTCCTAGAATGGACTCGCAGGTTAGCTTCAAGAATTCAAGGTACAGCAGTTCCGTTATGACTTATTCATCCTATGACATGATACGACTCAGTCCAACTACAGGTGATGACACGACACGACACGACCCAATCAAGATACATGAGAGAACCAATCCAATATGAACTACAAAATTAACTATAAACAAGGACTATATATATACTAGCATGAACGATGTACAAACCACATGTCAATAATCAACCAGTAAAACTATATAATAGTAGAAATATGCATGTAAATAAACTGTAGAGGGAGGCAAGGTATACTTGCCTGGAGATTGCACGTTGATCCAACAGAATATAGTCAATTGCTAAGCCATAAAGTCCAAATCATCACAACTATCTCCGAAAGCTAAAACAGACAATGCCAACATTCTCAGAATAGTAAAATTAGCTAGGATTGCCTATTCTTAAGTCCAATTCCGGACACAGGAGCAAAACGGTAATTTCGGGCCAAACCGGTGTCCGCCGTTGGACCCGCTTTGCACCGAAAAGCGTGCCAGAGTCAATGGTCTCTAAAGTTGTCAAACTACATGTCTACGGATTGTTTTTGATGATACGAACCCAACGGTATGTCCAGTTTTAGATTCCGGCAGGTCGTGCACAAAATTGTCCGTTGAATCGGATCGTGGGGCCCACGAAACGGCGATCCGATCAACTGTCTCAGAATTGGACCAAACTTGGCATACAGGACCAGAAAAATAATACGGTCCTGTTGGCGTAAGTTTTGTCTCGATCTGACGCACGTACACAAAATAATTAGGAAATTTGTACAGAGGCCGATACGGTAAATTTTGACGGATATGCATCAAATTCGTCGCGCACACGCGACCAATTTAAATTTCGTCAAAGCCAACACGTCCACGAAACCGATACGCACCTTTCGATGCTTTCGGTTCGTGACCACGTCGCCCGGATTGGCGGAACGCACGTCGTATCGGAGTGTTTTAAGATTTTCGAAAACTGTTTTCCCATGTTTTTCATGATTTTCTCACTGACTTATCTTTCTGTATAATTAACTAGGATTTAATCTAGTGATAGGGTTTCCATCTTGGTTAGGTTGTCTTCCACTGTGTTCAACTAGGTTCTAAAGTCGCTTACTGTTTCGACCGAAATCGGCCTTCCAAAACAGTTTCATCGTTCGAAATTATGTCTTGTTTCGACAGATTTTTTTACATTTTTGGGTCGATCTTTAAATCAATTTTGATACGATCCAATGCTAAACTATCCCATGGATTTGAAAAGGTATAGGTTAGGTTCGAACCTGCAAAATCGGTTCGACAAATCGTCGATCGGTCGTGGAGGAACCCCCGCGTGAAAGTGGCTTCGCAACCTCTCTGTTGCTGCCGTTTCCGGCGGTATCCTGCCGCTGCTGTCGCCGTTTTCGGCCGGCGGATGGCCCCGCGCGGCGGCGCGGTCGTCAGGGGGGTCGTCGGGACATGGTGGTGAGGTGCCTACAGTTTGTAAAGTTTTTGACGACTCCCTCTTCCTCCCTGTTTATATATATATAGCCCGGGTTTCGTGGAGAGCTCGGGCTGGAGAAGTTAGGAGCTCGGGTTGGGCCTGGACTTGTGGGGAGCTGGGTTAAAGGCTCGGGTCTGTGGGTTCACGGCCGAATGGCAGCTATTGTTTCTTTATTTTGGTTTATTTCTTTTTCTATATATATATATATATATATATATATATATATATATATATATATATATATATATATATATATATTATTTTAAAAAATAATAATAATAATAATATATATATATATATATATATATATATATATATATATATATATATATATATATATATATATATATATATATATATAATTTTAAAAATAATAATAATAATAATAATAATTTTTTAAATATATATATATATATATATATAGATATATATATATATATATATATATATATATATATATATATATATATATATTGATTATATAGGCATGTAAATATATTTATTAATAAATTATAAATATATTTACATGCCTATATAATCAATATATATATATATATATATATATATATATATATATATATATATATATATATATATATATATATATATATATATATATATATCCTGGTATTTATACATATATATATATATATATATATATATATATATACTACAATTTCCATACAGACAATACAATATTTTAAATATGAACAATATTTAATAATATATAATAGTAATAATTATCACCATAAAATAATAAAATAATAATACAATAATTAAATGGTGGTTTGGTGAATCCATACTATTCACCTTTATCCGGGTCCAAAAATTGTACAAATATGGTAAAACAATATTTAAAAATAAAAATACCAATTTTTGTACAAATATTCAAATAATTAAAAATGTACATCAATACCTAAAATAATTTAGGAAATATTTGTACACACATAAAATATGCCTACATGGTCGTATTTGGTCTCACTACAATATTACATGGGCTCGGTTTCGGTTCGGGTCTAGTCCGAGCTAAATCGATACAAACCGGGTCTCCTACCAGTCAACAATATAATTAATAAATAATTTAAAATATCTTTAGAGGTTAAGTCGTAACTTGGCCTGATTTTCCTAGTTAGAACACACTTATGGCTGGGTCTTCCTTGGCATGGCTAATACACTAGTTTAGGCACGCCATTGTACTATCCGTGCCATGATTCCTAGTCGTCTGGTACTTCAAAACTTAACCATGGCTAAAGTCGTCTACCTTAATAATTAACTAAACAATTATCTATAAAATTCTAAAAATTACCATTTAAATCAAATAAATAAATAAAAATATTTTCAAAAAATTTCGAGAAGGGGAGCCACAAATCTACCCACCTTAAAAATAATTTCGTCTTCGAAATTCTAATTCATAGTTATTCCTTAAAATTCAAAAAGAAAGTCCACCTTACCTTGATCTCCTTAAATTTTAATTCCTCAAAAATAGTTTATATCTTTCTCCTAGCCATTTTGTAACTACGAAATCTCGAGGACTTCTACCCACCTTTGGTCATACTACTCCTCAAAATATGGCCACTAAAATCGTATATCCTTCTAACTAGTGGCTAATAATTCTACCAAAAATATCTAAGACATATGGTATCTTTAATCCCCCATATCTATCAAACAACCAGATATTCCATAGTCAAGCAATATTATACTATAATTTAAGAATTTCTGATAGATCCTAGACAACACGATCGTTCGTCACCCGAAATAGGAAGGGACGAGAATCAAGGGTACGGGAAGGCAAGGAAGAATAATCGAGAACAAATATGAAATTTCAAGGACGTAGAGAAATTTCTAGGAGAATTTTCAAGCCAGTGTGGATTGAGATTTCTAAGGTTTGGTCATAGTCGCAGGCTCGTACCAGTACAGTTACGTAACCGATAAGATATGTTCTGACCTGCATGGGCCACCAAAAAACTTGTCACGACCCATACCCGCTTTTCGGACACGAGCACGTGAGCAAGCCAGCTACGCATCAAACGGACTCCAGTCCGACTCGAATATGTAAACGCTGTCACGGCTATGGTAAACTGCCAAATCATGGCAAATAAATCTATATCTCAAATCCACAATAAGTGTACGAATCATGAATGAACACTACGGGTCGTGGTCTGCAACTCACTAGCATATATGTCCGATTAGACTCCAAGAAATAACATGAGTCTATAAACTGAATCAATAAATAGGATATATCATGATAATGAAAGGAAAGCACGAGCTGGATGAACTGGATAATAAATACGGTATCAATACCTGAATCTCGCAAGCAATATCGTAAACATCGGGACCCCACAAGTGTCATAATCATCCGCCATCCAGAGCTGCTAACTAACTCCACGCAATAACTAACCTGAAGAGATCATCAGGTCCTCAGGGGACATAGCAAGATATATAAAAACATGCATATCTAGCAGTTTATCATGCAATAAAGAAATACAGGAAAATAAACGAGAAAAGACCAATCAACACAAAAACACGACTATACACGACTGGAAGAACCACTACGCATAAACGAACTGCTGGAGGAGAACAAGAGAACATGATGTCAACGGATAACCAATAAAATACTCAAACCCTCGCCCCTAGTGTGGACTCGCAGGTTTGATCAACTACTAACCCTCGCCCCTATTGTGGACTCGCAGGTTAGCTTCAAGAAAATAACCTCGCCCCTAGTGTGGACTCGCAGGTACGGAATAGATAACTACTAACCCTCGTCCCTAGTGTGGACTCGCGGGCTAGCATCAAGAATCACCCTCGCCCCTAGTATGGACTCGCAGGTGCGGAACAGATAACTACTAACCCTCGTCCCTAGTGTGGACTCGCAGGCGAGCATCAAGAATCACCCTCGCCCCTAGTGTGGACTCGCAGGCGAGCATCAAGAATCACCCTCGCCCCTAGTGTGGACTCGCAGGTGCGGAACAGATAACTACTAACCCTCGCCCCTATAGTGGACTCGCAGGTTAGCTTCAGGAATCAAGGTACAGATAACTATTAACCCTCGCCCCTAGAGTGGACTCGCAGGTTAGCTTCAAGAATTCAAGGTACAGCAGTTCCGTTATGACTTATTCATCCTATGACACGATACGACTCAATCCAAGTACAGGTGATGACACGACACAACACGACCCAATCAAGATACACGAGAGAACCAATCCAATATGAACTACAAAATTAACTATAAACAAGGACTATATATATACTAGCATGAACGATGTACAAACCACATGTCAATAATCAACCAGTAAAACTATATAATAGTAGAAATATGCATGTAAATAAACTGTAGAGGGAGGCAAGGTATACTTGCCAGGAGATTGCACGCTGATCCAATAGAATATAGTCAACTGCTAAGCCATAAAGTCCAAATCATCACAACTGTATATATATATATATATATATATATATATATATTTGTGTGTGTGTGTGTGTGTGTGTGTGTGTCTATATATATATATATATATATATATATATATATATATAAAAATATATATATATATATATATATATATATATATATATATATATATATATATATATATATATATATATATATATATATATATATATAAATTATAAATATATTTACATGCCTATATAATCAATATATATCCTGGTATTTATACATATTTATATATACTACAATTTCCATACAGACAATACAATATTTTAAATATGAACAATATTTAATAATATCTAATTGTAATAATTATCACCACAAATAATAAAATAATAATACAATAATTAAATGGTGGTTTGGTGAATCCATACTATTCACCTTTATCTGGGTCCAGAAAATTGTACAAATATGGTAAAATAATATTTAATAATAAAAGTACCAATTTTTGTACAAATATTCAAATAATAAAAAATGTACATCAATACCTAAAATAATTTAGGAAATATTTGTACACACATAAAATATGCCTACGTGGTCGTCTTTGGTCTCACTACAAGATTACATGGGCTCGATTTCGGTTCGGGTCAAGTCCGAGCTAAATCGACACAAACCGGGTCTCCTACCAGTCAACAATATAATTAATAAATAATTTAAAATATCTTTAGAGGTTAAGTCTCAACTTGGCCTGGTTTTCCTAGTTAGGACACACTTATGGCTGGGTCTTCCTTGGCATGGCTAATACACTAGTCAAGGCACGCCACTGCACTATCCGTGCCATGATTCCTAGTCGTTTGTTACTTCAAAACTTAACCATGGCTAAAGTTGTCTACAGTAATAATTAACTAAACAATTATCTATAAAATTCTAAAAATTACCATTTAAATCAAATAAATAAAAAATATTTTCAAAAATTTCCTAAAATGGGAGCTACAAAGTGTGCGCTTGATCGTAACCAACCCCTGTTTAGGGGCGCCGCGTGGCAAGATGAAGCTCGTGCCTGTCTACTCTTAGGCGTGTGTACTATTCCCTCCATCAACTATAAATAGGAGTCGTTCTCCTCCATTAAAAAGGTCGATTCCCCTCCATTCTCGAGTACCAAAAGAAGTCCCAAGCATCCCAGGGAGAGTCCTTATTGTTCCCCTCAGCCAGTGAAGTTGAGCCCGACAATTCCCTCTCTCAGTCAGATCGTCAACGGAGTAAAGAAACAACCCTCCACCGTCACAATCCGGATAAAAAAACAAAATACGATCAAGGGATTCCCGTCCAGGAGTTCCTCTTCACATTCTTGTTCGCAATCTTCATAGCAGCCTACTCTCAAGCTCAAAAGCGATGTCGAACATGTACGCGAATGGAACACAGTGGCGCATAGTACACGAATGGCGGATAGTGCGGCAATGGCACACTGTGCGCAAATGGCGGATGACGCGGCAGTGGCGCACTGTGCACGAATTGCGGATGGCGCGGCAGTGCGAAGCACACGCGTGGAGGCTCGTCGTCCCTACTAGCAACAAGGTTTTGGCCATGGAGTTTTAGAAACTTCCAATGTCCATAACTTAGGCTATAGGACTCGAAATTGGGCAAAATAAAGGTCAAAACTGAATAAAATTGAATTCTCTACAACATAAAACAATTAGTTTTCAAAAATAAGCAAGTTTGATAGATCAAAACTACAAAAACCCCATAAATACTAGTTTTAGAAACTTAGATATACATAAAAATAGTCATTAAAATCAAAAACACCAAGTACTAAACATGTAGAGAATGAGGAGAGGAATAATCTAGACTAATAATATCAAAGGAAAAAAATTAAAAAATAAAAATGCAAGAAATATCTCCATTTGAGCAAGTTGTATTGTCTAAAAAATTGTTGGAAAAATAAATGATGGTTTATGAGGAAAGAGAGAAGGAAGAGAATATTTATAGTGGGGGTGGATTGGTTCACTTAAAACCCTAACACTAAGTATGCCCAAACCATGTGACTAATATAACATGTTAATTGTTAGGTGCTACATGCTACAACTAATAAACTTATGAAATTAAACCCTGATCACAACGCGGTCCAAAAATCCTACCATCGAAGTAGTGAACCATGTCTACAACCAAACAAGGACAAAGGGTGGCACATTATTCCACGATAAGATACTGTTCTATGCCATGACCAGGTACAAAATAAAGGATCACATGCGCACGTATAGATACCAGCTACCATATACTGGAAACATGTAACAAATACATATATCAGGAATGGAGAGTGACAGAAGGCACAAGTGTCCTGCACCCAAAATACAAAATGCCAAGTAGCAAGTCCTACAAAATCTAAATAAAATAAAGACACAAGATAGGGACATATAGAGTCTCAGACTTGGTCAAGCAATCACATGTTGCTAATAGTTTACGTCTCAACGTACGGGAATACCCAGTAGCGTTTGCGTTTCGTTAAAGTCTCATTCGACCAATTCGGTCGTCACCAAAGTGGATACAACAAAAATCTTAAATTAACCAAAAATATTCCAAACATAAATGAACCAATAAAATGCAACATATATATATATATATATATATATATATATATATATATATATATATATATATATATATATATATATATATCTATATAAGGTATATTTTTGTAACAACAAGGCTTTCCGAGAAATAACAATAATATACATACGAATATGTATTTAAAAGAGCCCCAAAACTAAGAACATATTCGAAGTTTAAGAAATACAATTTTCTTTTTAAAAATCATTTCAATATGGATATATATAATAAATAGTTCACAAAATATTGCAATACATTTTGAACAAAATAATCAACCAAAAGTACAAACGAAACTATTTCCTAACCAAAATACATTTTACTAACAGAACATAATCCTATATAAAAATGCTAACAAAATCATTTTCTAACAAAATTTATTTTACTATAATCAACTAACAAAACAAATTTACAACTTAACAGAATAATTAACTGACCAAAATTAACTAACCAAACTCGACTTAACAGAACTACAGAACTAAACAATTCTAACTAAACACACAAACTTCACCATTTATCTAGCCAAAGCCAACTTCACATAACCAATTTCCAAGTCCGAAATCGGACTAATGATTTTATGATCGTTTCGAATACCCACCATACTGGCAACATACAACAAATCGAATCCTGTAGGGAGTCGAGACCGAATCATCACAAAATATGACTACGGGAAGGGACGACTACTCGGATAGAAATTATACTAAAAATCTGATGACAGAATCCAAAGGGTGGCCTCAGACTCAGATCGTTTTCGCGGAGTGTCGTCAACGACTCGAGGAGTCTCGGAGCGCGTCATGACGAACACGACAACAGCACTCGGGGCGGCTGCTCGGATCGACGGCGGCATGGAGCCGCGGGTCGTGGGGAGAGGCGTCGCGGTCAGGGGGTCGGGTGCAGAGCGGTCCGGCGCAGGGTCGCCACGGGTCAGGGGGTCGACCGTACGAAGGGGGTTCGCGGGGGCTGGCCGAGGGTCGGGCGCCGGCGAGAAGGGACGGCGGATGGATGAAGGGGTGTAGTGGTGATGGTGATGTGGGTTTGTAGTTGGGAAAGAAGAGGGGAGTAATAGTGTTTGTTTTCTTTGTGAAGGAGAAATAAGTGTTGGTGCTATGCTGGTAGTTATGGTTTAGGGGTGAGGATTTGAACATGGAGAGGAAAATGAGGGGTAATGGGAAATGGTCAGGGATTTGGGTTGAGTGGCTGAGAGAAAGTGAGAGGATGGATTTTATTTTTATTATTTTTTTAAAAGAGAAAGGTAAGTTATGAGCTTTGAAACGGGTTCGGAAATAAGGAACGGGTTTTGGTCCAAGGCCCAACAGCAAATACTACAATCCACAATTAAAATTCAAATTAAATTCGCAATCTAATTATCCGACTAATAATATATATAATAATAATAATAGCTATAATAATAATAATAATAATAATAGCTATAATAATAATAATAATAATAATAATAATAATAATATACTAATTATAATAATTAATATTAATCTAAAATTATACTAATGGAATAAAAACCGACAATTCTTGCAAATACATGAATTAATTGATTTATTAAAATTTGGGGTTTACAAGCTTCCCTCCTTAGGAAATTTTGTCCTCGAAAATATAAGGATAGACATAGGGGTACAGTCATACCTCAAACAGGTGGGAGCATTTCTTTCTCATATCAGTCTCTCGCTCCCAGGTAGACTCGCTTGGGGAATGGTGATGCCACGCTACCTGGATTAGCGATTTCACAGTATTCCTCAGCCTCTTCTCTCTGCGGTCTAATATCTCCACCGGCTGCTTTGGCATTGTAAGGCTGTAACACCCTGTTTTCAAAAATTGGGGATTTTTGAAAATTTATTATTTCCTATTGTTTATTAATGGTATTTTAGTCATGGTATGATTTTCTGGTGATTTTAATTAAGTTAAACCATTTCTAAAGTCATGCTAAGTCATGACTTGTGACTTTGTTAGTAAACCTTAGTGTAAACCCTAGTTTCTCTAACCTAGAAGTTGCCATGACCATGAGAGCTTGACCATAGGCTTAGAATATCATTTTAGTGATTTTTAGCCATAGGGGTATTTTGGTAATTTTTAGGAATTTATTTGGAATTTAGTGGGATTAGTGAGATTTTACTATTCATGGACTTTTGATTAGTGACTTGATAATCCCTAACTTAGATTACCCTAATCTATAGGTTAACCCCTAACCTAGAATGACTAAGGATAGATATTATCATTGGGTCAAAGTATTAGAAATATCTAAATCACCTTTTAGGATATTTTCCTAAAATTTCTCAAAATATCAAGACTTTGGCAACAAAGTCTATGCCTTAGCCTAGAAGTCTTGAACCCTTGAACCCACCACCTTGCCATGGTGTGGCCGGCCAAGCACACCCCCTTGCCCCTCTCTCCTATATAGTTAGCACTTAGAATCATTCCCATGGTTTCATGAAAAACCAATTCACAAGAAAAACCTAAAAACCCTTCCACTCTTTTGACCATAACTTTCCCATTTCTCAAGCTTTGAACCTCTAGTTTTCTCCATTAGGTCACCTACAATCTAAGGGAGCCTAGGGAAGTGTGCTACTCAAGTTTCACCAAGGAAGGACAAGTTGGGCTTTGAGGCTAATCACCCTCATTTAGTAAAATTCAAGATCTTGCACACATAGAGGTAAATATATCCAAACCTAGTCTAATTCCTGTTTTTCTTTCATGAATGCATTCATATAGGGATAACAATACTGTGGGTAAAGTTTGGTAGGATTTAGGATTGATTTGGTGTCCGTATCGGACACGTATCCTATTTGAAATTTAATATATTTGTGTTCTGTCATAGTGTAAATTACTCACTGTTTTCCAAATCTTTTTGAACCAAAATCTAGCCTAGACCTAGCTAACCCTAACCCCTAGTGACTGAGCACGAGTTGTGTCCTTTTTCGTGTCCAAATCGGACACGAACTCACGGGAACTGCACTGCACTACACTGCACTGCACTGCACACTGTCACATTTTGTGTCCTGCTACCCGACACTAATAACTCACTGGACACGCCACGTGGACACGCCAAAATTTGGCATAGAGCACGGGGCACTGACTGACAGGTCATCCCCAAAGTTTGGGATGACCTCGTGTCGTGTCAGACACGGAATCGTCCCCGCAAGGGACGTGCACTGCACTGTACAGCCGTGAAAACGGCTCTGACACGGGTCTCGTGTCCCATGTACACGAGTCGTGTACACGTGTCAGGGTGACACATGTGTAGAGGAACCTAGGGCGAACCCCAGGACACGAGCACGAGATGTGTCGTGTCCTGTGTTGCGTACACGAGACGCGTGCATCACTGCACGACGCGGTCTGAAACCACGTATTTCCCTCTCTGATACGCGTGTCGTGTCCCCTCTACACGACACGTGGACACAGTGCAGGGTGTTGGACACGTACCCTACCCCTAGGTGAACATTCGTGCACGTGCACGAGACACGAGAGTGTCTGTGTCGTGTCCTAGGGTGAGTTGCACGCGTGCACGATATTGTGTGTATGCGTGTGTATCAGTTTTACCCGATTGGGTTTTGTGAGTCGTGGACACGTCGAAATGTGTCGTGGTGTCGTGTCAGGCCCCCTAGACACTAGAGGACACCTAGGGGCTCAGTTACCAACCCTTCGAATCGAGCCTTAGCTCGGTTTTGTATGAGAAATCAAGTTTACCTATATTTACCTAAACAGTCCAATTTTCCAGTTTTGTATTATTTTCCAGTTTTGTAAAGATGAATTTCAAACTCAATTTTGATATAAATTATACATTGTATTAGTGTATTTTAGTATGTATATGTGTAGTATATATGTATGTGTGAGTGTGGGTGAAATTTAGGGGTATTTGGTTGTGTGTAGGTGTAGTTATATGTATATACATATATATGTATATATGTATTCTGTTATGTGTGTGTTGGGGGTGTGGTTCCAGGTTCTGAACCCCCCCCCCCCCTGTCTGTGATTCACTGTCTCACTCTCTCTCTCTTTCCTCTCTCTATATATATGATTATATATATATATATAAGTTTTGTTTATATATATATATATATATATATATATATATATATATATATATATATGATATATATATTGTATTAGATATATACATAGTGTTATTTTATATATATATATATGTGTGTGGGGTTGGGTATTATATATAGTGTATTAAAAGTATATGGGTTTGTATTGATATTGGGTGGTGATAGATAGTGTGTACCTATATATATATATATATATATATATATATATATATATATATATATATATATATATATATATATATATATATATATATATATGACTCCTAGTTATAGATTTATATGAAAACCCCATCATTAGCCTATGGCCTAGGATTACTAGCCTATGGTTTGGGGCTAGCCATAATGACCTCAAACCCATTGTTGACCCTTGTTGACTGGAAGTTGACCAAAGTCAACCTTCGGTCAAGAGTGACCTAGTTAACCTAAAAATGACTAGGAATGACCTAAAACAACTAGTTTGACTAGTTTGACTAAAACCCTAACTAGTTGACTAGTGTTGACCTAGCTTTGACTAGATAATTGACCATTGTTGACCAAAGTCAACTATGGGTCAACCATGACCAAATTAACCTAGAAATGGCTTGGATGAACATAGAAGGACTTATTGACTAAGATTTGACTAAACCCTAGGCTATTAACTAGTTGGTTTAGGTTTGACCTATATATAAGCATATCATTGTGACTTAGGTTTTGTGGAAGACCTATGTAGATAAGATATGTATGGGGTTAAGTTAGATACTTAGAGTTGAGTCATGACTTGAGATTGGAATATGGGATTAGCTTGAATATAGGATTAAGGTTGGTATTATATATATATGTATTTATATGTGGTATACTTGTATAGGTATTGGTTATACCTTAACCTTGTGGTGTAGTACCTTAGATAGTCTAGATTGACCTAGCTTGACCATATTGACTAGTATTTGACTAGTCTGACCATTGATTGACTAAACCCTAGATAGTTTAACTAGTTTGACCCTATTTGACCTTGTTTGACTTAATTGACTTAGTTTGATTTCCTGTAACCTAGTATGACTTCCTGTGACCTAGTTGACTATTAGAGTTGACCAAGAGTTGACTTTTGACCAGTTTGACCTAGAATCATGTAGTATGCATTGTATACTTTATTTTTATCATTGTGGATACTTTGTGACTTGTATTACTCTGACTAGGAGCCAGACACCTCTCCTCAGACAGTATATCCTCTTCAGACATTCAGTTATCAGGCGAGTACATTCTCTGACCGTTTCATACTTGTTCAGGCTTTACTTCTCGCTCTAGATTACTTTACTTGTTGCTGTCACGTTGGTAACACGGATTGGTACTATATGGATCTTTACATGAGATGTTATCCCCCTCGGGAGCATCGGGTACTTCATGTTATGTGTGTTTCACTATCATCATGTACTCCCATGCTTCTATTATTCATGTGCACTCATGTGATCATATACTCTCATGTTTACTGAGCCCTCATGTATACTATCATGTGCACCCTTTCATGGGCCCCATGTGATATCATGTATAATAACGTAACTTGTATAGATCCTTGTGTATTGATTGGGGAAACGGGGGAGTAGAAGTGGACATGTGAATAATTCCAAAGTAGTCATGTGCAAACTCAGTAGATCATGTATAAATTCTAGCCATTTACATGCCTATCTTGTACTCTACATCACTAGTCACTACAGTTCTCTATATACAGTAGATATTTCATTACATCTATCTCTTTTACAGCGTACATTTCCTTTCAGCAGTTCATGTATCTTACTCTATTGCCTGTATCGTATTTCCTAACCTGATATGCACTGCGTGAGATGTATTGTGCTCGTTCCTGTCCTGATTGGACCTGTTGAAAATATTACAGAGGATGAGGATGAGGCCCTGGTGTCTACCTATTATGGAGCAGGACTAGATGATACTTATGTTGTGGACCCTCAGCAGGTTCCACCTACAGCTGAGGAGGATGTTCCAGTAGTCTAGACCAGTTTAGTCTAGGCAGTCTTTCTATATTTACATTTTGTCTCACATTCTGTGTTGTATTTTGAGATGTGGAGATGTATAGACTCTTAGACTTTTTGTATTATGAGTTGTCAGTTCTGGATATTGTGTTGTACTAGACACTTAGACTTATTCATCTATGATACTGTTCTCTTGAGTTACTATCTATCTATCTGTCTCTCATTCTTCTACCCTAGATGTGATTGAGATGTATATTGTTATGTCACCTCTATTCGGAGAGTATATACTGTACAGGTACTTTTATATTGTTAGATGATTGACCTAGGACAGCGTTCTACCGCCGATACTGCGGCGTAGGCTGGGCGTTGTTACGTTCTCGTACCCTGACAGTGGGTGCGGGTCGTGACACGTTTTTAGTGGTGGCCCATGCAGGTCGAGTTTATGTAGTGGTATTCGAACTAGAGTATCACTACAGCCTGCGATAGGATTAGAGGAATAGGCTTAGAGAGAATGGATACTCAATCACTGCTAGGATACTTTGAGAGATTCCTGGGATGACCCTTGAGAATCTCATTGAAATTTCGATTTTAACTCCTTTTCCCTCGATTGAATTTGATTTTGGAGGATTCACTGTAGAACTTTGAATCCTGGTATTAGTTGATGATTTTGAAATTTGTGTAGTTGTTGATTTTAATTTCTTAGTGTTAGATTAATATCTTTTATTTTTTTTGGGGTACTCAATCACAATTATGAGAAAACTCTTATCTGTTTCTTGCCATCTAATCCTCTTGCTAATTGCCTTTCATTGAAATGAACTGTCCTCTCTATTTTGCACCTTGCTTAAACTCTTTCTACCTAACTATGTGACTGTATCCCAAACCTGACTTACTCGACATTTCCTCAAATCAAGACTTTATTGAGACCTTCTAACCTTGACCCTTGATTGATCGAACCCTAACTATATTCATCTAGTAGCCTATCTATCCCTAGGACTGTGTTCCTAAATTATTTACTGAATTCCTGATTAATTTTATTTCATGGGTTAATTTGATCCTCTTCAATTTTTGCATCAATTTGTCACGTCTCGAACTACCACTTTCTATTCTAGACCATTGGATGTCCTTTACCGCGACTTAGATATTCAGAGTATAATACTAGCTGTTACCTCCCAACAAACTTCACATATAAAACCTAGACTAGCCTACCTTCATGTAGGTATTCCATGTCCCACTAAAATCCGTCTCCCTGTACTCTATTTTACTTGATATGATTTTCTGGTCAAATGGCTAAACTATAACCTCTGCCATGATACTAAATTTATTCTTATTTTAATTAGAAATCCACCTTAGTTCAATTCTTTCAACCTAGCATGTGATGGCGTTCTACTTGAATCCTTGAATACTTAACCTTGTACCTTATCTGATTACTTGACCCGTTGGCTAAGAAACTTGGACTATGAATTCCTTTCATCATTACCACCCTTATATCTTGTGCTGCTAAATTAGCCTTAGTTTTGCAAGCTTATCTATTTTCGAGCTTGGTCATGACATATTTTATTGGGTGGCCACCCACTAACATATTGTCTAATCAGAACCGGTACATGATGGTCTGATCAACCTATTGCACTTTGGTTCGCTTTTTCATGTATCAATCTACGTGGATGGACACAGTTAAACTTACCCTAGAATCTTATCCACAACAGCCTCGACAATTCTCCTTGGAATTATTTTAATCGCCTATGAACCTCGTATTCGTATCCAGTTGAATTAAATTTATCATGACCTGGATCTTCATCATTGGATGCTCATGCTCATACTTAATTTTTATTGATTTCCCATCTTGCCCAAATCTCTATTTTTTTTTTTCCTGAAATTGATCAACTTAGATCGTGTCAAGACTAAAATCTATTTGTGATTGTTTGTACCTAAATTTTCAATTTTTTTTTATGGAAGGATAACTTTAATGATTTCTCAGTTACTTATTAATGACCTATTTTCATATAGGATGATAGACGACCCTATAGCCTTGATGATTGTTGTTTCCTTACCTTCCCAATTACCTTAGATTGCTTGTACATTTTGATACCATAGGACAGTATTGATCTAGAATGACTAGTGCACCTAGATGAGACCACAGACTGTTCCATTTAACCTGTCCCCCTGGTACCACTATTGCATCACCAATTCTGGTTAAAATTTAGGCCATAGACCCTTCCCACTCTAACTTATGATCATCGTAGGTACATTACCGTGACTTTTAAATTTGGAGCACAAGACTAGTTGTTTTCTCAAAACTGATTTCACGTACATGACCTAGACATGACATACTACACCCATGACCTTAGTGTCCCACTCAGGCATACCATTGTGTGCTTCATTGCTTAGTACGATCTTCTTGACCCGAGGGTCCATCCTGATTTACCCCACGGAGTTACTTTTGGCTTCGATTTGAATTCAGGACACCTTATGACCTGAAACTGCCAGCCAATTCTTGGACATGACCCAGTATAGGTTTACTACCCATATTTTGCTTGTTGACCTTGTATGTTGCCTAGGTAGTGGCTTCGTCCTTGATTGTTGGAGGTTTGACCTAGAAGGAGTACGACCATCTAAATTTCGAGGACGAAATTATTTTAAGGTGGGTAGACTTGTAACACCCTGTTTTCTAAAATTGGGGATTTTTGAAAATTTATTATTTCCTATTGTTTATTAATGGTATTTTAGTCATGGTATGATTTTCTGGTGATTTTAATTAAGTTAAACCACTTCTAAAGTCATGCTAAGTCATGACTTGTGACTTTGTTAGTAAACCTTAGTGTAAATCCTAGTTTCTCTAACCTAGAAGTTGCCATGACCATGAGAGCTTGACCATAGGCTTAGAATATCATTTTAGTGATTTTTAGCCATAGGGGTATTTTGGTAATTTTTAGGAATTTATTTGGAATTTAGTGGGATTAGTGAGATTTTACTATTCATGGACTTTTGATTAGTGACTTGATAATCCCTAACTTAGATTACCCTAATCTATAGGTTAACCCCTAACCTAGAATGACTAAGGATAGATATTATCATTGGGTCAAAGTATTAGAAATATCTAAATCACCTTTTAGGATATTTTCCTAAAATTTCTCAAAATATCAAGACTTTGGCAACAAAGTCTATGCCTTAGCCTAGAAGTCTTGAACCCTTGAACCCACCACCTTGCCATGGTGTGGCCGGCCAAGCACACCCCCTTGCCCCTCTCTCCTATATAGTTAGCACTTAGAATCATTCCCATGGTTTCATGAAAAACCAATTCACAAGAAAAACCTAAAAACCCTTCCACTCTTTTGACCATAACTTTCCCATTTCTCAAGCTTTGAACCTCTAGTTTTCTCCATTAGGTCACCTACAATCTAAGGGAGCCTAGGGAAGTGTGCTACTCAAGTTTCACCAAGGAAGGACAAGTTGGGCTTTGAGGCTAATCACCCTCATTTAGTGAAAATTCAAGATCTTGCACACATAGAGGTAAATATATCCAAACCTAGTCTAATTCCTGTTTTTCTTTCATGAATGCATTCATATAGGGATAACAATACTGTGGGTAAAGTTTGGTAGGATTTAGGATTGATTTGGTGTCCGTATCGGACACGTATCCTATTTGAAATTTAATATATTTGTGTTCTGTCATAGTGTAAATTACTCACTGTTTTCCAAATCTTTTTGAACCAAAATCTAGCCTAGACCTAGCTAACCCTAACCCCTAGTGACTGAGCACGAGTTGTGTCCTTTTTCGTGTCCAAATCGGACACGAACTCACGGGAACTGCACTGCACTACACTGCACTGCACTGCACACTGTCACATTTTGTGTCCTGCTACCCGACACTAATAACTCACTGGACACGCCACGTGGACACGCCAAAATTTGGCATAGAGCACGGGGCACTGACTGACAGGTCATCCCCAAAGTTTGGGATGACCTCGTGTCGTGTCAGACACGGAATCGTCCCCGCAAGGGACGTGCACTGCACTGTACAGCCGTGAAAACGGCTCTGACACGGGTCTCGTGTCCCATGTACACGAGTCGTGTACACGTGTCAGGGTGACACATGTGTAGAGGAACCTAGGGCGAACCCCAGGACACGAGCACGAGATGTGTCGTGTCCTGTGTTGCGTACACGAGACGCGTGCATCACTGCACGACGCGGTCTGAAACCACGTATTTCCCTCTCTGATACGCGTGTCGTGTCCCCTCTACACGACACGTGGACACAGTGCAGGGTGTTGGACACGTACCCTACCCCTAGGTGAACATTCGTGCACGTGCACGAGACACGAGAGTGTCTGTGTCGTGTCCTAGGGTGAGTTGCACGCGTGCACGATACTGTGTGTGTGCGTGTGTATCAGTTTTACCCGATTGGGTTTTGTGAGTCGTGGACACGTCGAAATGTGTCGTGGTGTCGTGTCAGGCCCCCTAGACACTAGAGGACACCTAGGGGCTCAGTTACCAACCCTTCGAATCGAGCCTTAGCTCGGTTTTGTATGAGAAATCAAGTTTACCTATATTTACCTAAACAGTCCAATTTTCCAGTTTTGTATTATTTTCCAGTTTTGTAAAGATGAATTTCAAACTCAATTTTGATATAAATTATACATTGTATTAGTGTATTTTAGTATGTATATGTGTAGTATATATGTATGTGTGAGTGTGGGTGAAATTTAGGGGTATTTGGTTGTGTGTAGGTGTAGTTATATGTATATACATATATATGTATATATGTATTCTGTTATGTGTGTGTTGGGGGTGTGGTTCCAGGTTCTGAAACCCCCCCCCCCCCCCTGTCTGTGATTCACTGTCTCACTCTCTCTCTCTTTCCTCTCTCTATATATATGATTATATATATATATAAGTTTTGTTTATATATATATATATATATATATATATATATATGTATATATATATATATATGATATATATATTGTATTAGATATATACATAGTGTTATTTTATATATATATATATATATATATGTGTGGGGTTGGGTATTATATATAGTGTATTAAAAGTATATGGGTTTGTATTGATATTGGGTGGTGATAGATAGTGTGTACCTATATATATATATATATATATATATATATATATATATATATATATATATATATATATATATATATATATATATATATATGACTCCTAGTTATAGATTTATATGAAAACCCCATCATTAGCCTATGGCCTAGGATTACTAGCCTATGGTTTGGGGCTAGCCATAATGACCTCAAACCCATTGTTGACCCTTGTTGACTGGAAGTTGACCAAAGTCAACCTTCGGTCAAGAGTGACCTAGTTAACCTAAAAATGACTAGGAATGACCTAAAACAACTAGTTTGACTAGTTTGACTAAAACCCTAACTAGTTGACTAGTGTTGACCTAGCTTTGACTAGATAATTGACCATTGTTGACCAAAGTCAACTATGGGTCAACCATGACCAAATTAACCTAGAAATGGCTTGGATGAACATAGAAGGACTTATTGACTAAGATTTGACTAAACCCTAGGCTATTAACTAGTTGGTTTAGGTTTGACCTATATATAAGCATATCATTGTGACTTAGGTTTTGTGGAAGACCTATGTAGATAAGATATGTATGGGGTTAAGTTAGATACTTAGAGTTGAGTCATGACTTGAGATTGGAATATGGGATTAGCTTGAATATAGGATTAAGGTTGGTATTATATATATGTATTTATATGTGGTATACTTGTATAGGTATTGGTTATACCTTAACCTTGTGGTGTAGTACCTTAGATAGTCTAGATTGACCTAGCTTGACCATATTGACTAGTATTTGACTAGTCTGACCATTGATTGACTAAACCCTAGATAGTTTAACTAGTTTGACCCTATTTGACCTTGTTTGACTTAATTGACTTAGTTTGATTTCCTGTAACCTAGTATGACTTCCTGTGACCTAGTTGACTATTAGAGTTGACCAAGAGTTGACTTTTGACCAGTTTGACCTAGAATCATGTAGTATGCATTGTATACTTTATTTTTATCATTGTGGATACTTTGTGACTTGTATTACTCTGACTAGGAGCCAGACACCTCTCCTCAGACAGTATATCCTCTTCAGACATTCAGTTATCAGGCGAGTACATTCTCTGACCGTTTCATACTTGTTCAGGCTTTACTTCTCGCTCTAGATTACTTTACTTGTTGCTGTCACGTTGGTAACACGGATTGGTACTATATGGATCTTTACATGAGATGTTATCCCCCTCGGGAGCATCGGGTACTTCATGTTATGTGTGTTTCACTATCATCATGTACTCCCATGCTTCTATTATTCATGTGCACTCATGTGATCATGTACTCTCATGTTTACTGAGCCCTCATGTATACTATCATGTGCACCCTTTCATGGGCCCCATGTGATATCATGTATAATAACGTAACTTGTATAGATCCTTGTGTATTGATTGGGGAAACGGGGGAGTAGAAGTGGACATGTGAATAATTCCAAAGTAGTCATGTGCAAACTCAGTAGATCATGTATAAATTCTAGCCATTCACATGCCTATCTTGTACTCTACATCACTAGTCACTACAGTTCTCTATATACAGTAGATATTTCATTACAGCTATCTCTTTTACAGCGTACATTTCCTTTCAGCAGTTCATGTATCTTACTCTATTGCCTGTATCGTATTTCCTAACCTGATATGCACTGCGTGAGATGTATTGTGCTCGTTCCTGTCCTGATTGGACCTGTTGAAAATATTACAGAGGATGAGGATGAGGCCCTGGTGTCTACCTATTATGGAGCAGGACTAGATGATACTTATGTTGTGGACCCTCAGCAGGTTCCACCTACAGCTGAGGAGGATGTTCCAGTAGTCTAGACCAGTTTAGTCTAGGCAGTCTTTCTATATTTACATTTTGTCTCACATTCTGTGTTGTATTTTGAGATGTGGAGATGTATAGACTCTTAGACTTTTTGTATTATGAGTTGTCAGTTCTGGATATTGTGTTGTACTAGACACTTAGACTTATTCATCTATGATACTGTTCTCTTGAGTTACTATCTATCTATCTGTCTCTCATTCTTCTACCCTAGATGTGATTGAGATGTATATTGTTATGTCACCTCTATTCGGAGAGTATATACTGTACAGGTACTTTTATATTGTTAGATGATTGACCTAGGACAGCGTTCTACCGCCGATACTGCGGCGTAGGCTGGGCGTTGTTACGTTCTCGTACCCTGACAGTGGGTGCGGGTCGTGACAAAGGCTGGGACCAATCTCTAACTCTGAATGGTCCAAAATGTGGCTCAGTCTGGAATGTAATGCCTCAGCTGCAAAATGTGGAAGATATTGTGCACACCTTCATGGTTAGGTAGTAATGCCACCCGATATGCCACTTCTCCAACTCAGCTCAATACCTTGAATGGGCCGATGTATCTGGAACTAAGCTTTCTAGCTCTTCCAAATCTGATAGTTTTCCTGTTAGGAGAGGTCTTGACAAATATACTGTCTCCTGCTTCGAACTCCAATGGCTGACGACTGCTGTCGGTCGAATGCTTTTGACGATCTTGGGCAATCCTAAGTCTGTCTATGATCATCTTTACCTTGTATGTAGTCTCTGTAATCATCTCTGGTCCGAGCATGACTCTTTCTCCTATGTCATCTCAAGCAAACAAAGTACGGCAACGACGTTCATACAATGCTTCGAACGATGTCATGCCAATGCTGGCTTGGTAGCTGTTTTTGTAAGAGAACTCTAACAAGTGCAAATGTCTTCCCAAGACCCACCATAATCTAAGACGCAAGACCTCAGCATGTCTTCCAGCATCTGAATGGTCCTCTCCGATTGTCCATCGGTCTGCGGGTGATAAGCGGTGCTGAACTTTAGTTGAGTCCCAAGACTATCATGCAAGCTCTTCCAAAAATGAGAAGTAAAGCGGTTGTCCCGGTCTGATACAGTGCTTATCGGAACTCCATGTATCCGGGCGACGTGTTGCATGTATAAAGCTGCCAACTTCTCAGTAGATAAACTAACCTTGAAGGGGATAAAGTGGGCAGACTTAGTCAGTCTGTCTACAATAACCCAAATGGCATCCTTCCTTCCTTAAGAATGAGGCAATCCTGACACGAAGTCTATCGTGATGTGCTCCCATTTCTACTCCAAAATGGTAAGCGGCTGTAGAAGTCCTGCTGGCCTCTGCCTGTCTGCCTGTCTGCCTTCACCTACTGGCAGATCAAGCACCTGGAGATGAATCTGGACATGTCTCTCTTTATTCCATACCACCAAACTTATGCTCATATATCCCTATACATCTTGTTTGATCCTGGATGGATGGAATACTGAGATCGGTACGCCTCTTGCATCAGTTAATCTCTCAAGTCGCCAGTGGGCACACAAAGTCTCGTGTCGTGCCTCAATGCTCCGTCGTCTACTATCGAAAAGTCATCAAGTGTTTCGGCTAACAATTGGTCTCTAAGTCTACAAAGTGCCCCGTCTTGGAACTGAATCTCCTTGACTCTGTCTATCAGACTGGACTGCACTTGCAAATGCATCATTGGTGCATCAACTCCTGGTACAATAGCTTCCCGTCCCATCTTCTTTATTTATACCTCTGGCAGAACAATCTCCAATCCAAACTTCTCCATATCTTTGAGCGAATACTGGTCCGTCGTCAA
The DNA here is from genome assembly GCA_029216955.1 of Iris pallida. NCBI lineage: Eukaryota > Viridiplantae > Streptophyta > Magnoliopsida > Asparagales > Iridaceae > Iris > Iris pallida. Next base: position 39,687,138 of record JANAVB010042420.1, read on the forward strand.
GAACATCGCCATCGGGTATCGGCTAAGTGCATCGATGACCACATTAGCCTTTTTCGGATGGTACTACAAGTTGATGTTAAATTCCTTCATAAGCTCCAACCATCGTCTCTGGCGTATGTTGAGCTTCTTCTGTGTAAAGACATATTTAAGATTTTTATGGTCTGTAAATATTTCTACTCTCTCGTCGTACAGGTAGTGCTTCTAAAGCTTCAGGGTGAAGATGACTGCTGCAAGCTCCAAGTCATGTGTGGGGTAGTTCTTCTTGTGAGTCCGTAATTGTCGAGATGCATAAGCAATTATTTTCTCGTGCTGCTGAAGAACACAACCCAAGCCCTTACCGGAAGCATCAATATAGATCGAAAATCTGTCGATGCCTATGATAAGATCGGTGCCGTTGTAAGCCTCTTCTTCAGTTCCTCGAACGATGTCTGGCAAGCCTCAGTCCAGACGAAGTCCTCGTTCTTCCTTGTTAGCTTCATCATAGGTTCAACTATCCTGGCGAAGTCCTTCATAAAATTTCTGTAGTAACCTGGTAAGCCCAGTAAGCTTCTGATTTCTGCAACTGAGCCTGGTGTCGATCATTTCTCGATTGCCGCTATCTTCTTCGGATCTACTGAGATGCCATCTCCTGTGACAACATGGCCTAGAAATTCCACCTTGTCCAAGAAGAACTTACACTTGGATAGTTTTTGTACAGCTTCTTCTTCCGCAGAGTCTTCAAAACTATCCTCAAGTGCTCCTCGTGTTCTTCTGGGGTCTTTGAATAGATCAGGATATCGTCAATGAAAATAACAACAAACTGATCCAAGTATTTGTGGAAGACCTTGTTTATGAGATTCATGAACACTGCAGGGGCGTTGGTAAGACTAAACGGCATGACAAAATTTATACTATTCATACTTGGTGTTGAATACCATTTTGGGTATGTCTTTTTCTCTTACGTTGACTTGGTGGAAACTGGATCTGAGGTCTATCTTCGAGAACACCTTTGCTCCGCTCAGCTGATCGAAGAGATCATCGATTCTGGGCAAAGGATATTGGTTCTTGACAGTGATATTGTTCAGAGCCCGGTAGTCTATGCACATTCGGGCAGTTCCATCTTTCTTGGGCACAAATAAGATTGGTGCTCCCCAGGGTAAAGCGCCAGTCCTGATGAATCCTCGAGCCTTAAGCTCATCGATCTGGTCCTTCATCTCCTTAGAGTCCTTGGGATTTACTTGGTAGCAGCGTTGTGAGATAGGTGAAGAGCCGGGTACTAGGTCGATAGAGAATTCTACATCTTGGCCAAGGGGCAATCCTGGAAGATTGTCGGGGAAGACGTCTAGGTATTCTGCTATAATGGAGTGACGGGGACCGATCTCCTTGGTGATGGATGAGTAGCTGACACTCCTTATGCCCTCTGGTGCTCGAACCACCTCGAATTCGAGCTCTCCAGGTGGACTAAAGATGACACTGCCTCGGTGATAGTCTATCAGGGCATTCTGCTCACTCAGCCAGTCCATTTTCAAGACTATATCATAGTTAGGGAGTGGCATTACAAGGAGTGGTGCTAGGAATTTATGGCCTGAGATGGTGATAGGGCAGGTACAGGTCTCGGTGATTGGTATGGGTCATCCGCTAACCATAACTCTATATATCCTCTTACTAAAGCCAGTAACTAAATGGTGTGTAGAAATAAAGTTTGAGGATATAAAGCTATAAGATGCTCCAGAATCAAATAATGCTAGGGCAGGATGCGTATGAAGTAAAATCAAACCTGTGATAACGTCTCCAGTTGGTTCTGGCTCTAGCTCCTCTACAGCCAAGGCAAAAGCTCGCCCGGCTCTCTGCTGATGTTGTTTGAAGCATTGCTCCTGGGTAGGAAGTGGAGACCTCTGTTGTACTGCTCCAGTCTAAGTAAACGTCGTAGGACAATCCTTCACTTATGGGTGACAGACCCACAAGATAGGCAGTGTCCCAATCTCTTTCTGCAGATGTCCGCATTGTGTCCGGGCCTCTTAGTGTAAGCGCATATGGGTGCTTTATGCTGTTGGTTCTGGGATGCTTTGTTAGGCGTCCAAGCCTGCTGATGTTGCTGCTGATGAGGTTGCTGGGGGTGAGGAGGCCTGTGATTGTTGGGCTTCTTGGAATTTCCCTGGAAGTTGCTAGGTCCTAGAAAGTCTCTCTTGGGACGAGCAGACGAGCTGGCCTCAATTCCTCGTGCCATATTTAGAATCTTCTTATAAGTTTTGGCACTATTTGCAGTAACTAGGGTGCGAAGCTCCTCTCGCATTCCGTAAGGAAATCTCTTGGCATGGTCTACGGGGTCTGCTACCATGGAGGTGGCAAATCGGCTGAGTCGACTGAAGACTGCTGCGTACTCATCGAGTGTACGGTTCTCTTGCTTTAAGTCTTGGAATTGCCTCTTCATAGCTTCTAGAGCTTCTTTCGGAAAGAATTTCCTCTTGACAGCTTTTTAAAGGTGTTCCAAGCTATCCCCTGGATCTGGAACCGTGGTTCATTTCTGAACCAAATGCTCGCCAAGTCCCGCATCTGAAGTGCTACCGCCTCAACCTTGAGGTCGTCAGGAAGTCGAGCAACGCTAAGAAGACGCTCATATTCCAGCCACTCGTCGGCATAGATGATGCCCTCGACTCCCTCGAAAGGTCGTGGTCCCAGTTTCTTGAAGTTCACTATGGTACCAACCTTGACCTGGGCAGCAGGCCTCTGGTCAGTCGGAGTTGTATCTCCTCTTTCTAAGGCAGCTATGGCAACATTGTGGGCGTTCTCCATGCTCTCTCTCATAATCACGGTCTGCTCGTGATGAGCCTCAGCTTGGGCTCTCTGGACCTCTAGGGCACCCTGAAGCAAGGTTAGGAGCTGGGTAGGGTCAACAGGCATAGCTCTTACTGGTGGAATAACAGATGGGACCACACCAGTAGGAGGAGGTGGTGGCATGGTCCTGGGAGGAATAGGTGGCACGGCATGGACTATAGAAATATAAGCAGTATGGGGAGGTGGTGGAGGATGAGGATGAGCGATAAACAATAGTGGAGATGGATCAGTTGCTGACTCTACAGGCCGGTGCTCTGAGGATGCAGCCTTGTCACGATCCGCTCCCGAATAATCGGACACGAGTCGGACAAGCCCAGCCTTCGTCGTTAGACACGACGAAGTAAGCTGTACCAAGCTAGGAAAATCTAACCAGATAAACATGAATGTGCACAATCACAGCATCTATAAAACGTTCCCAGAGTGATCACCATAATCTACCGATCATAATATCATAAAGTACTAAAGACAATAAGATGAAAAACACTATAAACTCACAACATATAATATCTAGAGGAAGAGCTAAAATAATCTAAACCTGAAACCTCAAGCTAAGTCATGGCTCCATCCTTCTTAGCTAAGATTCCAGGCTCTGGCCCATAAGTTAGAACAATATCCTGCAAGTACACCTACAACATATCCTAGTCAAGAGCGGAGCTAAGTATATCCAGAAAAATAAACAAGAACATCATGATATGGAAATAAGTACAGAAAAAATATAAAGTACGGGAAATAGGAACATGAATACTGAGAAGTAAATACAGAAAACATGAAATGAAGCCTGAACATGAAATATACATGAAACCTAACATGTGCAATATATTTGAAATACATCCAGAATGTGTGATCGGCTTGGGTAGAACAGGGAACATGAAATGGTACGGCTTAGGTTCCGCGTGCACGATGCGAGGCCTAAGCTATTCACATGAATTGTAACTCGAATTTGATCACACATTTGTAGTATTTTCCCTCCCAGACACAAGTAAACTCAGGGAATAAGATATAAGACAATCTCGTGAAATATCGTGTCAAAAAGAAGGTACAAGCATGAATATAGAAAAGCACAAGATATGAAGTAAAGGACAAATCTGAGGAGTATACTTGCCTTGATCAGGGTGATCAAGTGTGGGTAGATCGTAATCTCTCTGTCCACCTATTTTTAGATACAAGTTGGTTAGGCTCTACAATAAAGACATTATCTAACTTAATCATTTGCTAACCAAAACTAGCTTATATGTTTACTTGCTAATTTTCTATATATACAACTAGCCAATAATTTTACTAACTAGGCATTTGAATATATACATGTATATGCCACTACTTATAAAGAAGGTTGCTAACTGTCTAGCTAACTATATGCTAGCTACCATATTTTTGAGAATATACATTTTATAGTTTTAATCAAAACAATTAATAATGGAAACTTTATTTAACAAAGAATCAATTATGTTTATAACATATTTGTTAGTTAAAACATTGCTAAATAATTTAGTAAGGTATTAGTGGCTTCGAAAGTAATTACTAGCAATTTAATTAATCCATCACATAAATATTCAAAACTATATTTAGAAGACAATCATATCACTGAATTAATGGTAATAAAGAAAATAACCAAAAACCCCATTGCTTGAGCCCTAAACCTTAGGCCTTGTCCAAACATTAAACCAAGTCTTTATTAAGTATAAAGAAAGCCCAGCAAGCCTATGTAGCCAACCTGTAGACTTGGTAAGACCTATACAAAATCCCAAGCCCAAGATAAAATTAAAGTTCAATACTAATCCAATTAATTCCTACGATCCATTAGCTGTGCAGGACCAACCATAACTCATCTAGTTCCCCCAGAAGTTTTTATAAGAAACAATACATGCCAAAACAAAGCCAGAACCCACTATGCATGGATTCAAATCTACTCATGTCCCCAAACAGGCTACTACTGCTATTATTTCAATCACCTAACTCAACAAAGCCTTAACCATCACAGCATTTGATTGGAAATCAAAATAGAGGACCAACAGCTATGAGTCTGTCATATAAACCAACACACACAAAATACCTATTCCCAAACCAAATCTTCATTAGAACTCCATGTCAGATCATCCCAGACTTTAGAAAGGGAAACAGAACATAATACCAACAAGATTTACAGGATCCCCCAAAGAAAGTCTATACAAAATATACAAAATCAAAATCAAAAGAAGTATCAAAACCAAATCCCGATCCTGTCAATTTCTATATGTTGTCTGCTGGCTTACTGCAAGGTACACGAGCGACACCAAGCAGAGGTCGGGAACCAATCAGCAGGACACGAACCAATGGTTGGAATTGAAACAACTGCTACGCTCAAAAGAACACGACTCAAGGTTCAATCAGTCAGCACCTGGACACAACCCGCTGTCCTGGACATGAACATCTAACCGAACTCAAGCAAGCTCCGGACACGCACGCATACGAGCACCCATCCACGTACACGAACACAGCATTAACACTCGACACGCTAAGACATAATCAAAAATTCTGTAGAAAGCTCTACCATGCCACAACAAAATTACACAATCAAGAAGAGAGTATCGTTGTACCTGAGGAGAATTTGGTCGAGGACACGGCTCAAAAGTCGGACACCACTTCCTTGTGTCCAACAGCGGATGCAGCTCTAATCCAAGAATTCCGCTTCAGTCGTGGTTTCTGAACAATTCGGTGATGCCAAACTCTTGTTGAGAAAGACGATGATCAGTCGGTTCAGCTGATCGTACTTGATCAATAGATCCTGACATGAAGTGATGTACGAGAATTCGATCAGCACAAGAAAATATATTGATCAGGATAATCATGTGATCTAGAATTCGAAATTAAATCCATGACATAGATCGAGACTTACCGGGTTCGGGTCGATCCCAGGGAGAAGATCGACCTAGTCACCATCGTCGCTGCCAGAGAAGGGAAGCCTCGCCATCGCCATCGCTATGGAGCTTCCCCGAAAAAGATTGCCGACCGTTGCTTGCGGAAAGGACTTCTGCCATCGCCGTCGCCACGTGTCGGAAACTAGTGCCGCCGCCGTGGAGGTCGTGATGCCGCCGGTGAATGATCGATCCGGTCGATCGTCGCTGTTGCTGGAGATCGTCACTAGTTGACAGAGAAGGAGGCCTTCGCAGCCGTGCGCCGCCATGGTCAACTCGTCGTGGATTCGCCGAGGGAAGTCGACACGAACTCAACCTCACCATCGATCGTCGGGATCGCCGCAGGGGAGCGTCGCACGTCGGAGGAATTTGGGTTAGGGCTCGGGAGGATTTGGGGAAGAATGAGAGGAGCTCTGAAGAGAATGAGAGAAGTGAGCGCTCTCTCTCTCTCTCTCTCTCTCTCTCTCTCTTCAGTCACATAACATATAACCCCCTCCACCTTTCGGTCAAAACGCAAAAAGACCCCTCCCCTTTTCATATTTGCATAATTCACTCAAAATCAGTTAGAAAAAGTGTAGACTACAACTAGTTAGTTAGAAATTTGGGATACCCTCCAAATTAGTTACTCCCAAAACCTTAATTAGTTAACTATGATATAATAACTTAAGCATTACACTAAATAATCATCTTGAATATTATTTATAAAATATTAAAATATCCCAAAATTTTACAATACCGAAAAAGCAGGGTTATAAGCCTCCTCAGAAACGTGGCCAGAACGGATGGTTCTTCCCTTTGCCATTCTCTGGAACGGTTAGGAAGCAACATAAGCAACGAAATTTGACTAAGTTATACACAGAGAAAAATTTGAGTAAAAAATCGATCCTATGTTATGACGAGTAATAATGTTTCAATGTTCTAAGTGTTCTAATTATTTCTAGTTAGTTTTCCTAAAGTTGTTGTTTGACCTGCATGGGCCAACAATAAAAATATATCACAACCCGATCCCAAGATGTTTGTGTCAAGTCGGATCATGTCCAGCCTACACCGTGGTGAGATGACGGTAGTAAGCTGTCTGATCAATAGTGGAACTCATAATCACATCTAAATTTGTGAGAAATTATAAACTTTTTATTCACTAATTTAAAACACACAAGTTAAGCCGTAGTTGAAAGTAAAAGCTGAACAACATGAGTTGTACTAAAGTTACAACTTCAAATATAATTCAGAAAGGAAAAGCTAAGCAATAAAGTAAGCAACTCTAAGCTAACTAAGTAGCCACCTCAGGTGCCACCGGGACAGTGTTCTCTAAAGTGGGTTCCTGTAACTCCTCAGGGTACAAGTCGGGATCATAATAGCTATTGAAGATTATCTCTTCGTCCTCAAACTCGCTTGTGGTGAAATGGAGTTTTCCAGTCAGGAATGAACAAGTACACAATCCCAAACTCTAGCATTTTAGGCAGTAATTGAAAAAAATTATATTTGAAATAATTGAAATATTTTGATGCAAGAAAACAATTGAAATATTTGATACAATGAAACAATTGTGATTTGAATAGGTTGACACTTGTGACCCGCTGGTAGATTTAATTTGTATTCTAGCATACGATCCGGCTTCGGCACACGTGGAAGTGTGGCTTCAGCTATCCACAATAGTACTAAGGGGTTTGGTCACAAGCGCTACACTGCTCTCCAATTCTCGGAGTCAATATTGAGTTCATAGAGAAGAACTCCGTGGCGCAATGTGTCAACATGCAATAAGAAAAATACCAGAATCTAGTAGTGTACTTGTCTTGAGTTTTGTAAAAGAAAGATAGAGGAAAGGAGGATCTCAGTCTAGTCCCCAAAATCCTATATTTGATTAAGAGAATGTCTTAGTTCCAATATAACCATTTCTAGGGTGTTGTAGTTACAATCTCTAATATTGGTCCTAGTCAATTTTCTGGTTTAATAAATACACCAACGATTAAATTACTCTAACGCTGCTTTACACTATTTGTCAAATTTATATAAAAGAATCTTTTTGCATTTATTTGGAAAGAGTAGACCTCTTGATTTATTTGGAAGGCTTTGTGTTTATACTATATATATAACTATGTTTTCCTTTTAATGGTAAATGTGAAGTTGTTGATATATAAAACTTGAATTTAAGGCGTTTTAATTTATGTGAGAAAAACCTTTATTTTTCTTTTTAGAAAATGAACATTTTCGGTTTCTATTTCATAAGCGAAGTTAGCATACGATAACCACTATTCTACTGACGAAATAAAACAAGAAAATAAACTACGCTACTTCTAAGCTACACAACTTATGCCCTTACAACAAATAAAATAAATAAAGAGTTAAAACCCTAAGCTACGCTGTGGACGATCTTCTAAAACCGGGAAGAGGTCCAATCAGAAAGCACAAGTGCCCTGCACCCAACATACAAAATGTCAAGTAGCAAGTTCTACAAAATCTAGATAAAATAAAAACACAAGATAGGGACATATAAAGTCTCGGACTTGGTCAAACAATCAAATGTTGCTAATAGCTTACGCCTCAACATACAGGAATATCCAGTAGCGTTTGCATTTCGCTAAAGGCTCATTCGACCAATTCGATCGTCGCCAAAGTGGATACAACAAAAATCTCAATTTAACCAAAAATACGCCAAACATAAATGAACCAATAAAATGTAACATATATATCTATATAAGGTATATTTTTGTAACAACAAAGTTTTTCGAGAAATAACAATAATATACATAGGAATATGTATTTAAAATAACCCCAAAACTAAGAACATATTCTAAGTTTAAGAAATACAATTTTCTTTTTAAAAATCATTTAAATATGAATATATATATATATATATATATATATATATATATATATATATATATAATAAATAGTTCAAAAAATATTGTAATACATTTTGAACAAAATAATCAACCAAAAGTACAATCGAAACTACTTCTGTAAAACCCATAATTTTGGTTTATTAGAATTACTGGATTATTGGATTACTAGTTTAGATTAGGATTAATATTATTATTATTACTATTATTATTAGCATTATTATTATTATTATCAGTCGGATTAGAAAACCATATTTAAATACATCGATTGGATTTTTGATTGATCGACCCGTCCCGATCCCGTGTCTGGGGTCCGACCCCGAACTCGAACCCGACTTCCGTTTCCTAAACCCAACTTTGATTTTGCCCTTTTTAAAATCCAGATTTTTCTTCATACATACATATATGTATATAATGGCAGAAAAATAAAAATAAAATAAAACCAATTTTTCCCCCACGTTCTTTCACTCTCCTTAAAGTACTCTCCCCCAAATTCTCTCTCTACCACACACCTCTCCCTGACCATTTCTCTCATTGCTCCCCACGTACCCATCCCTTCAATATTTTCTCCCCTCATTTTAGCTTCTCCCCTCTCTCTCCTAATAACTCTCTAAATATTAAGGACAACACAACACTCACAGCACCCCTCTCCTTTTCCCTAAACTTTAAATTCCAAACCCACCACCGCCACTTCCTCGGCCGACCTTTCCCTTCCGCCCGCTCGGCCCCGCGTCCGTCCGCGGTCGACGCCACCACCGGTGCCACGCTGCGTGCCTTGCGGCCCGCCGCCGTCCGGTCCCCTTACGGCCCTACCGACCGGAACCCTTTCCGGAGGACCCCCGCAACTCCGCCTCCCTGGACCCCCGCGGCCCAGATCCGGCCGAACCGTTGTTCGCACGCTCCCCCGAAGACCCGATCCTGCTGTCTCGCAGCCCTCCTCGCTGTCCGCACTGTCCCTCATGGATCCGCCCCGCTTTCGGCCCTCCGCCTCCGGCCCCGTGGCCGCCGTGTCCCGGTCCAGCGCCCCTCGTTGTAACACCCAGATTTTCAGATGAGGGTAATTTTGAAATTTTGTAATTATAATTATTATTTATTAATATTTATTCACATTATGGTTTTTGGTGATTTTTAATCATTTTAAACGATTTAAAAACTGTTTTAAGTCATGACTTATGATTTTGATGTGCTGCTAGTGAAACCCTAGAGACTGCATGACCTAGAGCCTAACCATGTCATTAGGATGATTTAATTATCATTTTAGCTTGAGAGTATTTTTGTCATTTAGTGAAGTTTGAATTTATTCTTGAATTATTGAATTGGTGATTCCTAGTTTGGGCTTTGACTTATAGAGACTTGTAGACTAGTCTAGAAGCTAACCCTAGCCATGGTGACCCTAGTCTAACCTAGGTTAACCTACTTTAGTCACTTAGAAACAAATTTTGGATTAGGGGGATTAGTTTAAGTGAAATTATTTCATGGTTTATGGTTTAATGAAATGACTAGTGATTTAAGGACTTAATGACTTGTGACTTGGCCCATGGCCCATGATTTGACACCCTAACCCTAACCAAACCCTAAGAGACCAGCCATATAGGGATCCCCACCCTATATAAACACTTATTCATTAGGGCTTGCCTCTTTTATTTCATTTCAACACATAGGAAAAGAAAGGTATTTCTCCCCCTTCCAAAAATCCCCATAAATTCATTTTAATTCCTTTTTAATCCTAGTTTCTTGCATTAGAACCTAATACTCTCCTATTTTCTGATTGTGGGTTTTAATCCCAGCTTTGGGACAATTTGGGAGCTTTTGGCTAGCAAGGAAGAATCCCCCATTTGGAGCTTTTTCTTGCAATTTGCACCTATAGGTAAAACCCTTTAAATTGATTTAAATTTCTATTTTTTTTTTGTATTTAGGGATAGATCTAGGAGACCCCTTACTGACCCCAAAATTTGGGTGGATTTTGTGTCCGTTTGGTGTCCGTATCGGACACGTGTCTATGTGTATTGCTAGGTGTTTGATGAAATGCTTGAGTGAATTCAATATTGTTTATTTTCAAAACAAATTACATATACATGTAGCCTAATAGGTGTATATTGCAACCCTAATCGACTGAGTCAATTTTAGTTTTGTTTGGACACTGTTCTAGCACTTGGACACGTGGCACGAGACACCGCACGGGGCTCGTGCGACTGCCCTGCTGCTCGGGTGCCATTGCGGACATGACATAGCGACTCAGGTCACGAAATTCGGTGGACACGTTCTCCTAGTGACTGACACGACACCTACAAATTTTCATGGGTTCTCGTTTAATGTACACGGAGGAAATCGACTCGCACTGGCCGTACGCGCGCGCTGTGCACGTGTGAGTTTTAGCTGCTGACACACACTTTTAATCAGGACACGGGGACACGGAGACGCGGTGCAGGGCCATGGACACGTAGCCCTATAAGGGGCGAACACGTGGGCATGACCACGACTTGTGTCGTGCAACATGTCGTGTCCTGGAGTGACACGCACGCGTGCACGACGCTGCGTGCTGTGCAGTGCACGTGTGAGTGTCTGTGAGTGTTTGGACACGTTCGTGTCCACCTGGTTGGACACTAATATATTGTATAACACGTGTACACTTGTCTCCTAGCTTACCAATCCTTACTTGGTTTATTTTGTGATTTTAGATTTCGAATCTCAAATTTCCTTAAATAACTGATACATGCATAGGTTCAGTTTTAATTCCCACTTTTAGATTGATTTTCCTGTTTAATTTCCCTGTTAATTCACCTATACATGTGTGTTAGTTCCTACTGGATAGGATTTACACATTAGTTTAGGTTTTGTGATCAAGAATGGATTTTCGAATATGGAGTTGGGGCTGTCCAACAGGTTGACTGATAGTTCCCTGTTTTGTTTGAAATCCTGATTTTAAACCCTGTTCTTTTTTACTGATTTTGGTATCTATTTGACATGTTTACTTGATTAATAGATTGGTGATTGATTGTGTTAGACTTGGATCTTCGAATTGGATTGTGGATGCATTGAACTGCCTTGAGCTCAGTTCCTGAGATTAAATTTAATTCCCTATTTTCCCACACATGTGCACACTGATTTCACCCATTGTTCACTTGTCTGACACATGCTCACATGCTCACATTCACTCTTTGACATATTGGCTTGACATTTACACATGTGACACTCTTGCACTTAGCATTTCACTACTACATGTATCAGTCTAAGGATGCATACCTACTGTTTGTCCATGCTTCTTTTTAGGATTCAGTTGGAGATATAACAATCCCCTTCCATTAGTTTCCTGTTTGTATTGGTTCAGTCTTAGACAACATTCATAGACATCCATTACTCTAAGTTCAGTTCATTGCATTACCTTGATTGAACCCTATAATGCATTTATCCACCTTGCACATATAGTTCACTGCATGCACTTTGAGATACTGCATATCTTAATTAGCATAGCCCTGCACCTTATATTACATCTACTACATTTGGTTGTATCTACAATTGCACTCACAGGACACTCATTTGTTCTGCATCTGAATCCTCCACTGCACATGTCCAAGTAACCCTGCACACATTAGATTGTACCACTGCCTATTCTGTATCTGAGCAATTCCCTGAAATTGCTTACTGCCATGACCACATTTCTATGACCTGCAATAGGACATGGTTGCCTTCCTCCATTGCATTCACACATAGGCCACTGTACATTGGGATTACCTATTAGCATGCCTGCATTTCGAGATATCTGTCCTGAAATTCACATATCTGTACTCTCATGTTACATTAGGTATATATGTGGGTTATGTTGAATATATATATATATATATATATATATATATATATATATATATATATATATATATATATATATATATATATATATATATATATATATATGTGTGTGTGTGTGTATGACTATTACATGAGAGGTTAGAGTATAACTTACATATGTAGTTACATATTGGTATTGGGGATATTTGAGATATGGGTATTATATATAGGTATATGTTCTGTAGTTAGACATGGTTGTAAGAAGGGTAGTGTTGATGTAGAGTATGTCATGGTATGCATAGATGATGTTTAGGATATGAGCTTGGTTATGGTATAGTTAGAGTTTGGGATTAGTAAATATAGGATTTGGTGTCCAAACGTAGACTAGACTAGTTAAAACCAAGTTTGACCAATAGTGGACCATTTGGCTAGGATTGACCAAATTGACTTTATTGACCTAGTTTGACTAGAGTATTGACTTGGGATGACCGAGAGTTGACCAAGCTTGACTTGGACCTAGTTTGACCTAGATGGTTGACCAGGTTTGACCTAGAGTTGACTTTGACCTAGATTGACTTAGAATTCATGTAGATTGCATCGTAGACTTCATTTACCTTATTTTAAACATATTATAACTTGTACTGCTCTATTTAGGACATTGTGACTCTGGTGCAGACATCTGATATTATATTACTCTTTTCAAAGTATCAGGCGAGTACATTCTCTGATAGTTCTCTCATTTATTTGCCAGTTACTGTACTTCAGTTCTATTTAGTTTTATGTGATTCTCTGATACCACACGTATGGATATTCTGGATTCATGTATGCGACACACATACCATCACTACAACAAATATGGCCTACAATAGCAGTTTTTCTATAGCGTTCACGTGTCCCCGCTATAGAATATTGTCAACAATAGCGTACAGTGCTATAAAAATATCTATCTATAGCGTTTCATGAATGCTGTAGAATCTATAAAATTCATATAGTACGTAATTTTATAACAATTTATAATCAAATGTTACGAATGGTTCCAAAAAATTTCATTCTCCGCCTCAACTCCCGCTCTCCATTTTTGGTTCTGTGCAAAAGTTTTTAATCCTACTCAAACAAACACCCCTCCTCCCTCTCTCCCTCTCTCTCTCTCTCTCTCATCCTCGTCCTCATCTCCCACGAGAAAACCTGAAATCCCTACCGACCTCCTCTTTCTAAATCCCAAACCCTAACCCATCATTCCCCCCCACCCCCCACCCCCCACCCCCTACCCTAATCCATCCTCCTCTTTGTAAATCCCAAACCCTAACCCCAAAACCCTAACCCTAACCGTAGAATGTATATTCACAACCAGCAGAGGAGGAGAAGGTGTGATCAACTCCTCCATTAGCTACTCCACAGCCACCGACGCCACCGAAGATGCCCGGACCAACCGTCGTCGCTGACGGGACCCTCCTCCTCTTTCGCCAACGAGACCCTCCTCAAAGATACGTCATCCTCCTCTATCTCAGAACGTACCAGCTCCTATCATCGTTGTTCCTATACGACTGCATACGAGGAAGGAGAAGGAGAGGAATTTGGGGTCGTTGTCGTCGCTTCGTCGGTGTTCAGGGGAGTTCTTCTCCAGTTATTGGTTCCGGCCATGTTACAATAGTTCTTTTCTTGGTTAGTCTAACTCGTCCATTGCTAGAAGTAGCGGGTACTTGTTCATTGTGTGAAAATTTGATTGATTCCATGTTAAGAGAATTTATATTTTGAACATGGCTAAGCAATGCATGTTGAAATGCTCGAATAGGAGCATCTCCATCACCCCCATTTAGTTTGTTCACACTAGATGTTTGTTGAAATGCTCGAGTAAATTAAAATTGGTTACCTTGTGAGGTCCTATTCATTTTGATTTTATAGAATAATTATTATGAAATCTGATTGCACGTATCATTCTTCTGTTTGCAGCTCCCTGGGATCCTCTCCTTGTCCAAAAAAATAGTTCCTACAGTTATGAATCTTCTTAAAAAATTAGCAGACGAGGGCACACAAGTTGCTGTTGCTCCTGCTCCAGAACGAGGTAGGCCTGACCTTGATTCAAAAAATTTCATGAATGGAACAAGTAGTTCAGTATCATATTCATCTCCTAGTGTAACATCATGAATGGAACAAATAGTTCAGTATCATATTCATCTTTATGGGGATATCCTGCTGATTGTCACTCTTAACCTCTCAACTTCACTTGATTTCATAAGAACATTGCGTATGACTGAATATGGAGTGATGATTTCAGGACCCTCATTGCATTTATGGTTCAATTTTATGTCAAGGATTCTACCAAAGCGGGACATCCACACTACCTATAAGAAATGTTTCTCGAACAAACTTTTATGGGCCTATCATGACTGTGGTTTTCTTCTCCTTGAATGCTGCTCTGCAAGATAAAATTAGAGATGATGAAGCACGATGTCATATTGGTCAGCACATTTATCCTTATTGTTGAAAAATTATACCACTATAAGTTCCATTCTTAATTTGATCTTCACAGTTTGTATATGCACATCTAAAACTATGTTAAAATATAAAATGAGAAACTGATTGGTTGGAATATCACATATCCAAGCTTATATGATTTTCTGTTGCAATTCCTAACTAGGACAATCAACTTTGTCACAATGAAGTGTAATAATACTTCATTGGTTTAGCTTTCACATGGTATGTGTAATAATACTTCTTATGCTATTATCTGCTTTTTTTGACTTATCATCTCATGGTAAGTGTACATCAGCCACACACATGGACCAATTTTGAAATTTTATTAATTTGTCAATCATCTGTTCCTTTTTGCAATTAAGGGGAAAATTAAGAGTTTGACCATCTAGGGAGAAGTTGTTCAAGAACTTAATCATAATGCCCCTTCCTAAACAAGAACAATGTCAAATCCTTTGTTTCAGTATACCCCTGCCAGACATCTACAAAGAAAAATATTGGATGAT
This sequence comes from Iris pallida, assembly GCA_029216955.1. NCBI lineage: Eukaryota > Viridiplantae > Streptophyta > Magnoliopsida > Asparagales > Iridaceae > Iris > Iris pallida. The sequence goes on from JANAVB010042420.1 coordinate 39,702,447, forward strand.
AATAAGAAATAGATATTTTAGGCAGCAAAGAAATAGCTCATTAATGGAAAGAGATCCAGTGAATCAACTAACAACTTTTGTCTTTCCAGTTATTTACAAATTGAACACCAATTAAGAAAACATCAAACGAATGAATACCATTCCTCTAGTTACAACATAAAAAAGATCCTTCAACTGCCTAAGTAAAAAATATACACATATTAGCCATATCAAGAGTATTACCATTCCACACTGACCAACTGTTTCACTCTACACTCTATAAATGCTAAACGCTCACCAGTCTCTTCCTTGCTTCTCCTCCTCTCTTCTCTGAAAAGAAAAAAAAACATTTTGTTTTCAATGAAGGCCTTAAAGTTAGCAATACTGGTGACTATCCTTGCGTTGTTGTTGTCGTTGTGGCTTCTGAGCATAGTTACTGCCTCTGTTACCTATGACCACAAGTAATCATGATCAATGGCCAAAGGAGAATACTCAGTCTATGGCTCCATTCACTACGCAAGGAGTACTCCTGAGGTGAATGTGCCTTCTGGGTCTCTGCCTTTTAGCTTTCTTTTCCTCTTACTACTGGTTCCTTTTAAACATTTTCTTTCTGTGGCCCGATCTCACTGTGAAGGCCAAAGTTGAAGGCGAGGTATGGATGTTATCTAGAGCTATGTCTTCTGGAATGGCCATGAGCCGTCTCCTGACCATGGAAATATGTACATATGTTCTTTTATTGCTACTTTTATCTGTTCCAAAGTTGACAATAGTTGGTATTTAATTCTACAGTATTATTTTGAGGGGAGATATGACCTTCGTTTCGTCAAGCTAGTGAAGGAGGCTGGTCTCTACATGCATCTGCACATTGGCCCTTATGTCTGTGCTGAATGGAATTTTTGGTAACAATCTTGTCAGTATAAAGTTTTTGTGTTTGGAATGAATTAGAATATTATTGGAATTTGGTATGTTGCTTTATCATTAGTTTCAATTTTAATTACAGGCGGTTCCCAGTTTGGCTAAAATATGTTTCGGGTATAAGTTTCAGCACAACTAATGAGCCTTTCAATGTGATTACTATGTTCAAACTTTTTTTGGGGGTCTCACCATTTCACTCCCCTTTTTTGATGGTTTGGTACCATTCTAAAATGCAATGGAGAAGTTCACGGTAAATTTTGTGTCCATGATGAACGCAGAAGGACTATTTGAATCCCATGGCGGTCTAATAATTCTTTCTCAGGTATTTTGATGTCATATCTCTTTTCCTTTCATATTAAGATGGATACTAGATTAATTTAGCTTACATTGTTTAATATCAGTTCAAGAAGAATGAGAATGAATACATTTCCTCTTATAGTTAAGATGGATACTTGATTATTTTGCTAATTTTCTTTTTAACATGAATTTGAGAAGATTGAAATGTAGGTCCTCTGACGGACAAGCAAGGAGGCTTATGTATCCTGGGCAACGAAAATGGTGATTGGACTCGACACCGGAGTTCCATGGGTCATATAACCAAAATTCAGATAACTGCTACCTGAATATATGTTTTCTGTATGTTTTAGGAGCAAGTATATAATCATTATTTTAGGAGCAGATGACAATCGCGAAGTTACAGCTTTGTCGTTCTTTTGTTTCATTGTTGTCGAACTTGTCTACTTATAATTTATGAACATGGCCTGGAAGAACTCCTTTGATACAATCGTGCTGTTACTTCTGGTACTTTGGGGAACTAGTATGGTTGTTGGTCATGGTAACCTTATGCTAGTCATGCCAGGTATTTCACAATGTTAATCTGAAAAAAATGTTTAATGTCCAAGAAACAAGAATACATATAGGAATTCGTTACTAGGGTCAGTCTAATAACTAACAACAAATTTGGAACAATTTCATCATGTTTGATTCAAAATAAATATGTAATATTTTTTATTAATATTTGTTTCTAACTTTAAGGTTCCTCTACTTTTAGAAACATAGGTAGCCAAAAAATAAATTTCAATGCCCAAGTGACGTTGAATTTGTTTATTTTTGAAAAACTACAAGTTGCCACCTTCATAGTTGTGATGAGTAATATTTTGTTACTTGGGAATATTCTATGTACTTAATCCATTAACTCAGATTGATTACTTTTGTTCCTATTTTTTTCATTGCTCTCAGCTGTTTCGGGTTTCAGTACCAGAATTACACGATAAGTAAGTTTCTTTTATCCATTGTTGTTAGTTAATTTATAAATTGAGATGATACCGGAATTACACGATAAGTAAGTTTCTGTTTTACCTTTTGCATTCGTGGAAGAATTGGGAAAGCAGCTCCTTAGGTCTTGGAGGAGGCTCTCCTCTGCCTCTCCTGCCACCACCTGAACCCGTCAAAGTGGAAGCCTCAGTGACAGGTGAGCAGCTAACTTGCTGGTAGTCAAAATCATATTGGTCAAAAAGTATATCTTCCGAACCTGCCTCATGCTTCTTAAGAACTTTATGAATTACAAATTTTAGAACTTTTTCTTAGATTCCTGGCACCAAATTTTGCATTTGAATTCTAATTATGATGTAATTTCTCTATCTAATCCTAATGCATTTCTTAAGTTAAAGCTCACATTTCTATACTTAGATAAATTTCTGTCATGTGAACTTCTGTTGCATCATAGTTTTTACAGGAATCTAAGAAAAAGGATCCTTAAGAGAGAGCCTACTTGAATAGTCATGCGACAACAAACGATAATCTCACTGAAAAAGATCCTTAGGATACTTGAAGTATGAAATCTAAGTACTCTATTATAAAAACTGCTAGGTATCTGCTAGATATCTATTAGTTCATTTCATGGTGTCAAATATTTCTATCTTATTTTTTATATAATAATTGTGTTTTTTTTCTCAATTTTGTGTAGGTTGGCGTATAAAGTTTTGATGGTTGTGGATAGCTAGAAGGAAAGAGGCGATCGAGCTGTTTTTTGGCCTACAGATATTTGTAAATGGAATGGTTTATTTTGGACTACAGATATTTTATAAATGGAATGGTTTATTTTGGCGTACAACTACTTTTTCTACATCTTGAATGTTTTAATGACAACTACTTTTTGTACATCTTGAATGTTTTAATGAATCATTTCATATTTTGGCAAACCTTTCCTATATCTTGATTGATCGAAATGGAAGTTGCGATTGGATTAAAATTGTTTGCGATTATGGTTATTTATATGTGATAACAAACAGGTTATGAAATATAAAATTCTAGCAGATATGAAATAATATGAAATTCTGTAGCAGATTTATAGCACTCAAAACGTCTAAATGGCCGCTAACACGATAGCATATGATGAACGCTATAATAAATCAAACCATCAATAGCATTCATGAACTATCAATTCATCAAACGCTATAAATTATCCACAGCATTCACAAACGCTATAAATAATCTACAGCATTCACAAACGCTATAAATAATCCACAGCACTCACGAACGCTATGAACCATCTATAGCATTCTAGAATGCTATAAAGTATTCACAGCATTCACAAACGCTATAAACCATCAACAGCATACAAGAACGCTATAATCCATCTACAACATTCAAGAACGCTATAATGTTATAGCGTTCACATGTCTGGACATACTATAGCGTGGACAATTATAGCAGACAGAATATGCTATAGAAGGCTTTCGATAGCGTTCTGCGCATGCTATTGTAGGCCATATTTGTTGTAGTGCATCTTGTTTGGCCTCTATTTCTGGAATCACTACTGGCATCACCTTCTGGAATTTTATACAAAAATCAACTGGAATCTACTGGAATCATTCTGGAATCATTGCTGGTATCATCATATTTGGCTGGACTCATCTCGATTCTCGTGTCGTATTCTGGAATCACTTGTACTTACTGGGAGGGAAAATACTTGAGTAAGACATGTAGACATACCCCAATCTGGAATCTCCCAACTGGAATCTACTGGAATGATAGCCATCTCACACCCGGCCAGGTGTGTGATGTGCCGTATTATCTACAGCTGTTTACATGTCGATCTCGGTATTTTAAAACACACTGTTAGAGTATAGTCTAGACTCACCCTGGAATCTTTGATCACTGACTGGAATCATCTTATACTGGACTCATCTTGTACTGGAATCACCTGGTATCAGATTCATGTTTTCTGGATTTACTTGGGTTTTGTACTTGTTTACATTTACATTCTGGACTTATATCATGTTGCTCTAGTTCAGCTAGTTTCTATTTACAGTCTTTATTGCTATGATTTTTCTCTTATTTTACTTACCTTACTTTCCTTGTATCTTAACTGTTTCTCTATACCATCACCTGTATACAAACTACCATGTTCATCAATAAAACTGTCCATAACTGTTTTATAGTTTTCTGTCATTTACTTGGGATTTCTTGATGAATTGTACTCGTTCTTGTCCTGACTGGACCTGTTAAAATTTTTACAGATGATTGCCCTGAGAATACATGCCCTACGTATTATGGACCAGGAGACGGCTTAGCTACCTATGGCCCCGACACTCAGGAGTGATCGGGAGTTTAGCTAGTTGTCTTGTTTTAGCTTTCATGTTTTAGAACTGGAGTTGTATATAAGTTGAGTTTTGTAGTTGAGATTGTCTGAGATTATATTATTTATTTGTTGGTTTTATTTATGTTATTTAGTCTTAGTTATAATCTTCTGTGTTATCATATCGTGCTTAGACTGTGATTGAGATTACATTATATCTATACTTGTCCTCCGTTCGGAGTTGAGATTTTGACAAGTACATTATATAATTGCGTGAGTTGTTGGTTAGATAGTGGCCTAGACCAGCGTTCTACCGTCGACACTGCGGCGTAGGCTGGGCATTGTTACGCACTCGTACCCTCACAGTGGGTGCGGGTCGTGACACTCGTCGCCCGTGGATTCGTCTCCCGTCGATCTCGGCCGATTTCCCGCTGTCCGCACGTTTCCCCGTGACCCGCGGCCTCCCTCGCGCTTCCCGCGACTGGCCAACGCCTCTCGCACGTTCTCTTCGCTGTTCGCGCACCCCACGATGCTGTCCATGGCTTTTGCAGTGCATCGTGACGCTGTCCGGAGACTCTCGAGTCCGTGACGACGCATCCCGAGTCCGAGGCCACCCTTCGGACTCCGTCATCGAGCCTCTCGGTAAATTTCTTGATAGTCAGAGTAGTTCGTCCCTCCCGTAGAGTCGATGATGACGCGGTCCCGATCCCGCTATGGGAATCGGCTTCAAATAGTCGCGATAGTGGTTTTTTTCGGACTTTTCGAGTTCGTTTCGGATTTAGTGTTTTATTCTGTGGCGTTTCCTTGGTATAGTTGTGTTCTGTGATTCTTGGGTTTTGATTTTAGAATATATCATTATTCCACTTGGTTTGCATGTGCTGTGTGTGTCTTTAGGCTACTATTTTCATTGGTAACTATGGTGTGGTGTTGTTTTGGACCTTTCAAAGTCCTGTGATTTCGGGTTGGTGGCTATGTGTATTATGGTTATTGGTTGTTGGTTGGATTTTGGAAGGGTTGGAAGCAAATATAACTACTTTCTGGATATTTTGTATCGCCAAGTTTGGCTAGGTTTTCCTAGTTACTAAGGAGGTGCTGCCCAAATTTTCCAAATATATATAAATATATAGTCTTTATTATTGTTTATCTTCTCAAAAAAAATATTATTTATAAACTTTAAGTTTTCAGGAAAAGATATTTTGGTATTGTTGGCTTCTAGTTGATTTTCTGTAACCACCCTTAGGCGACGACCATATCGGTCGAATGAGCATTAGCGAAACGCAAGCGCTATGGGACATTCCTGTACGTTGAGGCGTAAGCTAGCAACGTGAGATTGCATGACCAAATCTGAGACGCCCATTTTCTATAATTTATATTTAAATTATATTATGTTTTATTTTTAGAACTTGTTACTGGCTTTTAGTATCTTGGGTGCAGGCCTCGGCCTTCTGATTGGACCATTTCACGGCACTCAGTGCTCGCCTCAGCCTTATTAATTTAATTAAATTAAATTGTTGTAAGGGCATAAGCCAGCTTTTCTTTTATTTTCTGTGGCCCTGTAATTGTGTAGCTTAGGTTTTCTACTTTATTTTCTGGGTTTTGTTGTTGGCGTAGCTAGACGCATAATAAAAATTGGTTATTAATTATTTTGTATAAAATTAATAAGAATTTCTCACATTTAATTAAAATGGATAAATTACTAGTAAGTTAACAAGTCTATGATTTTATCATTTAATGAAAGTTAGTTTTATATATATTATTAAAAATACAAGTTTTGCCAGTTAAATTATAATTTGCTATTTTCTCCAATAAATCAGTAATCGGTTTATTCTGTTAATTGATAACCAATATAGTTTACGACGTTAGACGGATTTCGTTAGATTAATTAAATAACTTAAAACTTGACTAGGGTTTGTTTCTAGAAATTGCAACTAGCACACCTAGATATGGCTTCTTATGTTTCTAAGTCAGGATTCTCAACTGTAGGATTTCGAGGACGTAGTTAACTTTCTCTCCAGTGCCGACATCCTGATCCAGTCATACAAACAAAGGCAAGTTACAGTTATGTTTTCCTATATTTTAATTAGTAATTGTCATGATTGCATGCTTAAACCTCATTGCTACACGGAACCCTCTCCTAGGGTTCAAATATTGATTGATATTGATTGTGGGGATATTGGGGGAATAGTGTAGCGTTTATGACCAATATCCCTCATATTGCATATTGTTATTGTGCGAGCTTACCCCTCTTACACACGGGGATAAGCCGTATCGTGTCGCTAGGATGCTATTGTACAACCCAAGCCGGTCATAGACGTTACATATTCAAATCATATTGTTTCAAATACTGAATTGCTGAAAATTGTTGGAAAATATTGTTCAAGTATTTCAACTGTTTAAAATTGTATCTTTCCATTATTATTTAGAATGTCGGATTATGTACTCGTACTTGCTCCTTTCCTGACTGGATCCTCCCCCCCCCCCAATAGGTGATGTTGATGACGCTGAGCTATTGTACGATAGCTATTATGATCATGTTCTATACCCTGCGGTGTTACCAGAGTCTCCCTTGGAGGATGCGGATCCTGAGGCCGAAGAGACGGCCGTTTAGCTAGTTGTATTCTAGTTATCTAGTTTTATTGTATTAGAGTTTGTAGATTTTGAATTCAGTACTTTATTTCAGTACTTTCATTTCCAGTTGTACTTTTCAATTGTTGAATAAGAAGTTTTTAAAATTTCCGTGTATTCGAGTTGTGACAAATGTATAGATGTTGTTGTGAATACCTGCATATATAACAGCTTACTGCCGCCGTCTCACAACGGTGCAGGCTGGGCATGATCCGGTTCGACCCAATAATTTGGGATCGGGTCGTGACAACTTCCTAACCAAAATCCATTTTACTAACAGAGCATAGTCGTGTATAAAAATGCTAACAAAATCATTTTCTAACAAAATTCATTTTACTATAATCAACTAACAAAACAAATTTAAAACTTAACAGAATAATTAACTGACCAATTGTAATACTCTTATTATTATTAATATTATTGTTATTATCATTATTATTATTATTATTATTATTATTATTCTTATTTGTTTTAAAAAAAAATTAATTTGAATGAGGAAGGATGGAGAAGGAGAGGTGTCCCCATGTATTTAATGGGGCGGGGGACACCTCACCACTCTCCCATTTAGCTAACCCACACACACACACAAACACACCTCACCACCAGCACTTCACCCTCCCTTTCTCTATATAAACACACACACACTATTGAGAAAGAGAGAAGTAAAAGAAAAAAAAAAAACAAACAAACAAACACTCACACACCCGACCCCCCTCTTCTGCCACTGCCGCTGCCACCGACCCCCCCAAGCCGCCGCCGCCGCCCGCCTGCCACCGCCCGCCGCCAGCCGCTGCCGCCCGTCGCCGGCGCCCAGCCGCCCCTCTCCGGCCACCTCCACCTCATCCTCCACTTCAACCTCTTCTTCATCTTCTTCTTCATTCTCTTCTCCATCAACTCCAAGGAAAGGAAAAACCTAGGTAAACTTCTTCTCCTTTCCCCAATCTTTGTTTTTTTTTCCAATTCCAATTAGGTTAAAATACTAACGAAGTTGTTATTTTGCTATTGGTTCTAATTAGGGTTTGTGAAGGAGTCTAGGACATTCCCAACCCAAGGCAAGTCCTCCTCTCCTTCTTCTTCTCTAATTTTTTCCATCTAGGTTAATGAAAATCATTTTTAAATCATATTAAAATTCTGAAATTTTAGTTTCAGGAATATTTTGGTAATACCAGAAAGTTGAAGTTGTATTGATTAATCTTCTGAAAATCTGAAATTTCATATTATAGCTTGGAATATAAGTTAGAAAGTATCCCTAAATTTTTGTTTAATTAGATTCTGAATTTTGATAATATTTAAATCGATTCGAGAGATATTAAAATGTTGCAATTCTAATTTCTAGTAAATGTTTAATTTTGATAGACATAGACTAAAGAATTAAAGATTTAATTGTGACGTATCACGAATAAGTGGATAAACGTTGGGCACAAGTAGAGGAATCAGTTTCGGACACCGAGTTTGAACTTGCAATCGTAGACATGAACTATTGAACTCTTCATGAACAAACAAACACATATGAACATATGGGACTCTCCAATGGTAAGTTTGTCATACACAAGAACTGAACAGCTGGACCGCATGTCGGGAAGGTAAAAAGTACAAGAATCCTGTGTTCCTCTATTTAGTACTCAATTTGTGTGTTCGTATTTAGAATTAAGTCTCTTTCCTACATTTTCCTATTTCATGCACAAAAGTTAAAATATTGATATCGAAGAATTTTGTTTGATTGATTTTCTATATACTGTCTACATATATATATATATATATATATATATATATACATATATATATACATATATATATATATATATATATATAAAAAAAAAAAAAAAAAAATATACATATATATATATATTATATATATATATATATATATATATATATATATATATATATATACATATACATATACCTGTACATATATAGTTATGTATTATAAAGTCCTGCATATTAACTAGTTGAAATAAATATCTGCTCTATTTTTGACAAACTGCAAAGCTATTAGCAAGCCACGACCTGACTAATTGCCAAAGAAAGGTAATCATTGCTTGCTCAGGTATAATCTCCAGTTTTTCTGTTCTTTTATTCCTTGCGTGGTTCCGGTGTTGAGAGTTGCTCCACCGAAGGGGTCGGCGAGCCCAATTATTACTTGCGTGGTTCCGGTGTTGAGAGTTGCTCCACCGAAGGGGTCGGCGAGCCCATATTTTTCTTATCATATATATGTGTTTTCCTGTAAATTTTCGGGGCTCCTAAATACAAAGGAGACTCTGCCGAAATTTTTGAGAAATTTAGAAGATAGACAAATTTCTGACCTTCGGAAATTTTTCTTGAAAATTTCTTATCTAAGGAAACATTTGGGAGGGGAGAACAACTGAATATCCCTAGATATCCTATAACATAAATAACAAAAAAGCTGATCAGTATTCTGAAATCTCGTAAATCAGTGCATCTAGTTTCGACTAGGGTGCACTAGCCCAAGGGAGGCTCAACATCTATCTGACAGAAACATCAATAGATGTCTTTTTTAGCCCAAGGGAGGCTCAACATCTACATCAATAGATGTCTTTTTTAGCCCAAGGGAGGCTCGGAAATCACAGCCCGATCCCAGGTCAACGGGATTGTTCACGGAAAATATTTAGAGGATTATTCGGAGTATTGTTCTCAAAACTGCATTTCTTTTTAAATCTTACTCCAGAAAACAATGCTGCCTATTATAAATAGGCAGTGTCCTTAATTGCTCAAGGAAGCAATTCCTACTAAAAGCTCAAGGGAAGCTCGGAAATCTTATTATTCATGGAGTAGGACGTTGATTTCATTCATGTTTTGCTAAAGCATATATATATATATATATATATATATATATATATATATATATATATATATATATTTATATATATATACATAGCAGTGCAATTTTGGCATACCTTGTTTCATTTTTCAAAAAACTACATATTCATTTTTTTTTAACTTTTACCGTTCTTGGCCGAGGACTTGCTCGTCGTTTTCTAAACGACCTAGTATTTGTTCACTAGGTGAAGAAGAAGAAGACGCCTCCGCCGAAGTATCGCCGCACTACAACGAGGAGTAACTGTCTGGACTACCCACAATTATGACCAGCAGTATCGTTGTCATTTTGCAAATCTATTTTTGTAATAATCTGTAATAGAAATTGTTGGAAAAGTTCCCTGTAATATTGCTACACTATATTTTAAATACCATGAGATTCCTTGTATTTTCCATTCTGCTGATGATTACGGGCGACAATTGCGAATTTCGGCGCGTAGCCTGGGGATGTGTTATGACGTCACCCTTCCATCCGGGAAGCGGGGCGTGACACGTCCTTTAAGTGGTGGCCCATGCAGGTCAGCAAGAATGGAAAATCTAGATAGGACATAGGTTCGGATAAAACGTAGGTTCTAGAATCGTAGGGAGCACTACGAGTCCCAATCACACTCTAGGAATCCTTGAGAAGGAAGTATCAATAGTTAATAGATGATTACCTCTTTTCTAACCAACTGTTTAATCCTCGTAAATGGATAGTGACTCAAGAAATTCTTGATGTAGATCATGCCCCGATTCGTACCCTTCGCGAGACTAAATAATGACAGTCATAGCATGGATGAGTATTATGCATTTATGAAGAAGATGTGGAAAGTAGCGCCGAAGGGAATGATAGAAGCTTATGGAGTACACTACGAGATGAAATACCCAGTGGTGACAGACATCGTAGATGAAAGAAAAATATATTATAATACGGTACACTATTATGTACTAATCAAGGCAGAACCCTCCGAAGGTCCGGAGAATGAACGTAACGGTACACTAGAAGAATGGAAGCAAGCATACCCAGAGGCGAGGATCCTTAATATAAGACGTATGTGGATTTAGACCCCTAGGATGATGATGATGTATAAATATGGATATGTAAATATTAGATCCTTAACTATGTAAGGGATGTATGTGAATGTATGTAGTGAGATATGTAAAATAAGTATTAGAACCCCAACATGTAGGAGGATCATGAATGTATGTAATATAAGAAAGTATGTAGTAGGAACATGTTGTATAAATAAATATGCTTTTCCTATATTTTATTCCTGGTAAATATTTTCTTAAGGATATTATGAATGTAGGTATGGATCTATTTATGCCAAGTTTGGAATGGGACGGGAGTGATTACACTTTATACTTATACCAGCGCTATGCCAGACTAATGTGGAACGCACCTGACTGGTACGATATCCATGTCTACCAAGTATTTTATGCAGTCGTGCGTCCCATTGTCAGGGACATTGAAGACAGAGCCGAAGTATATCAGGAAAATACAACTTACTGCCTGCATGTCCGAGACCCAAATCGTATTTATATCGGACTACATGGATATGAGGGTACATTAGATGATTTTGAAAGACTCCATCCAGAAGTTGACATCCTCACTGAGGAAAGAATCCTCATCGAGGCCATAGAATAAGAAAAACCTAACCAACATATGTACAGTGAAGAAAGAATCTTTTTGTCTGCTGTGTGGTATTTTGAAATCGGCAGATGTGTATACAAGAAAGGATAGTTAAAGATAGATACTATGTCACATTTTGGGGAGGTAGAGTGACACAAGTAGATTAGATGAAAAGAATGTAAACAAATGTGAAGTTGAGAGTAGGAACCACATTTTGTAATACTCTCATTTTAATGAAATATATATGGCTCTGCTGTACACCTTGTTATGAATGAATATTGTGAATATTTCCTGAGGAACTTGTGTCATTTATTTCAGGATATGGACAATCATACTCAATCAAACAATCCACTACCTCAACCATCAACGGAGCCAACCGTGGCTGACAAGTTCCAATTGTTCCAGCGATTATTGGAATCCAATAATCAACATGCCAATGCTGCCCATGCCACAAATGCCACGATACTAGAACAAATGCAGAATTCAAACAACACCAAGGATAAAAACCTAAAAGAGTTCAGGGATCTTAGGCCTCCCAAGTTTAAAGGGACTGAAAATGCGATGGAAGCGAGTCAATGGCTGAGAACCATTGAAGGCCTAATGAAAGCTGCCAAAATTAAACCTGAAGACATGGTACCCGCAATCCGCATCCAGCTGGAAGACATAGCTGGATACTGGTGGAGTGCCGAGTACCCCGAAGATTCTGATGATGACATGTCATGGGCGGAATTTAAGAAGAAATTTGAAGACAGATTCTATCCCAAGTCAGCGCGGATAGAATTGGAAAGACAATTCAACTATCTAAAACAAGGGAGACGTACCGTTGATGAGTACGTTGCAAAATTTTCCCGGCTTAGTCGATTTGCCCCCAACATGATAGCAGATGAAGAAACAAAGATATCCAGGTTCGTAGAAGGACTTGGGACCCAACTGAAAAGTAGGGTCGCCTCTTATAGATGCCGAACATTTTCAGAGGCAACAGAAGCTGCTCGAGACCAAGAAAGAATACTGAAAGAAGAACAACCTTTCCGGTCTCCACAACCTAAGAGGGCTTTTGAGGAGGGGGCATCCTCCAACAAGAATCATTGGCAGGGACCGCCTAAGCGTCCTCAGAATGGCAACTCAGACAGATCCGTAGTCTGTAATTACTGCCATAAACCACGCCATAAGATAAATGTATGTAGAAAGAGATTGGGGCTCTGTTTGAAATGTGGGGCAGGTAATCATCCAACCAATCAATGCCCTCAAACGCCTGCAACTGGGGCAATCACACAAAGCTTCAATCAAGGATACCGACCTCCAGTTCAAGGAAACCAACCTCGACCTATGATGCAGGCACCAATATCACAAGCAGGTATGGTTTATGGAAATCAGCACAGGCCGCCCTATGCACCTCAGGCATATCAATTTTAGCAGGCACAACGGGCGGCTCAAGCCCAAAATAACAACAAAAGGAGGAATAAGCAAGGACAAGCATTTGTGATGGGAGCCGAAGATGCTAATATTCCTGGGGAAGTAATTTCAGGTACCATTTTAATTTTTGCATATCCAGCATCAGTATTATTTGATTCCGGGGCTACCCATTCATTTATATCATCTTCTTTTATATCACAACGTGAAATAGAGTCACAACCTCTGCCTAAATCACTGAAAGTCCTCACCGGAAATGGAGTAGTAGAAGTCAGTCGGATATGTAGTAGATGTCCTATAAAATTGGGTGGAGGAGCTTTTCGTACCCGGTTGCTCGTTTTCCCAACAAGCAACTATGATATAATATTGGGTATGGATTGGCTAACTGCAACATTAGCCAACATAGATTGCGGTCAGGGGAAAGTTTCCTTTCAACTCCCTGACGGAGAATTTTGTGAATTTGTAAGGGACCAGAATGAATTCAATGCAGAAGAATTGGAGAAATTTGAACTACCAGTACTGCTGCAAGGAGTGGCAGAACAACCATTTCCAAGAGTAGTAGAAGAATTTAAGGACGTATTCCCAGAAGAATTGCCAGGGCTACCCCCAGATAGAGCTGTAGAATTCTCTATAGATCTGATACCTGGAGCTGCACCCATAGCCAAAAAGATATACCCAATGAACAAGGAGGAGCTGGCTGAATTAAACAAACAAATAAAAGAATTATTATCCAAGGGATTTATTCAGCCTAGCGCTTCGCCATGGGGTGCACCAGTTTTATTTGTGAAAAAGAAGGATGGTACCCTACGCCTAGTGATTGATTATAGGGCCTTGAATGAGGTTACCATCAAAAATAAATATCCCTTACCTAGGATCGATCAATTGTTTGATCAGTTAGGCGAGGCAAGGGTATTTTCAAAAATTGATTTGAGATCCGGATATCATCAAGTGAAGGTAAAAAGGAAAGATATTCCAAAGACTGCATTTAGAACTCGGTATGGGCATTACGAATTCTTAGTTATGCCATTCGGGTTGACGAATGCACCAGCTATATTTATGGATCTGATGAATCGAGTATTTTATCAATATCTGGACAAATTTGTGATTGTATTCATTGATGATATTCTTATATACTCCAAAAGTGAAGAGGAACATAAAAAATACTTGAGGATAGTGCTACAAACTCTACGGGAAGAACAATTATATGCCAAACTTAGTAAATGTGAATTTTGGCTGGATCAAATACCGTTTTTAGGGCATATTGTCAGTGGAGAAGGTATCTCGGTAGATCCAAAAAAGGTGGAAGCAGTTAAGTCTTGGCCGACACCCAAGTCCGTAGCAGAAATCAGAAGTTTCTTAGGATTGGTTGGTTATTACCGAAGATTCGTAGAGAATTTTTCCAGAATTGCAGAACCTTTAACCCGCCTCACTCGGAAGGAAGAAAAGTTTAACTGGACAGAGAAATGTCAGGCAGCATTTGACGAATTAAAGAAAAGATTAATTTTAGCCCCAATACTGGCGTTACCATCTGGTTCGGGTGGATATGAGATATATAACGATGCATCAGGAAAGGGTCTAGGATGTGTACTGATGCAGCACGGAAGAGTCATAGCATATGCATCCAGACAATTAAAAACACATGAAAGAAATTATCCAACTCATGATCTCGAACTTGCAGCAGTGGTGTTTGCACTCAAGTTATGGAGACACTATTTATACGGAGAAAGAATCAAAATCTACACCGATCACAAGAGCTTGAAGTATGTCTTCACACAAAAGGAGATCAATATGAGGCAAAGAAGATGGTTGGAGTTACTGAAGGATTTTGATATGGAGCTAACATATCATCCAGGCAAGGCTAATAAAGTGGCCGATGCCTTGAGTAGAAGACCTGAAGCTTTCTTTCTAAATACACCCAAGGAGATCCTTGAGAATTTGAGGAAAATGGGAATTGAAGTAATATGCCCGATAACCGATGGGATATGGCAAAACTTACAAATACAATCCTCCTTAATAGATAGAATCAAGGAAGCCCAACAAAGTGATCCAAAACTTCAGAAAATTTGGAAACAAACAGAAGCAGGGCTCCAGACCGGGATAAGGAAGCACCCGGACGGATCGCTAAGATTCGGAGATCGGTTATGTGTGCCCAGTGGAGATTTGAGAACGGAAGTCATGACAGAAGCCCATAACTCACAATATTCTATTCATCCGGGAAGCACTAAGATGTATAAAGATTTGAGACAGACGTTTTGGTGGCACGGGATGAAGAGAGAAGTCGCCAGATTCGTATCCAGATGTCTCGTCTGTCAACAAGTGAAAGCAGAGCATCAAAGGACAGCCGGACTTCTTCAGCCATTGCCCATACCAGAATGGAAGTGGGAGCATCTCACAATAGATTTTGTGACAGGACTGCCTAGGACCCAAAGGGGTAATAATGCTATTTGGGTCATTGTAGATAGACTTACGAAGTCCGCTCGTTTTCTTCCTTTTCGAGTTGGACAGTCAACAGAGGTACTGGCAGAAACGTACATGAAACAGATTGTCAGTCAGCATGGAGTACCAGTGAGTATAGTATCGGATAGAGATACCCGGTTTACTTCACACTTCTGGAAAAGCCTGCAAGAAAACCTTGGCACTCAATTGAAATTTAGCTCCGCCTACCACCCCCAAACGGACGGCCAGTCTGAAAGAACCATTCAGACACTAGAAGACATGCTGAGAGCTTGTACTTTAGATTTTGGAGGAGCATGGGATGATCATCTACATCTGGTGGAATTTTCATATAACAATAGTTATCACGATAGTATCAAAATGGCCCCTTTTGAAGCACTATATGGTAGAAAATGCAGATCGCCGGTATGTTGGACCGACGTAGGAGAAAGATAATTGTTAGGGCCAAAACTGGTGACACAAACTGTGGACATAGTCAAGATAATAAGAAGTCACTTGCAAGCAGCCCAGGATAGACAGAAGATGTGGGCTGATAAGCATCGCAGAATACTGGAATTTCAACCTGGAGATCATGTTTTCCTGAAGATTTCACCAACCAAGGGAACCATCAGATTCGGGACCAGAAGAAAACTGAGTCCGAGATACATTGGGCCCTTCGACATACTGGAGAAGGTAGGAAATGTGTCATATCGGCTTGCTTTACCCCCAACACTAGAGGGAGTCCACAATGTATTCCATGTTTCCCAATTACGAAGATATGTGTCGGATCCGAGCCATATACTCGACCATTCAGAAATCACCATTGGACCTACACTACGGATCGAACAGAAACCTGTTGGGATTCTGGATCGAAGAGAGAAGGTACTCCGTAATCGGATCATTCCATTAGTACGAGTCGCATGGAGCAAGGATTCGCCTGGAGATTCAACTTGGGAGAAGGAAGAAGACATGCGGAAACAATATCCGTATCTATTCCCTAATCCAGGTTAGCAATCAATTATTGTACTAGTTATTTCAAATTCCGAGGACGGAATTTTTCTAAGGGGAGTAGATTTGTAATACTCTTATTATTATTAATATTATTGTTATTATCATTATTATTATTATTATTATTATTATTATTATTATTATTATTCTTATTTGTTTTTAAAAAAAAAATAATTTGAATGAGGAAGGATGGAGAAGGAGAGATGTCCCCATGTACTTAATGGGGGGGGACACCTCACCACTCTCCCATTTAGCTAACCCACACACACACACAAACACACCTCACCACCAGCACTTCACCCTCCCTTTCTCTATATAAACACACACACACTATTGAGAAAGAGAGAAGTAAAAGAAAAAAAAAACAAACAAACAAACACTCACACACCCGACCCCCCTCTTCTGCCACTGCCGCTGCCACCGACCCCCCCAAGCCGCCGCCGCCGCCCGCCTGCCACCGCCCGCCGCCAGCCGCTGCCGCCCGTCGCCGGCGCCCAGCCGCCCCTCTCCGGCCACCTCCACCTCATCCTCCACTTCAACCTCTTCTTCATCTTCTTCTTCATTCTCTTCTCCATCAACTCCAAGGAAAGGAAAAACCTAGGTAAACTTCTTCTCCTTTCCCCAATCTTTGTTTTTTTTTTCCAATTCCAATTAGGTTAAAATACTAACGAAGTTGTTATTTTGCTATTGGGTTCTAATTAGGGTTTGTGAAGGAGTCTAGGACATTCCCAACCCAAGGCAAGTCCTCCTCTCCTTCTTCTTCTCTAATTTTTCCCATCTAGGTTAAATGAAAATCATTTTTAAATCATATTAAAATTCTGAAATTTTAGTTTCAGGAATATTTTGGTAATACCAGAAAGTTGAAGTTGTATTGATTAATCTTCTAAAAATCTAAAATTTCATATTATAGCTTGGAATATAAGTTAGGAAGTATCCCTAAATTTTTGTTTAATTAGATTCTGAATTTTGATAATATTTAAATCGATTCGAGAGATATTAAAATGTTGCAATTCTAATTTCTAGTAAATGTTTAATTTTGATAGACATAGACTAAAGAATTAAAGATTTAATTGTGACGTATCACGAATAAGTGGATAAACGTTGGGCACAAGTAGAGGAATCAGTTTCGGACACCGAGTTTGAACTTGCAATCGTAGACATGAACTATTGAACTCTTCATGAACAAACAAACACATATGAACATATGGGACTCTCCAATGGTAAGTTTGTCATACACAAGAACTGAACAGCTGGACCGCATGTCGGGAAGGTAAAAAGTACAAGAATCCTGTGTTCCTCTATTTAGTACTCAATTTGTGTGTTCGTATTTAGAATTAAGTCTCTTTCCTACATTTTCCTATTTCATGCACAAAAGTTAAAATATTGATATCGAAGAATTTTGTTTGATTGATTTTCTATATACTGTCTACATATATATATATATATATATATATATATATATATATATATATATATATATATACATACGTATATATATATATATCTATAAATATATATACATACATATATCTACATATATATGTACATACATATATATATATCTATATACATATACATATACCTGTACATATATAGTTATGTATTATAAAGTCCTGCATATTAACTAGTTGAAATAAATATCTGCTCTATTTTTGACAAACTGCAAAGCTATTAGCAAGCCACGACCTGACTAATTGCCAAAGAAAGGTAATCATTGCTTGCTCAGGTATAATCTCCAGTTTTTCTGTTTTTTTATTCCTTGCGTGGTTCCGGTGTTGAGAGTTGCTCCACCGAAGGGGTCGGCGAGCCCAATTATTACTTGCGTGGTTCCGGTGTTGAGAGTTGCTCCACCGAAGGGGTCGGCGAGCCCATATTTTTCTTATCATATATATGTGTTTTTCTGTAAATTTTCGGGGCTCCTAAATACAAAGGAGACTCTGCCGAAATTTTTGAGAAATTTAGAAGATAGACAAATTTCCGACCTTCGGAAATTTTTCTTGAAAATTTCTTATCTAAGGAAACATTTGGGAGGGGAGAACAACTGAATATCCCTAGATATCCCGTAACATAAATAACAAAAAAGCTGATCAGTATTCTGAAATCTCGTAAATCAGTGCATCTAGTTTCGACTAGGGTGCACTAGCCCAAGGGAGGCTCAACATCTATCTGACAGAAACATCAATAGATGTCTTTTTTAGCCCAAGGGAGGCTCAACATCTACATCAATAGATGTCTTTTTTAGCCCAAGGGAGGCTCGGAAATTACAGCCTGATCCCAGGTCAACGGGATTGTTCACGGGAAATATTTAGAGGATTATTCGGAGTATTGTTCTCAAAACTGCATTTCTTTTTAAATCTTACTCCAGAAAACAACGCTGCCTATTATAAATAGGCAGTGTCCTTAATTGCTCAAGGAAGCAATTCCTACTAAAAGCTCAAGGGAAGCTCGGAAATCTTATTATTCATGGAGTAGGACGTTGATTTCATTCATGTTTTTCTAAAGCAGATATATATATATATATATATATATATATATATATATATATATATATACATAGCAGTGCAATTTTGGCATACCTTGTTTCATTTTTCAAAAAACTACATATTCATTTTTTTTTGTTTGTTTAACTTTTACCGTTCTTGGCCGAGGACTTGCTCGTCGTTTTCTAAACGACCTAGTATTTGTTCACTAGGTGAAGAAGAAGAAGACGCCTCCGCCGAAGTATCGCCGCACTACAACGAGGAGTAACTGTCTGGACTACCCACAATTATGACCAGCAGTATCGTTGTCATTTTGCAAATCTATTTTTGTAATAATCTGTAATAGAAATTGTTGGAAAAGTTCCCTGTAATATTGCTACACTATATTTTAAATACCATGAGATTCCTTGTATTTTCCATTCTGCTGATGATTACGGGCGACAATCGCGAATTTCGGCGCGTAGCCTGGGGATGTGTTATGACGTCACCCTTCCATCCGGGAAGCGGGGCGTGACACCAATCAACTAACCAAACTCAACTTAACAGAACTACTGAACTAAATCATTCTAACCAAACACATAAACTTCACCATTTATCTAGCCAAAGCCAAAGCCAACTTCACAGAACCAATTCCCAAGTCCGATATCGGACTAATGATTCAATGATCGTTCCAAGTACCCACCAACATGCAACAAATCGAATCCCGTAGGGGGATCGAGACCGAATCATCACAGACTACGACTACGTGAAGGGACGACTACTAGGATAGAAATTATACCGAAAATCTGATGACGGAATCTGAAGGGTGGCCTCGGACTCGGATCGTTTTCGCAGAGCATCGTTAACGACTCGAGGAGTCTCGGAGCGCGTCACGACGAATATGACAGCGGCGCTCGAGGCGGCCGCTCGGATCGACGGCGGCGTAGAGCCGCGGGTCGCGGGGAGAGGCGTCGCGGTCGGGGGGTTGGGTGCGAAGGGTCGGGCAAGCGTCCGCGGGGACTGGCCGAGGGTCGGGCGCCGGCGAGAGGGGACAACGAATGGATGAAGGGGGTAGTGGTGATGGTGTTATGGGTTTGTAGTTGGTAAAGAAGAGGGGAGTGGTGGTGAGTGTTTGTTTTCTTTGTGAAGGAGGAATAAGGGTCTGCTTGGATTGAGGGTTAAAAGAGTTAAGTGAGGGGGAAGTTAAGTGAAGGAAAAATAAAATCATGCTTGGTTTGAGAGTGGAGTTTTAGGAGGGAGGGTTATAGAGGGTTAAGTGAGGGTTTATTTCATCCTCTTTTGTTCATTTTTTTAACCCCCCAAATCAGAAGGTTAACGAGGGGAATTGAGAAGTTTTGTTTAAAAAATTATAAATACCCCTTATTTGTTCTATAAAATATTATAATTTTTTCTCTATTGTTTTCAACATGTTGCTCCATAGCTTCCTAATTTATGAAAATATTTTGACAAGTTCTAATTAAAAATTCAATCAAATTTAATTTTATGACATATGTAATGAGGTTATTTTGGTAACTATCATATTTTTATTAATCATTCTCTCATTCAAAACCTCCAATCCAAGCAAGAGCTATAATTAAACACCCCCCACTTAACTCTCTATCAAATTCAAACAACATTCTATGTATTGACTCTACTCCCCCTCACTTAACTCTCTCTCATTTAACCCCACTTAACTCTGCTTATTTTTTCCCCTCAATCCAAGCATACCTAAGTGATGGTGGTGTGCTGGTAGTTATGGTTTAGGGGTGAGGATTTGAACGTGGAGAGGAAAGTGAGGGGTGATGGGAAATGGGCAGGGGTTTGGGTTGAGTGGCTGAGAGAAAGTGAGGGGATGGGTTTTTTTTTTTAAAGAGAAAGGTAAGTTATGGGCTTTGAAACTGGTTCGGAAATAAGGAACGGGTTTCGATCCAAGGTCCAACGGCAAACACAACAATCCACAATTAACATTTAAATTAAATCCATTATCTAATTATCCGACTAATACTATATATAATAATATAATAACTATAATAACTAATATTAATCTAAAATTATACTAATGAAATAAAAACCGACAATTCTTGCAAATACCCAAATTAATCGATTTATTAAAATTTGGGTTTTACACTACATAAGATATTATCAACATTTCTAAAAGTGTTGCACATATAACACGTGTGCCCCGACCCTACTATGTTATAACAATGTTTGTTAAATAATTTTAAATGTCAATAAACAATCTCTATTAGTTATAATTAGTTCTAGGATAAATTACAACTTGATACCCTCAACTATTCACTTTTCAATTTGATACCCTCAACTTTTATAGATATCAACTTGATACCCTAAAATTTAAAAAAAAGGATGAAACTACCCCTCTCTCCCCTTCTCTTCCCACTAGTTGTACCAGCCCGTAGTCCGCTCCCGCAGCCCCTTTCCCCATGCGGTTGTACCACCCCCGCACCCCCTCCCCCTCGTCGCGCCCCAAACCCTCCGCCTCTCTCTCCACCTGAGGCCTAGAGAGGGGGGGTTAGGGGCGCAACACGGGAGGGGTTGGAGGGGGGTACGCGAGGGTGGTGTAGTCACGAGAGGGGGGAAGGGAAAGGCTACGGGAGCAAAGGCGGACGATGGGCTGCGGGACTGGAGATAGAGCACTTAGTAGGGAGGAGGGGAGATAGAGGGTTAGTTTTGTCCTTTTTTTAATTTTAGGGTATCAAGTTGATACCTATAAAAGTTGAGGGTATCAAATTAAAAAACTTAAATAGTTGAGTTGTAGCCTTAGTTCTTAATAGATATAGTAGGTTTTGTTTTAGTTGAATCAATAGAAAAAAACTATTTAGTTTTATAAATATATTTAATTAAATAGTTTAGAGAGTGAAGAAAAAAAGTATTGGAGTGTCTCTCCCTGAGAGAGAGTTCTCAACAATCTGCTATAGATTTTTTTTTAGAGAATATAGGTGAGAGGGCAAACATAACTCCTTGTTCAATTAAAGAATGGTTTAATAAAAGTTCTTGTCCGTGGGGGTGTAGCATGTTGGGTA
Organism: Iris pallida; assembly: GCA_029216955.1. Lineage (NCBI taxonomy): Eukaryota > Viridiplantae > Streptophyta > Magnoliopsida > Asparagales > Iridaceae > Iris > Iris pallida. Next base: position 39,724,347 of record JANAVB010042420.1, read on the forward strand.
CACCGGAGGGTCTCGTGGGAATAAACACGGTTCAAATCTCTCCTTGGTGTAGCTCGCTAGCTCGAAGAAAAAATCACGTCAAAAAATCTAAAAGTTCTTAATTACAAATTACGGTCACATAAAAATATTATAACGAGTCCCAATCATATAGTACGAAATAAGCAAATGCTATCACTACACTTGTTATTAAGGGTTGTCACCATTTTATGTAGTTATGTGCATAGTCTGGACTGTAATTTTTTTTATAAATCATTGTTGTGCTTAGAACTGTTAAAAAAATTCACTTTTGAACTGTCAAAATTTTAATAGTCATGTTTAGCAATTCTGGATATATAAATTATAATGTCAACATTTTACGTAGTGCCCTTACCAATTGTTCAAAAATATAAGCCAACTAAGTACCAAAGTAAGCAAAAAGACACAACAAATTATCCATAACCCGTGTACCAAACATCATCGCTACATATCGTTCCTCTTTGCATATTTGTTATCTTCAACGTCCAGGTAGCCCTTGTCTTGAATCCATCCATCTTCGTTGCTTCTCGGATCATTTCTTCCATGCTCGTGCTGCCCACAATTTAATATTGGATAGAACTTTCAAAAAACTAAGTTATAAATTAATATTATAGGTTATTGTTACCAATTCTAATTAGTTATAATTATTCAGTCCTGTTTACTATAACCTGTTTCTTATAATTCCTTGGCAGCCCACAATTTATTATTGGATAGAACTTTAAAAAACTAAGTTATAATTAATATTATAGGTTACTGTAACCAATTCTAAATAGTTATATTTATTCTGTTCAAGTTACTATAACCTGTTTCTTATTCGTTTGGTTCACTGAAAGGAATAGAAAGGAAATGAATTTCCTTGACATTTTTTTTCTTTAAAAAATTATATTTTCTATTGATTTTCTTTTTCGATGTTTGAAAATGTCAAAAAAATTGGAAAGGAAAGTGAATACTCCAAGGTGGGAAATTGATTCATTGCTTGGATGGATGTAATTATTTTTCTACCTAATTTTTCAGAATTACTTTCCTTTTCTTCTCAATTCCTTTGACATCCAAACATAGGAAAGTAATCACTTTCCTTTTTCAACCCCATGATTCTACGAACCAAACGAGGCCTAATTGTAACCATTTTCTCTTGGGAAAATTTCGTAAATGGAGTTAGGTTGTGGTAGGGGTTGAAGGAGTTTAGTCAATTAGCAGAAGGCCTACAAAATTTTCTTCTATTTCATTTATAACTTTGTACATTTTTTTTTAGCTTCCGACAACTGTCATTAAAGAAAAAGTCCTCATTGGAGCAAAAAAAAAAGGTCAAACTATCAAGGCATCTTGCACAATTTAAAATTTTTTTTATATATAATTTTTTGTGATCTAGAATTATTTATAACTTAATAGAGAATGACAAAATGAAAGTTAAACAAGAAATCCAACCAAATATCAAAAGGAAAATGCTTTGTTGCCCACAGGCGGGCCAGCCCGCCCGCCTGCATGGCACTCCCCTATTGGCCCCCCCTGTTAGCATGGGGCCCACGCCATTGACCGGCCAATAGGGAAGGGCCACGTGGCGGGCGGGCTGGCCCAACTGAAATATGATATACTGACGCTATATTGTTGAAACCCACTTTTCTTCCAGCAAGTTTAGGATGCTACAAAGTTGATGTAGTGGTATAGTAATTGTATACAGTATTCTGTAGTTCAACAATTAATGCTGCAACCACTTTAAAACTAACCGTTTTATAATCATTACTATGTAGAGCAGTATACCAGTGGTACACAGCTTGCACGGTAACGACTCCATTTCTATAGGTTGTTTTGTGTGGTATAAAAGAACACATTTGCCTTCATTTGTTCCTATTTCTTTAGGTCTCATATTTTCTATCATATGCAAAACTCTTCGCATATACAAGAGTTTCACCCTCTAAATATATTTGAGATAGTGTTAATTGAAAATTGAAAATTTTAAATTGATGTAAGAAGCTAAAAACTATTTTTTGAAAAAAGTTGAAGTCCACAAGTCTCCGCATCAAAATTTCCGTAGAAATTGGCAAGCTCTTCGAATCAGAGCTCGTGTGTAAGAAGCTGACGAGGCATTGGATCAAAACTTGCAAGTGTAACTATTTATATAATAGTGTATTAAAACCGAAAAGAGTCATAGGACTAGAGTGCCTCACGGATTATACTATGATACATCTAGTGTCAATGTTCCTCACTTATTCTGGCACTTATTTTGAATGGACTATTAATGTTTAATTATTTGCTAAATCCTATTCACCCCCTATAGGATGATTTCAATAACCATTCAAGAGAACACTCAAAAACTAGTCTAAGAGTGGACTTGGAAAAGAGTACAAGAGACAATTTTTTTTGCTTTATAATCGACACATCGGAGTTCGGAAACATCTGAGTAGTCACCGTTGAGAAATCATCTTGGTTCAAATCGTAAATGGAATAGAGTAATCGCACGTTGACCAAAATTCCATCCTTACATTTTTTCCAAAATTGTTAAAGTTGTAAATATCACTTGTAAACTTTTTATGCTTAATTTCAATTTAATATTCTCAACTATTTCAATTTTTCAACTTGATACCTTAAACTTTTTTTTATACAACTTAATATCCTGAAAAAATAGACAAAAATATTTTCGTCCATCTCTCCCTCTCTCTCTCCCCTACCCAGCTGCCCCGTCATCCCTCTCCTGCCCTACCCCTCCACCCTACTACGTCCCCCGCCCACCCTCAACCCCGCTGCACCCCCTCCCCTACTGCCCCTCGCCCCCGCTACCTCCCACCGCTGCTCCTTTTGTCGTTGCTGTCGTCGTTGCTACCCGCAGAGAAAGTGGAGAGGGGGTGGGATATCAGGAAGGGTGGGAGGGGTGGCGGCAGTCGGGACAGGGATAAAGGTGGAGGGGTGTTGGCTAGAAAATGAGTAATTTCGTCCTTTTTTTATTTTAGGTATCAAGTTAAAAATAATTCAATAGTTTTTGAAATCACAAAATAATTCAATAGTTGATGGTAACAAATTGTACAATTTTTTTTAAGATATTAAGTTGAAAAACTAAAACATTCAAGTATCAAGTTAAAATTAAGCTAAAGTTTTTATTCTAAAATTATAATTTGTCTAAGAACAAATCCAAGTTTTCTATTCAAACATTATTCTCGAAAAACAGTCACGAGTGACCAATTCCTTAAAACCCCAAACCTCCCAAAAACCAAACCCAAACCCAAACCCCCCAACACAATGCCACATATCTCATTCTCCTCCAATCTCAAGCTCCTCTCCACAGCCCCTCTCTTCTCCAAACTCAAACCTTTTTCCTTCCTCCCCAAACCAAAACCCTTCCTTAAACCTAACCATTGCTTTTCCACCATTTCCTGTGCTTGGAAAAACAACACAAGAAGAAGAAGTCCCTTTCTTCCACAGAGGAGACGCAGCGGTTCTACCGGCAGAGAGGAGGAGAAGGAGAAGGAGAAAGAGAAAGAGAAAGAAAGGAGTTTGAACATGGAGGAGAAGAGGGAGGAGAAGGAAGGGATGGTGGGGGGTGGCTTCAACAAGAGGAGGGCGGAGGGGAGGGACAAGAACGACAAGCCTCGGAGCCTCGGGCTGAAGACCCGGAAGCTGAACCCGGTCAACACCATCTGCTATGTTCAGGTTAGGGATTTTTGATAGGTTCTGGGAATTGGGTATTGGTTATTTTGGGGAAAAGTTTGGATCTTGAGGAGTGGAGCGGTGTGATTATTACTTATTAGGGTTCAGGGGTTGGTTTTTTGGTTCTGGTTAGTTGGTGAGGACAGGGCTGTGTAAAAGTTTGTAAATTGTCGATGAACATTGTTTATTTTTTTGATATTGTTTCATGCTTTTTCTTACTTGATCTTGGCACTCGAGTATTGGCTAGTTTTGAGAAAGTTTGGATCTTGAGGAGTGGAGTTGTGATTATTAGGGTTCAGGGGTTGGTTTTTTGCTTCTGGTTAGTTGGTGAGCATAGAGCTGTGGAAAAGTTTGTAAATTGTCGATGAATATTGTGTTTTTGATTTTTTTCCAGCTTTTTTAATTTGATATTGGCACTTGAGTATTGGCTAGTTGAGAAAGTTTGGATCTTGAGGAGTGGAGTTGTGATTATTAGGGTTCAGGGGTTGGTTTTTGGTTTTGGTTGGTGAAGATAGGGTTGCGGAAAGGATATATGGGATTGGTGTAGGTGGTTGACGCGGGATGAAGACCCAAAAGACAAATTATTAATATGAAATTAGGGATTTGAGAAGATTTGGGTGCGGAAGCTTTAATTGAAGAGTGAACAACAACTATTATAAATTTATCACAAAAATTATAATAGAAATGAAAAATAATAATTAGGATTACCGTTGGAGATTGGAAGCGGAGAAGCTACGTTGAAGACGTCAACGTCGAAAGCGGAGAAGCAACTAAGGTAGAGAGATCCACTTTAAGATTTTGGCATCGTACCATATAAACTCAAAATAAATTTCTCATTCTCAATTCTTTGATCCATAACTTTATGAAATTACAAATTATTTGTAAGCTATAAAACATCAAAAGAGGATAAACGAAATCTCTAAGTACTTATCCATAAAATAAGTCAATCTCTAACCAGCCTCAACCAACTCAAGAGATAAAATTCTCTTTATTTTGGTTTATCCTAACAAACAAACTAAAGAATCCAAAATTACTAAAAATCCCAAGTGGTTCTCTATCATTCTTCACAGTTTTGAAAAATTCACCTCCTGGTGAATAAGTGTGAAATTCGAGAATTATGCTCCTTTTAATGCCCTCCAATTCGGCCAGGGCGGAGGTCTTTGCTTTGACAATTTAGTCAACATTGAAGCTTCTGACAAGACGAAATTCCATGGCGGTACTGGGGGTTATGGAAGTGGAAGAAGTAGAATATTCAACATGGACCTATCAAGCACTTCAACAACTTGTGGATGTCTCGATGTCTCCCGAAAAGCAAAATGATCGTCCCTACAATCAATTATTATTTCCTGCAAACTATTACAATTATTTGTAACAAACATATAATAGAAATTGTTTACATGTTTAATTATTGGGACACGATAAAAATATTTAGGTGACTTAAATAGATTTTTTAAATTAATTTTTTTCATCATATGACCTATTTAATTCTTCTAATGAAGATATATAACGCTCAAAATTTATTAATGGTTTAAATCTTGACTTATAAAACTCAAGATTTAGCACTGGTTTGAATCTAGACTTGGGTTCGGACTTGAATTTAACTTCTGACTCATCTATGACAGACTCAATAAGTTTCACTAATAATTTTTTTATGTGTATAGGATCATCGTTAGCAATAGTTTTTATTTTATTACGATTGGAAAAGTCTTCAAACACCTTTTTTATTTCAGCAAGCATCTTATCATATATATTATCGATTATCGCACAAAGTTGTTGCGAGGAATTATGTGTAGACATTATTGTATAGATCTTACCCACCTTTTCATATATAAATATTTCTAAACCAGGGTTTAGCTCTGATACCAATTTGACACGGGACGAAGACCCAAAAAACAAATTATTAATATAAAATTAGGGATTTGAGAATATTTGGGTGCGGAAGCTTTAATTGAAGAGTGAACAACAACTATTATAAATTTATCACACAAATTATAATAGAAATGGAAAATAATAATTATGATTATCGTTGGAGATTGGAAGCGGAGAAGCTACGTTGAAGACGTCAATGTCGAAAGCGGAGAAGCAACTAAGGTAGAGAGATCCACTTTAAGATTTTGGCATCGCACCATATAAACTCAAACTAGATTTCTCATTCTCAATTCTTTGATCCATAACTTATGAAATTACAAACTATTTATACGCTACAAAACATCAAAAGAGGATAAACTAAATCTCTAAGTACTTATCCATAAGATAAGTCAATCTCTAACCAACCCCAACCAACTCAGGAGATAAAATTCTCTTTATTTTGGTTTATCCAAACAAACAAACTAAAGAATCCAAAATAACTAAAAATTCCAAGTGGTTCTCGGTGACAGGTGAATGGCACGACTGAGAAGACGGAGGAGAGTTGGTTGACAAGAAAGTATAAGTGGTTGCTATCAAGGAGGGGAAGGGTTTCATGACCGGGGGGGGGGGGGGGGGGGTTGGTTGTTACCGATTTGGACAGTGGACGTGGCAGAGCTCGGCTGCACGAGGAGGGACGGTCTTAGAGAAGCAATCTATATCCGGTTTGGAGAGAAGAGAGGTGTAAGAGGGCTTATAATATACTAGTAAATGCACGTGCTTTGCACTTATAATACGTATAATAAGAATAGTATCCAATTACAGTCAAATATCTCTTCTAACTCATGTGGTTAATGTGGGAGGTATTCTTCTTGTTTGGTTGAGTTCGATTCTCCACGTTGTATATATATATATATATATATATATATAACAAATTTAATTTTTTTCCAACAATTTTTTACATTATTTTTTTAAAAAAAATAAAATGGACCATGATATAATTGCGGCTTAGACGGCTCACTTTTGAGCCGTTTTGAAGCCTCATTATATAGTAGAAGATAAAGGGCAATGTTAGGGGGACACCAAAATCTGACAACATTGCAGCCTATGTGCTGATCATGTGTGGGACCACCGCATTGATGTCAATAACACATAGGCTGCCATATCATGTGGTCCAGAATGTGGTCAAATTTTGGTGTCCCCTTAGCGTTATTGATATATAAATGATTCATTGACCTGGGAAGGGGTCTTACATGAAAAGTCACATTGATTCTCGAAGTGTTTTAAATTTTTAATGAAAAACAAAATAATCTTATCGCAACATCTAAAAAAAATCCTGTAGATCCTTCTAGAAAAACTTTTTATTATGTAAGATAGTGTTCCCATATCCTAAAGATCTTTTAGAAAAACTTTTATTATGTATTATTATGTAAGCTAATGTTCCCGTACAGATTTTGGGAGAGCATCTTCTGTTAAAGAATACAAATAATAATCACTATTGTTGTCTAATTTTACACATAATAATCATTATTGTTGTCTAATCTTACACATAATAATCACTATTGTTGGTCTCGACTTAGATGAGGTATTATAATAGAATCTTGATACACTTTAATGTCTTGTTATTATAAAGGTACATCTTTTAGCAAATTCTGCTAACACTGTCTAGAATAGCAAAGTGCAAAAAAGCCTTGAAGATATATTTTGTTAAAGAATTGTATAGTTAATTATCAGGGTATTTAACTAGAAGGAGTAATAAGTTTGAGGTTTTTTTTTTTTAATTTAGGCTTTAGTGTTTTCTTAACTAAGTTAAATCAGTTTTATGTGTTTTAGCAGCATTGTATGATGTTTCTGATTCAAGCTAGTGTAAATTGGTCAGGCATCCTTTTTTTGGGCAACCTTGCTAATATATCGGTCATCCCTTTTTGTTTGTAGATTCTGGGGACTGGAATGGATACTCAGGATACTTCGCCATCAGTTTTGCTCTTCTTTGATAGACAGAGATTTATATTTAATGCTGGGGAGGTAGGAGATTTCCATGTGAAATGTACTGATAGTTTATGTTTTTCCGGTACTATTAGTCTTTTTGTTGTTTGTATGGTTGTATGCCAACTTGATGTAAGTTTTACTGACCGATACATGACCCTTCTCAGGATGGAAATTTTGTAAATTTGTGCTAATTCCCTATGTCCCAGGCAGTTGTGGTATGGTTAACTGCCTGCTATAGCCATCTGTTTACCTGCTGAAAACTAGCTTAAGTCCAATGTCCACTTCTACGTTTTATATGTTCATTGTTGTGCGCGAGTATTCATTGACATAAGACAATGTTAACTTTTATGCCCCAAAACCAAAATGTCCACATAGGCATGATGATAGAGGCTTGGCATGGAAGTGCAGCTATTGTCATGATACCCATGTGTTCATTTTGGTTTTGGCGTGTGATAGTAAACAATCAGCCATAACGTGTCTGTGTGTAGATGCACATTGTCATGAGAACTGGCTTAAGTGGTTAGCTCTTGAAGACAGAGACTAGGGAAACCATTTTGGAGGTTCATATCTCCTTGGACGCGCTATGCATGTAAATATTAAAGAGAGTTGAACCGAGATATTTAGGTAACGGTTGATTGAGAGCCATACACGGAAGAACAAATATTCATGTGTAGATAATCGTGTGACCAACGGTTTGGTTGAGTAGAGTGTGGGATGGAGATCCAACAGAACGGTGGGTCAGTGAAGGATGCATCAGACGCAAAATTGAGGTTATATATATAATAGGAATGGGGAAACCATGTCGGAGGTTCGAACCCCTCTGGACATGCTATGCACATAAATATTAAAGAGGGATGAAATCAAATATTTAGGTAGCGGGTGATTTAGAGCCGTACATGGAGGAGTAGATTATTCATGGATAGAGAATCGTGTGACCAACAGTTTGGTTGAGTGGAGTGTGAGATGGAGATCCACATTTTGGTTGAGTGTAGTGTGAGATGGAGATCTAGTGGGTCGAGGAAGCATGCATCAGACACAAAATATTGAGGTTCGGCGTGCAAAGAAGTAGACCCGAATGTAATCGAGGGAAATTGATGTAATATAAATGCAAGCTTAAGTCAGAAAGAGTGTGTTTGTGTGTATATATGTATGCAATTATTCTCTAATCATTCAATATAACAGGTACTTGAAATATCATACCAAAACAGCAATCGTAATTCATTTCATTTCTGCATGAGTAATGATTCAGATAATAAGCTTTGCAAACATGTGTGAGCTACTATGACGACACATTGACAATACATTCTATCATTTTAGTCATATCTTGTTTACATTTATACTGACTAGGCACTATGATATTCAAGTTAATTTGAACATAACTATTCACAAGTCGAAGCATGATAATAGTGCAACAATTATCACCTATTATGTCAATTTATCATTGCATGGATCTGGCAACGCTTAGTGATTATTTAGTATGTCATGACACTGTCAACGTGAGCTGTAATGATGTCATTATACATTATATCATTTTAGCCATAGTTTGCTTACAAGAATTAGTGACCAGGCATTATGATATTCGAGTCAAATGGAACATGACAACTATTCACAAATCAAAGTTTGAGGCATGATAACTGTGCAACAATTATAACCTATTGTGTCAACTTATCGTTACAAGGATATTGGTAATGATTTATAGCATACCATAATAGTGTCAACGCACTGTCAGTATTATATGCAATACAACAACCTGGTGTTAACATTTCATTAGAATTTTCTTGTGTATAAGAAACTAGTATTGCAATAATGAGCCAATAGAATCTTAATCTCCAATATCTTAAGTCTACAACATAATTCATAGGGAACATTAACCCTAAACTTAGTAGATTGGTTTTGGAGCATGGATTGATAGGCTCCGGGGTTTTTGCATGGTGTGTGATCCTGGAGATGTAATAATCCTGCTACAGTTTTGACTGTATAGTTATACTTTAGGTATATGTGTTGTAACCCTAAACATAATACAATTTTGACTGTATAATTATACTTGATGTACATAGGGAACATTAACCCTAATGTCAATTTTTGATTCCCTAGATTTTCCAATGTTTATTTATTTTTGTATGAAATAATGATATGCTACTACAGATCGGGTTTGAAAGAATTCGATATTCTTGTGCAACAACTCTATGTTGCATGCAGTTTAAAAAAAACCCTGAAAGCATAGTGTTGAAAGAGAGCCGTCAGTTCATAATTGGAACTCAGTTTTGTTCTTAGGACTTTCTTGTTTTATGAGTCAACTAGTTTCACGATACATTGTTAAATATCATGAATTTACTATAGAACAATAGATATCACATTCTCATTAAAAATTGGACATGTATGTAATTTTGTTTCTAACTGTCAACTATAGTAACTTGTTGCTTTGCTGGTCAATCCTGTCAATTGTTAGGAGAGTCACCATGTTGTAGGCCAAACATATTTTTTCTTACCTTACACAGCTTTAATATTACCTGAAAAGTAACACTTTTATATGTATTTTCAGGGGCTACAACGTTTCTGCACTGAGCACAAGATTAAGCTATCTAAGGTACTGTAATTTGTAAAATACACTTATTTTTCTCATTCTTCTTTAAGGTGATCCATACCAATGAAGTTGTGTCATTTCAACCTTTTGCGCTACTTCTCTTTCTGCTGACCTATTTTTAAACATTATGCTTTGCATTCATTTAGGTCTAACTTGAATGGTACTGGTTTGTAGTAAACAAAAAAAATAATCAAGAACCCATTTATCTCTTTGTGTCATACTCAATAATATTTCTTCTTTTGTGTGGCATTACTTATTAATTTTCCCATCAGATTGATCACATGTTCCTAACTCGTGTTTGCTCGGAGACTGCAGGCGGACTTCCAGGTGTGTGCTCTCTCTCATTTTGCTGATTTTGGAATTTTTTTCATTGGTCCAATGATCATGTGTTTATTCTTATCAGAAGACTTGTTAGCATTTATTGTTCAACGTCTCCAGAGTTGTAGCTTCCGTTGTATATCGGTATAGAAATGCATTCTTGATTTTTCTTTTTCAATTTCTGTACAGGTCTTCTGCTAACATTAGCAGGCATGGGAGAGGAAGGAATGTCTGTAAGTAACCTGTAGGCTTCTAATGTTTTTTTGTTACTAAGAAGGCTAATTTCTAATTAGTTCCTTATCCAATAAATGAGACTTGGATCTATTTTTCTCTGCCCATAATTATACTTTTTTGTTTTAGGTAAACATATGGGGCCCTTCTGACCTTAAGTACTTGGTTGATGCAATGCGGTCATTTATCCCAAATGCTGCCATGGTTCACACTCACAGTTTTGGAGATACACAAAGTAACAGTGGAGCTGCAGTTTCTAGTTTTGAAGATGGAAAATTCGTCGACCCCATTGTTGTAATTGATGATGAGGTAGTTCGTCTATCAGCTATTCCCTTAAGGCCAAGCCAATCTAGAGGTTTGATAGATGCCTTTATTGATTCAAAAATTGTAGTTTTAGCTTTCTTTCATCAAGAAGGAAATTAGATTTGGTTGTCTCTTCATTTCCCTGCTAATGAAGTTCACATGAAAAACGAAAAGCAGGATCAGCAGTAAAGCCTGGTGATGTTGCTGTGATCTATGTCTGCGAGCTGCCAGAAATTAAAGGCAAATTTGACAAAGATAAAGCTGAATCCTTGGGACTGAGAGCTGGTCCAAAATATCGTGAACTACAACTTGGAAATTCTGTCATGTCTGATACTCTCAACATTATGGTGATTATATAGAAACTCTGAATGAAAATTTATTCTTACTCAGTTTATTGGGCCTATACTAAGCGTTGTATCAGGGGACTGGAGATGAGCACATTCCATTATCTTTAAAAATTATCTTTTGATGCATATCCTACTCTTTAAGACTTTTTTACAAGCCAATGTAAATTTTCCTGATGACATGACCTTAATTCTTGTTTCTAGTTGACTAATTGAACTTTAGTTACAACATACTATGAACTAAAATTTATTTCCACATGTTGCAGGTTCATCCAAGTGACGTTCTTGATCCTTCATTGCCTGGTCCTATCGTGCTTCTTGTAGACTGCCCAACACAATCTCATATGCAGGAATTATTGGCTCTTCAAGCTCTTAATTGTTACTATGTGGATTCTTCTGATCATTCAAGAGATGGCAGTAAATCTGTCAATTGTATAATTCACATGGGTCCATCTTCTGTAACAAAGCATGCAGATTATCAGGAGTGGATGAAAAAATTTGGCAGTGCGCAACACATCATGGCAGGACATGAAATGTAAGGTTTGTTTGATCTGCGGTTATGTCTAATGTTGTAATTCTTTTCCTCTCGTGAAAACATACTATATGGTGTTTTCTACATCACATCTTTTTTCCAATTACAGTGGTTTCAGTAGAAAAAGAAATGCTTTGAAGGTGTGGTTACATGAGTTTTGTATTCTAGATTATTTAATTGTGTTTTAAGAGTTAAACCGCTGCTCTTAAGAGTGAGTCGGGGTTTGTAGCTGCGTTTCACAACCACAGTCATACTTCACCTCTTTGCTATAGTAACACCCTCTAATTTTGGTTATCAATTATCTAATTTTGGTTATCAATTACTTAAAAATGAGAGATGGAATGCATGGAGAAAAAGGAAGGTTGACAGAACAGAATGGTGAAATCTCATCTTGATGATTTATCTCATGGAGCAACCAGGGAGTTCGAAGGGTTAAAGGCTATTAATTCTAGGTGCCATTTTTGATTCCATACACCCATGAGGAATCAAGTTTGCATACATGTAAACATACTCAGAAGAGTCTGTACGAGAAACTCATGGGAGACCGTACAAATGAGATAGGTAAACTCATAGGACACCCATACAAATGAGATAGGTAAAGGATATGCCATGTCATAGGAATTAGAATATGCATATGGCTGCTATAGTATTGCTCTGTAAATGACAGTTGAAGTGATTGGATGTTTGACGATGGTAACTCTGTAGTTGAGGTCCCATGCACAGTCCACTGGTTTAGTAACTTTAGTTGGTGGAGTCTAGCTACGAAGATGGTGTGATAAAATTGCATCAAGTGGGCTAAGGAAGCACTAAACAGAGGAATAGCACTTACAAACTTCGAACACTAAGCTGATGATTGAAAAAGAAGTACACAAAATTAACCCACCTGTTACCTGGGCCGGCCCTGAGCTCATAGGGGCTCGAGGCAAACTCTCGAAATGGGGCCCTATACATAATGTGGAAAAAAAAGTAACTAATAAAATAAAAGTAAATATAACAAAAAGATTGTTGCCATCGAGATTTGAACTAAGGACCTCTAGTATGTAAGGCTAACATGAGAACCACTACACAACTCATTTGAGTTAAGGGTAGCACACAGTACATCCTTATTCTATTTTATATATTTCCATGTTGGTGCTTCTATAATCTTTGGGCCCTGGGCCGTTGCCCTGCCTGTTACTAGCTATGGTTAGTAATAGTAGTAGTACATCTAGGAGGAATGCTACGTTGGATGGTAAAGCTGATTGCTTGACAGATTCTGGATGTCAAATGGAGGCTAGATAGACTGAAGTGGCAAACTGCTTAGCAGTGCACACTACTGTACTGCTAAAAACACATACCTGATATTTCCACCTTGATTAGGGTTTCACACTGCTAAATTAATTTGATCCCTTATAGTCTGCTCAACCCATAGGTGGTCGAAGCACAAGAAGAACCAAATCCTTGTTTACAAGTTAACAGTTAGCCAACTGTAGGAGATTTTGGGTCTCTTCAATTAGGATGCTTACAAGATATCTTGCATGGCTTGCTTGGTTCAATCAGTGAGTCCACCCATGTCTGTGCTGCTTTTGAATGCTATTTTGGCGTTAATGAAGAATGGACTATCAGCAGTGGTTTAACAAATAGTTCTATGATATGCATTTTTCTTAGTGCTTCTGGGTTAATCAAATAGTCATGATTATGGTATGCCCTCCTCTCTGAGTGAAGGTCTTGTGTATGGGAGGTTGAGAAGACAATGTGCTACTCATGGAGAAATTGTCTCAATGGTGTGTTATATATATATATATATATATATATATATATATATATATATATATATGACTATAGAATACCTCCTTTTTACGAGTTACTGCATGATCCACAAATGACGACGACAACAACGCCTTTGCCCCAAATTTATGGGGTCGGGTGTTTGAATCGTCTTCCATTTGGCTCTGTTATGGGTCATGTCCTCTTTAATGCTAAGACAATCCATATCCATTATTAACATTTCAAACCATGTTCGTCCAGGCCTACCTCTAGTCCTATCGGCTCCGTTAACGTACTATATTATTGCTCCTCCTTACGGGAGCATCTATTGGTTTGCGATGCATATGTCCAAACTACCTAAGTCAATTTTCTCTCATATTGTCCTCAATTGGTGCCACCATAACTTTCCACGGATACACCCATTTCTTATCATATTCTTTAATGTCTTGCCAATCATCCATCTAGCATTCTCATTTCGGCTATACTAACTTTTTGGACATGTTGTTTCTTAACAATTCAACACTTTTATCCTATTCTTTAATGTAAAATTTTTCTTTCAACTTTAAAGGTATCTTTTAATCACAAAATACTTTAGAATCACTCATCCATTTCAACCATCATGTATTAATTCTATGCATGACATCCTTCTCAGTCTCTCCATCACGATGAATGATTGATCCTAAATACAAAAAACTATCGCTCGTAAGTATCTCTTATCCATCTATATGGACTCCCCCCTTATTTCTCTTTGACTACGGGTTTAAATTACATTTCATATACTCTGTTTTTGTTCTACTAATCATAAACCTTTTGGATTCCAAAGTTTCTCTCCACACTTTATATATATATATATATATATATATATATATATATATATATATATATATATCACCAAATTGAGGTTCAGGGGCCACCATGATGTTATTTTCCGTCTGATACTGCTACCTTTGTATATATCTCTAAGTAAGCTTGTCTAGAGCTAATTGGTTGAGTTCCTTTTGGCAATTAACTATTAACCTGTGAGTCTGCGACTTCGTTTTTGACATTCATCCTCAAAGGACACTTATCGGAATCATCTGCTAGATCTATAACCTAATGCTATTCAGTTAAGGGTCAATGCAAAAGTGTAAAAGGTGAAGATTCAAGAACTGCACCTTTTGGCAGGGCTGTGTGGATGAAGGTTTCTTATCTCCCGAGAAGTGCAGATCGAAGCACTTGTGTTTGGTTGAAAGATGGATGTAGGGGCAAGGAGGCGGCTTTCCTACACTTTTTATTTTGTCTTTTGCTATCAATTTTTTTGGAAGTTGTTTATGGAGTAGGAAAGGTCGTGGAAAATGGTAACAAACTAAAAGGTGAAAGTTCAAGAAGTGCCCCTCTTGGCAGAGGGGTGTGGATGAAGGTTTCTCTTCTCCCGGGAAGTGCAAATCGAAGCACTTGTGATTGGTTGAAAGATGGAAGTGGTGGCAAGGAGGCAGCTTTCCTACACTTTTTACTTTGTGTGTCGCTATCAATTTTTTTCGGAAATGGTATATGGAGTAGTAGGAAAGGTTATGGAAAATGGCAACAAACTTAAAATATTGTACTTCCACTTCTTACTCACTTCCCCTTTTGGAGAGAAGAAGAGGAAGAAGTAAAAGGTAAAGGGGACAAAGGACACTTGTGTCAGAGGAGCACTTCTTGTGGATTCCTTCAATCCAAAGCCAGAAAGTGAGTGAAAGGAGACAAGAAGTGGATGATAAATCCATTCTTTTTGCAATCCAAACGTGGCCTAATTGTCGAAGGAATTTCCAAACGAGAAACTTCTGATGATTCTATTTATGCAGAAGAAATCTTTTAATGTGAAGTATTGACTTTCTTGTTAGATATTCTTTACAACATGTCAACAACAAAGAAGTATTGTAAATATACTGATGGAATTGAGCATCGGTAACACATTTGGGATACCTGCTGACCATCCAAAGTTAATTGAATTTGTCTCCAAAGAGAGACTTTCATCATTCTATATCTCCAGGCAAAGGGGAATATCAGAACTACACTCTCCTGGTTTTCCTTGTGATTAAATGTGCTCTGTGCAATACCCTGGTAACGTGGTCTTGTTTATTTGAAGGCAAATCATGAATATTATACTTACTGCTAGAACACGTTCTGTATGACTTGAGAAATGCATATTTCAAAGTTAGCACTTCGTACAATAAAGCCATGGCTCTTGGCTGGTCAAAATTACAGACCACCTATTTCTTATTGGATAATCTATTAGTTTTCTGCACCTTTTGTAGGAAAAATATGGAGATTCCTATCCTCAAATCTAGCTCAAGAATTTCATCAAGACTCAACTACCTATGTCCTAACCTCTTCCCAGCTCCAGGATTTTGGTCTTTTCAGCATATCAACTCTCCAGAGCCCAATGTAGCATGTGAGGTTTGTTCATATGTCATCAGTGAACTACTCTCTTTCATGTTTAATATATTAAATAAGTGATGACAAGTTCTTTTTTCAGGAGATTAAGTCTAGAAGTCAGTGCGAAAGCATTTCAGCTGAAAATCTTCTTAAGGTGTGTATAACTGGCAGCACTCATTCTCAGATGGTTTCTCTCTGTCAAAATATGAATGTAGAGCATGTATTGCTAGATGGGTCACAGTTTCCTAAATGCATAACCACACAAGCAGTTCTAATTTTATTTTATTTTTATAATTTTTATACGATGGGGTGATTTTCAAGTTCTCCCTTACATGTCGAGCACTAATTTTTTGTTTGTATAGTGTTCCACTTCAGCTCACTGGGAAATTAGTTTTGGTTGTAAGTTGTTGGCTAAAATTTACTAACCTCGATTAAGTTTTGCCTAACCAGATACCTAACCATAATATTCTTCTCAATATAGGAATTTTGCCAGAAAACTACAATGTCTACCGTAGCTAGGATTGGATTTAGAAAACGTTAATTTTGGAGGGACATGAGAAACTTTATCTTAGATTTGAGGTCAGAATTAGCATTAATGGGCCTTTGATGCAAGCATTAGGACTGAGTTGGGGGTGGGTGGGTATTGTTTATGTTGGTTTTGCTTCCAGTGCCACCAGGGCCCGCCCGCCTATCTTCTATAGATATGGGCGGAGACTGTTGCATGGACATGGGAAAATGGTATCCATATCGTGCAACATAGGTAACTAGTTATGGTACATATCTGAAAGTGTCCGTATCCTGTATCATTATTCATGTCTGCATTCATGCAACATAGGCAGGAGCTTATGATTGATTTTGGAAGTGTGTGTGCTTCTCGGATTTTAGCACAATATTCAGGGGGTATAATGAAGTATTTCCTGAATTGCTTCCTTTTTATTTCTAACGTGTTCTGAATTCACTTCTTGTGCAACTTCAAAATCGTCTTGGAGGATCCATCTGAAACTATTAGCCTTTAGATGTATATATGTTAGCTGATGGTTCAATATGTTATTTATATTGATCACAAATACAGAAATAGTGGATGTTAGGTTATTAGTGCAGACGTTTCCCAGTTGCATTACCTGGATGCTAGTTG
The DNA here is from genome assembly GCA_029216955.1 of Iris pallida. Classification (NCBI taxonomy): domain Eukaryota; kingdom Viridiplantae; phylum Streptophyta; class Magnoliopsida; order Asparagales; family Iridaceae; genus Iris; species Iris pallida. The sequence goes on from JANAVB010042420.1 coordinate 39,741,425, forward strand.
GTAGAAATTTCCTGTTAAACTTCTTTTATGACATAAATATGAAATCAGTCATTTTTCCAGTTGGTTTGCTCTCTGACTTTGTTCTATAATTGTTTCTGACTTAGCTGGTTGAGAGAATATAATTCATTATTATAAAAGCGTTATATAATAAGTTAATAGCACTAAAGTGGTAGTTGCCACAATTTCATGGTCATTTCATGTTCTTAATGTTGTTGTGCACCTTTCTTAAATATCACTGGTATCTGATGTCTTTATTCTTAGGTCTACTTTATGATGATTCGCTGGCTGACAAATTTCAGTTATTAAAAACAGTTGTACTGGCTCAGTTGTTTTTTGAAACAAGAAATAATATGATAAGAAATGGTTCCCTTTTATGCATTGCAGTTTCATTTGCGTCCCCTTTCTCAACTGGGGTTGGATCGTTCTCTTGTTCCAAGTTCCCTGAATTACAAACAGACCGTCTCTGAGCTTGTTTCAGAAATCCCAGAAATAGTCGATGCTGCCAAAAATGTTAGTCAATTTTGGCAGAATCCTACAGGAGGTAAGCCGTTAATGCATCAGGAAGATGATAATATAGTTATGGTGGAAGAACCATGGATAAATGAAGCTTCATGCAGTCTCAAAGCAAATATGGAGTTACGAGAGGGAGAAGTTTCTATAGACGATATTCCTCGTGTAAATCACATTCAGAAAGAAGGGGTTGATTTGAATGCAGATCATATTCCCCCCTGCTTGGAGAATATAACAAGGGAAGACATGGAAGTTGTTCTTCTGGGTACAGGCTCATCACAGCCATCCAAATATCGCAATGTCAGTTCCATTTTTGTCAATCTTTTCTCAAAAGGAAGTTTACTTCTGGATTGTGGGGAAGGAACTTTGGCACAGTTGAAAAGAAGGTTAGTTTCGGCTTCTTATTTTCTTAATGATTCATGCTATTATCTCATCCTTCTGATGTTCAGTCTGTGACTAAATTTTGTTGGTTTTAGATTTGGTGTGGAGGGGGCTGACAGTGCAGTGAAAAGTTTAATATGTATTTGGATTTCTCATATCCATGCTGATCATCACACTGGGCTAGCCCGAGTACTAGCTCTACGGTGTCAGTTGTTGATGGATGTACCACATGAGCCTTTGCTTGTGATTGGGCCAAGGCCACTGAAGAGATTTTTGGATGCATACTCTAGGCTGGAAGATCTTGATATGCAGTTCTTGGATTGCAGACACACAACTGAGGCTTCATTTGATGGACTTGTCGATTCCCATGATAAGAATGAGGGGTCCTCTCTTAGAAATGTAAAGAAAATGGAAACTAGAGATGGCAGAGCAGAAACCAGTTCATCTAACCCTTTAGAATCTACATTATTTGCTCAAGGCAGTCGAATGCAAAGTTACTGGAAGAGACCTGGAAGCCCAATTGATACTGTTATGACTCTTCCAGTCTTGGTGAGATTGAAAGAAGTGCTTTCTGAAGCAGGTTTAGAAGCTCTATATAGTGTCCCTGTCATACACTGTCCGCAGGCATTTGGTGTTGTCTTGAAAGCTGCTGAGAGGATTAATAGCATGGGAAAAGCTATACCAGGATGGAAGCTCGTCTATTCCGGTGATACTAGACCTTGTCAGACGCTAATAGATGCATCTTCTGGTGCAACTGTTCTTATACATGAGGTTAGTATAAATAGCGGGTACTTCTTAGTTTAGCTTATAGACATTGTTCTGGTCCATAGGCTATAGATCGTTATCATCTATGTTGCACGGACATTGAACAATGCTCTGTATCTGTATTATGTTCGTACTCGTATCAGTGTCCGTATTTGGGGAACATAGGTGATTACATATTTGAAAATATCCGTATCCCATCCCCGTATCGTGACCTTACGTGTTTCTATGCAACATAAGCTATCATTGAAGCACGAATAAAGAGATACAACCGAGTCCTTAAGGGTGTGTTTGGTACGCAAAATACTATATAGTCGAAAATTCTATATTTCCGCAAATTAAATTTGTAGGAAAACTATATTCCCATGTTTGGTGAATATATAAATATTCCCAGGAATATATAGTTTATATTAAAAAAACATTCTTGATTGATGATTAAATATATTTAATAGTTATTTCTTGTTTGTGACTTTTTATAGCTTAGATGGTATATGCGGAATACCATATAGTCCGGAATTCTATATTCTCGGGAACTAAATTCTCTGGAATTAAAATTGTGGAAAAATTATATTCCCATGTTTGATAAATAATAATATATAAATATTACCGAGAATATATAGTTTATATAAAAAAAATAAAACATTTTTTTTATTGATGATTAAATATATTTATATATTTCTGCAGGCAACTTTTGAGGATAGCATGGAGGAGGAAGCAATTGCTAGGAACCATAGCACAACAAAGGAAGCTGTCGGGGTGGGGGCGTCAGCGGATGCATATCGCATTATCCTCACCCATTTCAGCCAGAGGTACCCGAAAATCCCTGTTTTTGATGAAACCCACATGCATAGAACGTGTATTGCTTTCGATCTGATGAGTGTTAATGCGGCCGACCTGCATGTCCTTCCGAAGGTTGTTCCTCATCTCAAAGTTCTCTTTAGGAACGAAATGATTGTCGATGAATCCGATGATTTGTTGGATTCCGTCGTGTACCAATAGATCTAAAGAAAATTTTGTGACATTGCTCTCTCTTCTTTTTTTTCTTTTTTTTTTTATTTTTTTTTTAGTAAAAAGATTGGATTTACATAAAATTTTCATTTCTGTACAATTTTGATGGTGGAGCTTTAGATTTGGTAGGCAAATTGTAATATGATGATGTAGGAAGTCATTTCTTCCAAAATATACTTTTGTTTAAATTTCAATAACATCGTACGGAACATTGTTTTATCAAAGGGGAATAATCTTGTGATATACTTGATGGGGACAAAAATTTGCATTGCGCAACAGTAAACATAATATTTTGACAAAGTTATACGTGATATTTGATGACCAACTATTTCAGATGAAAATCAAGTGTGTTATTTTCACATCAGGCCTTAGATTTCCACTGAGAACAAAGCTGGGCTGTAGTAATTTTCAGTTTCTGCAGTAAGCTGATTTTAAAGGTGCTTTTTTTTAGGGTCGGATTATCAGCTTCTTGTAAGTGTTGTCGGGATCCTTGTTAGCAATTCGGCGAACGGAAAAAATTCGGGATGGCAAAAGTACGAGTATAAATTGACACCGTGCAAATAAAATACGTTCAAAAATTCGGTTAAATATTCGAAAAATAGAAATATTGAGGTTAGAAACTTTACATTCTTAAATATGTTGTCAAATTTGGTTAATTAAACAGGTTTTCAGCACGTTTTTTGTGCCAAATTTTTTCATAATTTATACAGAACTTCGCATGCTTAAAATTTACGTACTGATTTGGACCTATCAAAAGTACAAAAGTATTATGCGTTTATGAAATATACGGAAAAATTTGCATATAATACGAGTTTTATTCGGGTGATTGCTAACAGGGGTCGGGATTCATGGTCGAAAAATCTAGGAGCTCTAGCAAGCTCCTGCTAAAGCATTACGAGGGGTAAAGTAATCGTAACATCGAGGGACGGAATCAATCATTGAGGGACGGAATCAATCAACTATTCCATTTAGTTTCAGTTTGATCAACTATTCCATTTTGGAGGAAAGTTTTCTGGCTTTTATTTGCAACTTGATATTCTCAACTATTTTAGTTTTTCAACTTGTTACTCAATAACTTGATACCATCAACTATTAAATATTTTCAACTACATACCCTAAAAACAAAAAAAAATCTAAAAATATCAATGTCTCCTGCCACCCCCTCGCTGCCCCGTCCCCCGCTCCACCACCCTCTCTCTCCGGACGCATGTGCAGCCGGCGGCCGCACCACGGAGAGGGGTGGGGGGATGGTGCAGCTAGAGGTGGGGCCGGTGGGCGGGGGTGGCGAATAGGGGGGGTGGGGGGTAGCCGTGTTTCTTGGATCATTATAGGTTTATTCGTTTTTTAACATAATGTTTGTTTAGCTTTTCATAGGACCATTCGATTTTCATCCGTCGAGTTTTTTTTTTTTTTATCATTATAGGTTCGTTAAACATGCCTCTAATCCATTAGCCTAGGTTTTTAGAGCCCGATATTAAAAACAAAAAATAGCTACAGAGGTAGTATACATCCCTCATAAATAAGGTTCTTGGATCCGTCCTAATATTTTGTACTAAGGTTCTTGGATCCGTTCTAATATTTTGTACATGATTTGTGTGCATATCCCTACATTTAGCTTAATGAAGGACGACAATTGAGTAGTGCATATCCGTCCTTAATTTGAAAAGTTAACTTTCTAAATTAACTTTTAAAATTAATTTTTTAGTTTAATTTTTTAAAAATGTCACATATGATGGAGTTGTCACCTCCCTTTTGTTAGAGAAACCAAATACCATTTTGGTATAACATACATAGACTGTTAGCAGTGTTCTAAATGGCGTCCGCCTAGACGGTAGGCGGTTCCTCTCCGCACCGCTTTTCTGTAGGCGGTGGAATAGGCGGCCAACGGAGGTTGGCGGCATAGGCGGAGGTCATGCAGCGTAGGCGGGCGCCTAGGCGAAGAAATACTTTACAAAATATTTTGGCCAAAAAGGTTTTTAAAACATTATGGGCCTATGGTTCACTTTTACAAAACTAAAACTTTATAAATCTTCGTTCTACAACTTAGTTATGCATGGAACATCCTTAAAATATGCATATTATGCAAAAAACAGTGGTAAAATAGTAAAAAATGTTCAAAATGTATCGACCGCCTAGGCGGTAGGCGGACTCTCTCCGCCGCGCACCCGCCTACCGCCATTTATAACCTTGACTGTTAGTTTGTACGAGAAACTAAATATAATATTTAAAAATAAATAAAAATACCTTAGTAAACTAATAAGTTATTAATTAATCTATAAATTATTAATTTATGACAAATTACAATTTGATACTCTCAACTATTCAAGTTTTATAAATTGATACTCTAAAATTTGAAAGGAGACAACTTAATACCATCAACTATTGAAAATTTTCATGTTAAAACCTCCTATGTCAGTCAGGGTTAACTTTTTCGTCTCTCCCCCACGGGCAACCCCCCGAACCGAGCCTACTCCCCCCCTCCCCCCCCCCTCCCCCTCCCTGTTGCCCCCCAATACACTCCCTCCTCCCCCAGCGCTGCCCCACTTCCTCGCCGCTCCCTCGCCGCTGATGCCAGGGAGAGTGAGAGAGGGAAGGGAGAGGATGGGGGTATTGTGGTCGCTTGTTACTTTTTGTTAATACCAGTACGATATTAAGTTATAAACGCTTAATTTCAACTGGATATCCTTAACTATTTCGATTTTTCAACTTAATACCTTTTTTTTTTGGCTTAATTGCATTTTGATACCCTCAACTATTTTCGTTTTTCAACTTGATACCTGAATTTTTTTTTTTTCAACTTTATACCCTGAACTATTTTTTGGACAATAATGTCCATGCTCAAAATTTAAAACTATCCCCCAACTCGCACCCCCCCTCCCATACTCCCCCCCCCCCCCCCCCCCCGCTCCCCCCCCCCCCCCCCTCCGGCCACCCGCCCCGACCCTCCCCCCCTCCGGCCACCCGCCCCCCCTCCGGCCACCCACGCGCCTCCCCCCTCCTCCCACCGCCCTCCTTTCTCGCCTCCACTCGCGCTCCCTCCTCTCGCCGTCGGCCGCCCCCACCCCCTCCTCCACCCGTGCCCCCTCCTCAAGCATCGCCCGAGGGGGGGAGGGGGCATCGACCGTCGGAGAGGGAGGAGGGGGCATCGCCGGAGAGGGAGGGGGGGGGGGGGGGGGGGGTGCATGGGGAGACAGAGAGGGAGCCAAGGGTAGTTTTAGAATTTTTTTTGTTTTAGGTATTAAGTTGAAAAACTAAAATAGTTGAGGGTATCGAGTTGTTGAGTAAAAAAAGTTTAGGGTATTAAGTTGAAAAACTGAAATAGTTGATGGTATCAAAGTACAATTAAGCCATTTTTGTATACAACTTTATATCCTAAAAAAATGGACAAAAATATTTTTGTTCTCTCTTCCCCACCTGGTTGCCTCGCCACCCCCTCACCCTTCATGCACCCCCCCCCCTCCCGTCCAGGCTGTCCCACCCACGGCCCTCACCCGCTGCTCCTTCTGTCGTTGTTGCCGCCTACGCGCGAAGAAAGAGAAGGGGGGGGGGGGGGGGGGGGGGGGGGGGGGGGACGTGCAACCGGGACATGGTAGAGGTGGAGGGGTGTTGGGTGGGAAAATGGTAGTTTTTGTCCTTTTTTTTTCCTGGGTATTAAGTTAGGAAATAATTCAATAGTTGATGATATCAAGTTCTACAAATTTTTTTTTTTAAGGTATCAAATTAAAAAACTGAAATAGTTGAGGGTATCAAGTTAAAATTAAACGAGTTATAAAATTATAGTTGAAGTATCAAGTTGTCTTCTATCAAGGCTTTTGGTATCAAATTAAATTTTTTGAATAGTTGCGGATATCAAGCTGTAATAGTCTTAATTTACAGTCTTAATTTACAGACTATTTAATATTTGATAAATTAATAGATTTTTCCTTGATTTTTTTTTTTTTTTTTGAAATCACACGCACACACACAATTGGGGGGCTCGAACCTTGCCGGCCCCTCCGGATGTCCGCTCTAATACCACTAGGCTAGAGAGCTCGGACGATTTTTCCTTGATTCATAGAGGTTTAAACCAGTATAACTATAGACATTTTACCCCTACAAATAAGAATATTATAAGCTTTATAAATTGCTTAAAAAAAAAAAAAAACTTTATAAATTTAATTGTAAAACAAATCATTATATATATAGATGTTTATATATTTTCTCTTTATTTTTGGGCAATATCCTGTGTCGGTGTCGCCCTCTCCTGCTAGACGACCTCTCTCTGCTGCAGACACAGAAAGGTTCCATTGCGTTCCCTCCCACCAAATTCTTCCTTCCTTCTCTCCCTATACTCCCCTCCCAAAAATAAAAATTAGGGTTTTTTTCTCCAATCTCCGTAAGATCCGGATCGGAGCTCGAATCCCTAGGGGCTTTTTTCGGCCATGGACTCGAGCAGGAGGGCGGTGGAGGCCTACTGGAGGTCGCGGATGGTCGACGGGGTCACTTCCGACGAGGACAAGGTCGCCCCCGTCTACAAGCTCGACGAGATCTGCGACCTGCTCCGGACCTCCCACGCCAGCATCGTCAAGGAGGTCTCCGACTACGTCCTCAAGCGCCTCGACCACAAGAGCCCTCTCGTCAAGCAGAAGGTTTGATCTCAATCGAAATCTGGGAAATTAGGGTTTTGTAAGCTCATTTTTGGGGGAAAATAATTAGTACTATTTTATTTTGATCGCGTAGAATTATATTTAAAACAGTTGATTTGAGTCAAAAGAGTCCAATTTTGACGCGTTTCATCTATCGAAATCATTTCCTGGAAGAAATTAAGGATTTTAGCTCATTTTCAGTCTGTGCATGGTGATGGTTTCTACTGTTTGTTGTGAATACGAAGAATTAGCACATGAAATCTCTTTCGAACAATTGCTGGATTTGAAAGATTGAAAAGTTGATGAGCATGATCTATCTAAGAGTACTAGAAAATCGTATGGTATGTAGATTGTGCCTTCAGGCTGCTCTATCACAAAAACTCCTCCGAAGAGCTGAGATCGATTTTGTCTTCCCGCGAAATTGTAGGAAGATTTAGGGTTCCGGCTCGTTTTAATACTGTTTAGTAGTAGATATGATGAATGATCATGTAAAGTTTCTTTAGAAGAATTGTTGGACTTGTAAGATTCAAAATCGATGTCCTAATCTATCAAAAGAAAGTATAATGTTTCAACGAATTTGTCTCTCCGTGAATTTTTCTTGGGGAGAATTAGGATCTTCAACTCATTTTAAGTAGTGTTTTTTTTTTTTAGATATGAGTTATCACATAAAGTTTATTTTGAGCAATTGCTTGACTCATAAAATACATCTACCTAGTCACCATCTAGCCATCTAGGTTACTCTTGCTTATAGCTAGCTGAGCTAGCTAGGAACTTGCTACCAACATAGAGAGTTGGCGTCAGGTCGACAACTAGTCACAAAAACATGGTAAGTTCTTTTATGAAGCATTCTTATGCTGCATAGCTAGCCCCATTCAGATGGGACAAGGTTTGTATGATGATGGTAGAGGTGATCTAGGTAGCACGGACTCCAAAAATCCATGCCATGTCCTTACTGCATAGTGTTGGACACATATTGTACATGACTCAAACACTCCAAAATGCACTAGGACACCAAAATGGGAGCTAAATCTGTGTCCTCGTGTTCGAAACCTGCCGTGCTCTTTGTGTCTGTGCAAGATAGATGGTTATGAATTGGTTGACTCAACAGAACTGTGATGCGTTTGATGTATCAGAATCCTTTACGTTACTATAAGTTTCTATTATGGTATATAGATTACGCCCTCAAGTGCCTCGATCACAGAGCCCCCTCGTCAAACTAAAGGTATGATTAATTTTCTCTCTCCGTGCAATTTTCGGTAAGGATTGGGTTTTTAAGATATTGGGAAAATGAGTACTGTTCTATTGTAGGTATGGTGAATTGTCACATGAAATTTCTTCTGGACAATTGACTGACTCTAAAAGATTCGTAATTGATGTGTTTTATCTATCATAATATTTTAGAAGTACCATAAAACTGTATTTTTATACAAGTATTGGAAGCTTATCCTTGTGGAAATTTGCTTGGTTCAACTACTCTTGTGAATGTTATGACTGCATCATCTGTTTTTACTGTAGACGTGATGAATTATCACATGAACTTTCTTTTGAAAGTGATTGACTAAAAAATTCAAAATTGATGTGTTCGATCTATCATTATCCTTTGAAGTACCAGAAAAGTACATTTTGATAGAGATTCAAAAGCTTATCCCCCCTGATTTTTTTGTGAAGAAATAGGATTTTTAGCTCATTTTTGGGGCATAAATGGTGTACAATTACTCTAAAAAATGTGATGAAAGCATAAATTGAGTACCTTTTATTGTATATATGATGAATTATCACATATGCAACTGAAGAACTCAAAAAGATACAAAATTGATTTGTTTGGTGTATCAAAATCCTTCAAAAGTACCAGAAATTTGTACTATGATATGTAGATTTGAAGCTTATGTTGCATGGCATGGATACAAGACGATGCAGACATAGACATGACACCTACTTTGGTGAGTCCTAGATGTATTTTGGAGTCTCCATGTCGTGTTGATACATGGCCATTATGTTACTGAGTTTTCAGTATCCGCATTTGCTAGAAGCTTATCCTCCATGGTTTTAATAACATTGGGGTTAAAGGTTACATACTTTTCTTTCTATACTTTGGTTAGATGCTATAAGTCTAGAACAATAGATGAGAAACATATGAGCTGAATCACCATGTCTGTTTGTATTCATTACAGACTCTACGATTGATTAAGTATGCAGTGAGTAAATCTGGTACTGAGTTTCGAAGGGAGATGCAGCGGCACTCGGCGACCATGCGGCAGCTGTTTCATTACAAGGGCCAGCCGGACCCTCTGAAAGGGGATGCTCTAAACAAGGCTGTTCGCGACACTGCTCATGAGGCTGTGTCTGCTATTTTTGCTTCTGATGACAACAAACCAGTTGCACCTACGGAAGGTATACAAAAACGCATCCAAGGCTTTGGTAGCACAAATTGTGGGATGCCCACGGAAGATAAGAAGTCTTTCATTAGTGAAGTTGTTGGCATTGGTCTGAGCACCATTGCTGCTGCTCAGTCGATCAGGAAAAATGAGAATGGGAGTTACAAGAGTCCGAACCTTCGCAGATCTCTAACTACTGAAATAGATGCCCGTGATAGATACGGAGGAGATGACTATGATAAGGGAAGTTATGCATCTGCCGGCCCCTCAAAGAATGCGGCTTCGGGAACATGGAGCCAGGATTTGAGGACGAGCATTGAAAATACATCGGGCAATGAAAATACTAGCTCCAGTCATACGGGGATCAAGAGCCGCGAGGAGAGGCTTCTGGAGACCATTGTCACTTCTGGGGGTGTGCGCCTGCAGCCAACTCGTGATGCCATCCAAGTTTTTCTTGCAGAAGCATTGAAACTGGATGCACTTGCTATGAGCCATGCACTTGACATGAAACTCCAATCTCATGTGTGGCAGGTACTTGTCTACATCCTTTATTTGAAACACTTGTGGATTCTGTAATTCTCAATGCTTAGCTGTGCACCTCGTGATGCAGCGTTAGTTTTTCCATGGTTTATGTCCTGTACATACATCATTATGCACATTTTATATTGTATACTCCTTCCATTTTACTAGACATACATGTTCCATGCAAGACTACTTTTTCCCCATCATTTTCTAACTATTAATTTCTCTGAACAAGGACAACATATAAAAGCTCCTTAGATGCCTTGTTTTGTTTCCCGTTGACGGGTCTTAGGGAGGAAAGGACTTATTTCCAAGACCAAGTTTCTTGAACTTGAATTGAGTAGAAGATTCTGCAGAGAACCTAGAGTGCAAGCACTTAAACAAATTCACACAAGGACACCATAGCATGGTCTAATGTGAGGATATGCTACAAACTGGTTTTGTAAATTTATATGATGGTGACCATAAATTAGGATATGCTACAAGTCATGTAAGCTATATTGTAGAGTTGTAGTACTACTAGTATATATATTTAAGTTCCGGTTTATCTTGTATCAGACAGGTCTAACCATATTTACACTTATGTTCTCCTCAAAATTGGTTTATCTATAAATTTGACATCCGGTATAGTCAAATGGGTTATCCTACTCAAAACTGATCATCAGACCAAGACGTCAAGTCCCAGATGTCTCTTACTGAGAACTACCATAGCAGCTGGCCGTGAGCATATTAATATTTTTAATGTTTTCTGTCAATGCTGTGAAGTTTTGGTCAAACATGTAAAAATACTGGCGAACTATGTAAGTTGTGTTTGCATCCATTTTAGTTCGAAATATATAGTATTGTATCAAAACCGAACCAATCTGACCTTAATTGGGTTGGTTCAGGTTTGTTCTAGTGACTGCTGGTGTTCTATTGTAGCCTGGTTGAACTAATGGCCCATGCTTCTTAGCACTAAGTATGCTGGGTCTGTTCTGGATTGGCTCATACCTGGACCACCTGACTCAAGTTGTACCCCTATGTAGAACCAAAAGATTGTTACATATATAGTTATCCTCATGAAACATTTGAATTGATAAACTAATTTGTTAAGTTTATTCTCATGAGAGATTTTATATAATTTTGGGTTATAGAGGTTTATGTGCAAAATATCCAATTTCCACCTAGAAAATTGTTCAATTAAATAAAATATTAGGAGTGTGTGTGCAGAACAGCAGAACACAGAGTTGGGAGGAACAATAACCAAACACTTCAAGTGCATAGAAATAACCTTTTGAAGGCAGCTAATGGAAGCCAAAAAGTCAGTTCAAATAACTATACAAAGTCAGCTTGCAGGGACTACAGGCCATGGCCCAACACTCTTCTAGGGAGTATGTGTTTTATATTCAAAGACTGTTTGAGTGAAGTTTCCACCACATGGTCACTGATAATATTGCTATGTGTATTTTTCATGGAAAATATGATTTTATTCACTCACTAAATCATTGTTTAATCTTATGTGCTTTGTCAGGTCCGCATGAAAGCTTGCTGTGTCTTGGAATCCATTTTGAGGAAAAAAGAAGAGGAACAATTTTCTATTATAGCATCTTATTTTAGTGAAAACAGAGATTCCATAGTTAAATGCTCTGAATTACCACAAGTTTCTCTGAGAGAAAAGGCAAACAAAGTAAGTTGCTACTTTTGTACTATTTAGAAATATTTATATATTAATGCTTTCCTACTTATACCATTAGTATTTGTAATTTAGAAATATATCTATATTAAATTATTAATGCTGTTTTACTTTTACCTCTGTATTTTTACTATTTTCTTGATTATGAAAAGGCATAATTAAATAAAACTCAATGCTATAAGAAATGGTTTTTATAATATCATCCATATGCGTATGGTGTTCTATCTGTTGTAAAAGCTCGTTTATAGTGTTCTGTCTGTTGTAAAAGCTTGGCAATTGCTTAACGGTCCCAATAACCTGAACAGAATTAATATGAAGATCTGAGTGAATCTTGATCCATGTTGCATGGAAGCTGGTAGGACATAACATGCTATAGGATGCGACCAGGGTTTTAGAATTAGAACTTGATCAAGTGGATCTTGATTCATTTTGGTATTGGTTTCACTTACACACCAGTGGCTAAGGTTTTGACAGTTTCGAAAGTTCCAGTTTCGGATTCTGACACCTAAATATGTGTGTGTGCCTTATTGATTGAAGTTTTGAATAAGGTTATGGTTTTTGTTAGTGTTACAAGGACCTTGCCCTTAACTGAGCTAAATGGAAAAAACGGGATTCAAACAGCCGACCCCAAAAATCTGGATAAAGACATTGTTGTTGTATGTGCCTTCCCATCAGATTGTAGTTGTCTATGGAGAATAAGGATTAAGGAAGCTCCATAAAAGAATTGAAAAAGTTGTAATGACCGGCTGTGAAGCTAATGCCTACCGGCTATGTTGGTCGAATTTCATAGCCAAGGTAGAACAAGAGGTCTTGCCAGGGCCGGCCCTGGCATAGGACAGGCAGGGCGGCTCTCACGACCCGCACCTGGAAGATTTGGGCATGAGTCGTGGGTACGTCTAGCCTATGCCGCAGTATCGAGGGTAGAACGCTGTCTAGACCTCCAACATACCAATACTAGTCCAACAACTACCAAAATGTACTCGATCACAGCATGCTAAAGGTAGACATGAATAATAATATCTAAATGCAAGGTCACCTCTTGGTCCAAAGTGTAAGAGTAGTCTCGGCTATAACATCTATCTCAAGAATGTGAGCACACAATCTCCTAAAAATGTGGTTATCCAGTCAGAATTGGAACGAAGTACAATCAATGAAAGCAGTTTCAATATATGGTAGAGAATATAAACATAAATATAGTGAATGTAATACATGATAACTAACACGGAACTAAAATCATGACATGGTGAGTAGTATAAACAGTAGCCATGGTAACAGTGAATATGTACAATGTAAAGTGGAACAAAATGGATTTAGAACATTTTAAGTGATTTGATGTACTAATTACAATATGTGAACGGCTTTGGAAAACTACCACAAGGTCCAAATAAAATAATGGCACAATCATACGTGAAGTGTATAATTGACCATGCACAAGGTCTAACAGGGTATGTTCACATATCTAACTAGCACTTCCCCTCTCCGACTGATTCAATGGATTCAAGTCATGACATATTGACACATGAATTACAATATAAGGTCTAATATGAGCACAATGAACAAGGTCTATATAATAACATGGAAACAATATCTCATGACTGAGAATCCACATGATACTAATATGTGTAATAAATCGTGTCAATAATAAGTAAAATATCACTTGGGCATGACTCCAACATAAACTATGTAGACAATATCTAAGATTACATACAAACTTACGGAATCAGAAAATATGATTTGCACCGAAAGTTATACTACCACAAAGTTGATGAAAAGTACAAATGTGGAAAAGTAATTTCGATGTAACATTCACCCATGAATCAAAACCCTTAGACATTAATATTTATAGTTTCTATCTAGGGAAATGATGTATCTAGTTAGTCCCTATGTCCCAAATCATAAAAAGTAGGTTAATTGAGTACTTACCAATTTACGAAGTGTGGAATACGGCTCGTTTCCGAAATTCCAGCTTGTGCACCTTTCGGAAAACGCTCTCTACGAAAGAAAATAAATATTAAACATACCACAAAATATATATGAAATCGAAGGTAATTCGATGATCTACGAGATGAAAAAGGTTTGGAGATGTTTTACCTAGTGGTTTGGTCTACACACTTCAATCTTTGCACGAATTCCCCAATAGGATCTATTCTGGACACCTTTTCGTGCAACGATGATTACGGAAAAATAATCCAAGAAAACCTTATGAAATTATATACCGTTGGAAAGCTAAGACAGAGAGCTAAACGATAGAGTTAAATTTGAAGTCCATACATTTCGTTTTGGTGGTTCAATTGGCCTCAGAAGTCACCCTATCATGCTGAACTTACTTTGGAAACGTGGTTGAATGTACCTCCTTGTATGAGCTATTTCGGAGTGAAAATGTATGAAATAGATGGAAAAAATTGTTTGGGCTGTGGGGGAGCGAATGAGGGACTGGTGGACAAATTTTTAGGGGAGTGGGGTGAGTTGTGAAGTGGTTATGCAACCACCCACATTAGGTGAGCTGCTCTTAGGGCCACAGATTAGTATCATGTGGCCTCTACGGAGTACATACCAATTTGCTTCCGAAAATTTCGAGGACAAATTTTTTTAAGGGGGATAGATTTGTAACCTTTGTAATCCCTACAATTAATTTGTGTATATATATATATATATATATATATATATATATATATATATATATATATATATATATATATATATTGGTAAAGTTAATAATATTATATACATGTATCAATATATGTAGTACTAAATTTTAGACTATTTGTACTTAATTAATTTTGGGTGTAACATGAGTTTTGGTATGGTATTAGTACACAAGAACTAGTGTATTTTCAACCTAGGTTGTATTGGACTATGGTGTAGTTTGAGTTAGATAAACCTATCCAAATCGATTCTTGTTGAACCATACTTGACCTATATTTACCTAGGACTTGGGGGACCTAAACCAAGACACAATGGACCAAACCATGGCCCATACATGAGGGTGGACAACAGCCATCAGCCCATGACAGGGCCGACCCTTTGTGGCTGCCACCTAGAGTGGAAGTTGCTATAACATCCTCCCATTACCTCCATTTCTCCTAAAACTTCTCCCACACCTCCCTCATTCACTCCCCTACAGCCCCATATAATTTTTTTCATCCATTTAATACATTTTCACTCCCAAACAACAATGAGGTACATTCAGCCAAGTTTCCAGAGTAGGTTCAGCAGGATAGGGTGACTTTCGAGGCCAATTGTACCACCAAAACGAAATGTATGGCCTTCAAATTTAACTCTTATTATGTAGCTCTTTGTCTTAGCTTTCCAACGATATATAATTTCATAGGATTTTATTGGATTATTTTTCCGTAGTCATCGTTGCACGAAAAGGTGTCCAGAATATAGATTTTTTATAAGGGCACATCAAAACTTGATCAGGGCTAGCCTATTCTTAACTTTCATTTATTTACAAGTTTGCCACTGAAAAAATTTACTCAGGGCTATCCAATTCCTAGGTATAAAAGATAACTCTTTTAATTTTTTTTGCTCTCTCCTCCTTCACAAGAAGAAAGAACAAAGAACAAAGAAAGAAGAACAAGAACAAGAAGAACAAGAACAAGAACAAGAAAAAAACAAGAATAATATCTTTCTCCAAACCCTAGTTTATTTTTTTGCTCTCTTCTAATTTCTCATATATTTTTTTCTCTCCAAACCCTAGTTTATGGATGAAACCCTAGTTGTAGAAGAAATTTGGTTATCAAATCTATCAAATCTATTAATCTATTTATCAATTAATCAATTTTTCTTCATTAATAGAAGAAATTATGGATGAAACCCTAATTCTAGAAAAAATCGATTTGTTGAGAGTTTATATCAGGACTGCAAAGTTCCCTTCAGGACTGCCACAATTCTTGGCAGTCCTAAAGTTGAAATTCCCGAATAAAAAAAATATATGTTAGGGTTTATTTCAATCTTGATAATAGAGTGAAATATGCATTTTAGGGTTTATTTCCATGCATTCTTTGTGAGGAAAAAGAAAACTAGAGTTTTGATGGAGATATGAGAATGAAAATGGTGAAGAAGAAAAAGAAAGCTAGGGTTTTGGAAGAAAGAGTGAAATTTACAAATGAGAGTGAAATTTGGGGGTTGGGGGGGGGGTGTGGGGTTGGGACAGCCCCATGAGTAGAAAAATTGGATAACCCGAGTAATTTTTCCTCAAACATGGGCTAGCCCCAATCCTGGCTAGCCCTGATCAACTTTTGATGTGCCCTTATAAAAAATCAGAATATATCCTGCTGGAGAATTCGTGCAAAGATTGGAGTGTGTAGACCAAACCACTAGGTAAAACATCTCCAAACCTTTTTTGTGAGGAAAAAAGTATTTAAGGTTTATTTTCATACATTTTAGGTTTATTTAATTTTTTGGGTGTCATCGAAATTGGGAATGAGAAAGAAATTAGGATTTTGATGGAGATGGTGATGATGGAAATGGTGGAGAAGAAGAATAAGATGAGAAGAAAACTAGAGTTTTGATGGAGATATGAGAATGGAAATGGTGAAGAAGAAAAAGAAAGCTAGGGTTTTGGAAGAAAGAGTGAAATTTACAAATGAGAGTGAAATTTGGGGGTTGGGGGGGGGGGGGGGGTGTGGGGTTGGGACAGCCCCATGAGTAGAAAAATTGGATAACCCGAGTAATTTTTCCTCAAACATGGGCTAGCCCCAATCCTGGCTAGCCCTGATCAACTTTTGATGTGCCCTTATAAAAAATCAGAATATATCCTGCTGGAGAATTCGTGCAAAGATTGGAGTGTGTAGACCAAACCACTAGGTAAAACATCTCCAAACCTTTTTCATCTCGTAGATCATCGAATTACCTTCGATTTTATATATATTTTGTGGTATGTTAAGTATCTATTTTCTTCCGTAGAGAGCGTTTTCCGAAAGGTGCGCAAGTTGGAATTTAGGGAACGAGCCGTATTCCGCACTTCGTAAATTGGTAAGTACTTCGTTAACCTTCTTTTTATGATTTGGGACATAGGGACTAACTATATACATCATTTTCCTAGGTAGAAACCATAAATATTAATGTCTTAGGGTTTGAATTGAGGAGTGAATGTTACCTCGAAATTACTTTCACATATTTGTGTTTTTCATCAACTTTGTGGTAGTATAACTTTTTGTGTAAATCATATTTTCTGATTTCAGAAGTTTGTATGTAATCTTGGTTATTTTGTCTACATAGTTTATATTGGAGTCATGTCCAAATATTTTGTTTGATTGGTCTAAATTAGACTCAAACTTGAACTATGAATCCAGAAACTGTAATTTTTCTCCAACTTTAAGGTATTGTAACTTTCCATATTTTTCAACTCCAAAAGCTTATATGGAATCTTGGTTATTTGTTCTACAAATCTCATGTTGGGGCCATGTCCAAAATATTTTATTTTTTCGTGCAAATAAGACTCAAAATTGACCTCATGAACACGAATTTTGGAACTGTAGTTTTCTTCTAACTTTGAGCATGCATAACTTTCTGTGTAGTGATTATTTTTCAGCTCCAGTTGTTGGAATGGAATCTATAATATTTTGTCCATCAACTTTGTATTTAAGTCATGTCCAGAATATTTCGTTTCACTAGTGTGAAATGAGACCAAAGTTGGCATCATGAGCAGTGTTTTCTGCACACTGAAATAATTCGAGTATGGAATTATTTTTACCAACTTTGGACGTACGTTGTTTTCTTTGTATACCATATTCATATAATTCAGTGCCATGTATGTATTCTTGGTTAAGTTGTGAACCATTTAATATAGGTTTCATGACTTAAATACTTGTTTTGTGTTAGGTAAGTTGAGGGCAAAGTGAGCTTCGTGAACAAGATTTCAGCGTTTAAGTCTAAAATTGTTCTTGGAGGCCACTTTGAGCTCAGTTTTCCGAAAATCAAACAGTTGGATTTCTGTGTGATTTTTCCATAGTAACTTCTAGTTAAATCTATATTAGATTCTGGAGTTTGAGCTACAAACAACATTGTTTGTTTACTCAAATTTGCTTCCAAAACTGAAGAAATTATAAATTTCTGCACTCAAATTATTTAAGTCTAAAATTAGTTTTTCTTGCAACTTTGTGCTTCGATTCTGGAAAATCCAACTGTTGGATTAGTTTGGGATTTTCTTCTGCAGATAGACAAAATTTTATTCTTCTGAATACTTAAGTTTGTACCGTTCATCGTTATTTCTGACCACTCGTTCACTAGCCTAAAGTCAGGATAAAGTGAACTTCTGAAAACTTCTCTTTGGATAAAATTTGAACTAGAAATTGTAGGAAGGTGCACTCTTTATCTGTACCAACTTGACATTAGTGTTATATGGGTTAGATAGAATGATTTTATAGGATAGCTTGTATAGTTTGATGATGTATATTCATAATATAGGTTTTGGATACCGATACAGACTTGATTGTCATTTCAGCTTGGGATCACAGGCGAGTACATTCTTTGTTAGTTTTGAGTAATGATAGTTTCTATAATCATGCTAGTAATGTTATCATGTAGATTTTCAGTCATGAGATATTGTTTTCATGTTGTTATATAGACCTTGTCATTGTGCTCATATTAGACCTTGTATTGTGATTTATGTGTCAAAATGTCATGACTTGAATCCATTGAATTAGTCGGGAAGGGGAAGTGCTAGTTAGATATGTGAACATATCCTGTTAGACCTTGTGCATGGTCAATCATACACTTTACGTATGGTTGTGCCATTATCTTATTTAGACCTTGTGGTAGTTTTCCAAAGCTGTTCACATATTGTATTTACCACTTAAAATATTTTAAATTCATTTTGCTCCACTTTACATTGTACATATTTACGGTTACCGTGACTACTGTTTATACTATTCACCCTGTCATGATTTTAGTTCCATATTAGTTATCATGTATTACATTCACTATATTCATGTTTATAGTCTCTACCATATATTAGAAATGCTTCCATTTATTGTATTTCGCTCCAATCCTGACTGGATATAAATATTTTAGGAGATGGTATCAGTGTTCTAAAAGGCGGCATTAGGCGCCGCCTAGGCGCTGGGCGGCGCGGTGGCGCCCAGATTTCGGCCGGAATCGCTCCGCAGGCGGGCCAGCAAGAAAGGCGGGTCTAGACGGCCGCCTAGGCGCTCGAGGCGGTGGGGCGGCCCCCTAGGCGGACTTGCTCGAAGGGGGGGGGGGGGGCGGCCGCCTAGGCGGCTTCGAAAAATTTTTTGAAATTTTTTTTTTTAGTCAACAGACCCGAAACCCGAAATGGCTAAAAAAGTACCAGCAGCAGCAAAACACAAGAGAGGAAGAAGAAGCACTGAAGCAGCAGAGGAAGAAGGAGACGCAGGAGGAAGGAGCAGCCGAGCACGTTAGGGTTCTCACCTTTCATCTTCTCTTCTTCTGAATCTTCATCTTCTCTTCTCTTCTTCTTCTCACTCTTCATCTTCTCCTTTTTCTAATCTGCTGACTGCTCTCGAGCGGATTAGGGTTATTTTTTTTTCCTTTCTTTCTTTCTCTGTTTTGATTTCTTTTTCCCTTTCTTCTCTCCGCAGGCACGCCTTCTTTCTTTCTCTGCTGCTTCTGTTTAGATTTTTTTTTACGCACACAGTACTGGCCTTTTTTTCACTTCGACGTTGGCATTTTTTTTGGCAGTGTTCTTCTCCACAGTGCTGCTGCACACACACACAGTAAAGAATGGAAAAAAATGTTAAAAGTTATGAAAGTAATATTGCTTTCATTTTATATTATTTGCTTTCATTTTATATAACATATTTTTGTTGCGTGAAACAGAAAAATGTCTGGAAGTGGATCTAATACGGCATCCTCTGACAATGTCAACGTTTCAAGTTCATCGGTGCATCGGCGTTCCTCTACTGATATTGGATGGGAGTACGGTGCATTGGTTGATCCTGCAAATCTAGACAAATTAAAATGCAAATTATGTGGCAACTTCAAATCTTGAATTATGTTTGAACTTGTAGTCTTGTCTATGTTGTCTTGAACTATGAATTTGACTTTGTTTAGTTATTATGAAAAACTTTAAATTTGGAGTATGATTTTCACTTTAGCATATTTAATTCCTATGTTTTTTGCAGTGACCGCCTAATATTAGAAGGCCGCCTAGGCCCCGCCTAGGCGGCCTAGGCGCTAGGCGGTAGGTGGCCGTCCGCCTACCGCCTAGCGCCTTTTACAACCTTGGATGGTATTGAGGACTGATGCCCTATATATTATGACTCGCAGGAGGGTTGTCTAGCTGAATCTGGTCCTGCTCCTCAGGAAGATCAGATAAGACTTATATCAGGGGTTCTAGATGCTACTATCTAGTTGTATAGATAGTTTAGACTTGATTTATCGGATTCGTCTCCGATACATCTTGGCATATATATATTTCTATCTTGTTTTAGACATGTTCTAGACTTATGACTCTTATGTCCTTGTGGAACATTACTTGTTTATTTTCAATATCTATCTTTAGAGTCTATGTCTGTGATTGAGTATTTTATTGTTACATTTAACCTCTTATTTATATTACTTGAGTTGTTGGATGTTAGTCTAGACAGCGATCTACCGTCTACTTTGTGGCGTAGACTGGACGTACCCACGACTCTTGCCAATGAATGAGAGAGTGGTGGACAAATTTTTAGGGGAGTGGGGTGAGTTGTGAAGTGGTTATGCAGCCACCCACAAAAGGTGGGCTGCTCTTAGGGCCGGCCAAAATTGGGCTGCTGTTGTGGCTGTCCCCACACTTGCGTGTGCACCACTTAGGTCTATCTAGGGTGTGGTTTTGGTCCATAACATGTGTAGTACATGTGGGTCAAGTTTGGGCCCAATCAGAGTAGGTTTGGATAAGTTTAGAAAGCCTAAACTAAAGTTGAGTTCACTAGTTGTAGGCTAAAATTTATACTAGTTCTAGTGTACTAAAACTACACTAGAACTCACATTATACTTAAAATTAACTAAATACAATTAGCCTTGCATATAGTACTACCCATATTTTTATATATAGGCAACAAGTAAATATTTATATACAATTAATATTAATATAGCTTCACCACTATCAACTAGCTATAATAATTTGATGCATTGGAAAATGAAGGTTACAAAACTACCCCCCCTTAAAATAATTTCGTTCTCGAAATTTAAAGGTGACTAGGATAAACATGCTTGGTTGGTCAAGTGAGAAGATAGGAATCGTTTGTAACAATTATGGCTTTGCCATTGAATTCTTTATAAAATTGTGGGAGCGGTACTAAAAGAAGAACAAATAAATAGGATATTGTACGTTACCTTTCCAAGGTAACAAAATAAAGAATATCCTTCACACTATGAAGGGCAAAAAGATTATGGATAACCAGAAAGATATGATCAATTGAGATAGTTTAGAAGACGTTTGACATGCATATTCCAGGATAAGTCTATAATCATCTCTATTTCAAGTTCTGATAAGAAGAACGGTAAGTACTACAATAGATGGAGCCTTCTAGGTTATAACTTATTTACTAGAAAAAGGGTAGGAAAAAAAGTTGATCAGTAATACATGACAAGGAAACAACTTTTGACAGCCAATCCTGATACAAAATGACAAGTTATGGATCAAAGGTACAATTGTTAATATGCTCATTCAAATTGCCATAAGGAAAGGAGGAAAAGAAAGGAGAAAAGTTGGACGATCGGGACGATTATCGGGATGGTTCAAAATTTGTCGCAATTCAAATACGGTTCGAACTTACTAAAGGTGTGCTAGTTTATAGTGAATTTGAAATAGGTCTTCTACAAGATCATGTTTTGACAAATGTCGGAAACAAAACAAATATTAAATGTTGATAAGATTCGAAAAAGAGAATAGGTACGTAAACCAAGATTTGACATGCATGATGGAAATATCCAGCTCCTGAATACTTGCATATAGCCTCGATCTCTGGATTACCCTACCATATAAAGACAATGTTTCCATACCATCTACTAATTATAAATATCATTCTTTTTTACTTTACATGATCTCGTGATCCATTATCGAACTCAGACATATAGAAAAGTTTTAATTTTCACAACCTTTGTTTTTATCTTGATCTAAAACCTCCGAGTCAGAATTTATGTCTATATAAACCTTTACCATGGTTCAAATTCAAGCTTCTTTATCTTAACCTCAAATTATATTTCAATTTTTTTTATATGCCATTGTTCTTATCAATTTTACTCTATTGTTTAGTAGATATTGCTAAAAAAAAATTAACCTCCACATATCCATCAATCAATCTTGTACCTCAAACCAGTAGTTTCCTAAAATATTTGAAAGCTCCACAATTTGTAATATTGGTTCTTAAATCTTTGTACTCCAAAATTCAAAGTTTTTGTGTTCTACCAGTTCTCAATGTTTACTCTTACAAATCCTTTATTCATATCATCATCGCATAACTTCATAACCTCCAATTATATATATATATATATATATATATATATATATATATATATATATATATATATATATTCTCTAAGTCGGTGCTTTATCCTGATTCAATTATCTAAATATTTCCATCAATCCTAGAAAATCTGTAATCTCAAAGATAAATATTAAAACTTGCTCAAAGTCAATCAACATTATTTTAAAGCTTCTAGAGTTAAACACTAGTATCAAATTCTTCAATCACCATTGAATACTCCCATAAATCTTAAGAATTTGAATTCATAGTCCCGAAGTATTTATAATTCCTCAACTTTTTTAAACGTACAACCCCACCATTATTTCTCCCATGTCATTCTTGGATCCCATATGTTCCTTTGATATATGAAATTAACCTTTATTCGAAATGATCCTTTAAATATAACCACTTTCAAAAAATTCAATGATACTTCTATTCACTTAATATTTTTTTTTTCATTCTTAATTCTGCTCTTCTTTCATCAATTCCATCTCCATGTCTAAGATACCATTACCAGACTAAAGATATATCATCACCACATGACAATCAATTCTTTATTCCAGAGATTCGGCCATTCCGAAAGGTAACAAGATTCAAGGAAACACAAGATCTTAGTTATTAACTATGTTAGAGTAACATATTCCTAGGTAGAAGCCAAGTTAATGGATATAAGTAGAACAGAGGTATCAAGAAGAAGAAATATGATTAGAAGAATAAAGATCTTACTTTTGCTCACACGATTATAACGAAGTAGTTGTTTTACCATTTTCTTGCATAAGTCAATAATCAACAAATCCTTCAGTTCCACCCCGAGATGTCACCTTGTTTTGATATCCGATCATCTTATTCTTACGTTTATCGGTTAATCCACCCAATAAACTTCTACTAAATATGAGTTTTTATTTCCATTGCTTTCATACATGTATCTAGTTGTATTGGATAGTGAGGTCCTTAGTACCAGATTTTCTCTATTTCACTTTAATTCTATTATCCTTAAAATTTAAAAATCAAATCGCAAGGCCATCAATTTCAAATCATCCTTTGTTTTGTTTTAGACACATGCAATATCATTCATTATTCAAACCACTTTGCTAGTAACCATCTAGAAATTACATACATATTTCTTAGCCATCTTTAAAATTTCAAATGTCAACATTTGATCCTAATCTTATTTGCCGCTATCAGTTTTACCAAATCCTCCACACAAGCTGCAACATCAAAGTATTTATAATCCAAAAATTCAGTCATCAATCATACAACTTTATTCTTCTGATTTCGTTGACTACTTTTGTCTTAAATTTTTTTTCTTTCGAAGTTCCATGTTTCTGTAGAATAATCATATCTCACAGTGAGCCATCATTTTAGCTATTTAAGTAGGATAAAATCGATTAATATTTTCCTCAAAAATCTTATAATTTTTTTCCTTAGTCCGATCTATGCAACTCTTGTTTATTTTCTTCAATTCATATGGTGTTCTTCTATTTACTACTCAAACCAATTTTATTAAATCTCCAAACCTCGATGTAATAACAAATTCTTGTTTTCTCCCGATTGTCAATATAAGCTCGAAATATTTATTCATGCATAAGATTATCCATTCATCTATTCTCAATCTAAATGGTTATCAGCTCCACGTTTATTCCATTGTTCTTTCTATACTCCATAAATCTCATCTTGATGCAAGAATTATGTTCAACAACGACATGTAGTCATGTTGGGGTAAACAAAAAACAAGTGGAAATAGATTTAGGCAAGGTCCAAGGTAAGATTCTCAAGGGTCGTCCCAAAAATCTATCAAGAAATCCTAATATGTGATCGAGTACTCTGCTTTCTAAAATCCCCTATAATCCATCAATCATATTCTATGGTAGGCTCGCAGCAGTACGACTGAACCTAAGTACTACTACGACATTGCACTAATTGCGAAGCCTGGACCTGCATGGGCCACCATAGCGGCCCCAAGCAAAGGGCAGGCATGGCGATCATCTGGGGCACTAATTTTTTTTAGGTTATATATATATATATATATATATATATATATATATATAAAACCTTTGGTAGTATTTTAAATATTAGTGCTCACACAACATAACAGAATGACCGACTCAGCAAAGTTGGTTTTCACTTGTACCTCCTATGTAAAGGGGCACAAGTTCGAGGCCCAGTGGCCCCGTCTTTTTTTTACAATAAAAAGGGCACCATTTTGATTTTTGTCCTTGGCACCCAAAAACTCGGGGCAGGTCCTGGGTCTTGCCATAAAACTTAGAAGGTTGGTTGGAAGGTAAGGTTACCTACTTTTTCTGGTCATGCGGTGTGCAACCAAATACCAATCTCTAATAGATTCCCTAAACTAAAAAAGTTTGAAGAAAAATAGGTAATATGATTTGCTATAGGGAAATGCATTTATCTCTGTGAGACAAGCCGAAAAGCATCCGGAACTGCTAGGGTGGTGAAGGAAAAACTGTAACCAAGAAATAACACCTTGGGTGGTACAAAGGATGAACAGTAGAAAATATAGGTGAGATCAGTGAGGAACTCAAGCAAGAAGAGGGGAATAACTAAAGAGGTGAGACAGACTCCAAGAATGCAATCCCTTCTCAACAGTACATGTGGCATATAAATAGCCAGCTATATCTGAGTACCATCTAGGAAGTCCCATCTCCCAGTAGATTTGGGTAATGAAATGTTGGGCTAGCAAATAAATTGTTAAGACCCTATCAAATAGCATAGAGTAGCTCTTTCGGCTATGCAGTCCAACTATGAGAGAAGCAAATTATAATTTCAACAAGGACTTGCCAAATAAACTCAAAACTCAATCCGAACTAGACTGGTTCTAGGCTTCTAGCCTAGCTCCTACACATCTAAATTGTTACCGTAATCAACTATAATTAGTCAAATTTATAATCAACTATTGTTGAAATCTCCCACAATGAGGCTAATATTTATAGTAGAATGAAGTTGCATAGCATTAGTTTACTGTATATACAGTAATGCTACTAATATCAATCACATCATTTTTTAAGTGTCACTGAAAACTGGGACACTTTCTTTTTCGTATCTGTCTGGGTATCAGTGTTTTCCTTAACTTGATGTTATTTGCTTACATGACTTTTGTTCATCTATACAACTTTGTTAGAGCTTCCTTTTGTTACTTGTTGATGACCTCACACACACACACACACACACACACACACACACACACACACACACACACTTGCATGTAATTTTCCTTTAGTATAAATTTTCAAGTCCAAATTTTGGGCCTTACCGTATTTACTCTTTAGTCCTTTCTGATAAATTTTGGCGTTATGCTTTGAATATTGCATTATTAGTACAGAATCTCTCTTTATTTTGGTCTTGTTAATTGTAAAATTCCTGCTTTCTATCTGTATGCTATAGCGAAGTAACTTGTCAAATTGATCCTCTTTTTGTTTTTTAGGTCCTAAGTCTTTTGGATGGGGACCAAATATCTGGAGTGGGGAAGTCAGAGAAGCTGTCCAATGCAAAACCCTCGCCACTTCCTGTAGTTGAGATGCCTGACTTAATTGATACTGGTGAACCTGATGATTTTGTAACTGAAGCTTCGACTCAGAAGCAGGTTGATCAGAGCATTGGGGAACTAACATCATCTGGATCTTTGGTTGATGATTTGTTTGGAAGTGACCCTATTGCTGATATGAGCACAAATGGGAGTAGAAGTGAAGATGATCCATTTTCAGATGTATCTTTTCATGTCACTGGAGACAAGCAACAGGATGACCTATTCTCAGGCTTGACACTCGATGACAAAAGATATGATCATGAGACCAAAACAGCTCATAGTAGCGAGTCAGCAGTTTTTGATGTATTCAGTTCCAACAATGAGAATTTTCTACAGGAAAAAGAAACCGATAAGAACAATGTGCATGAGTTGATGTCTGGTTTGACTCTGAAAGGTACAGTCCAAGACAATAAGCAGCCTGGAGCGTCGGGAATTTTCTCTGGAGCTTCTATAGATGTAAGTCAGCAATCTGGCTCTATGTATGCAAATGGAGCTTTCAGTGCAGGTTTCGGTCCGAGCACGTATTATCCTGTGCCCCCCATGCAATATAACATGCCACCAAACATGATGTTGAATCCAGCTTTTGCTACACAGCAAGTGAACTATGGTGCTATGGGTGCTTTTATTGCACAGCAGCAGCTATTATTTCAGAATCTTGGAAATATGAACACTGGCTATGGACAGGTTACTGGGGCTGCTAATGATGGAGGTTACTCCTCGTCACTCCCTGACATTTTCCAACTTCCAAATAATCTGGTTCAGAGCCATGGTCCAGTAACCAGCTCAAAGAAAGAGGAGACTAAAGCTTTTGATTTTATTTCGGTATGGTTAATCTTCACAATAAGTTCATTGCCAAAACACACATTTCATTCTTAATGTTTGAAGTTGCTCATTTTCTGGGTTCTGTTTCCAAACATGCTTGGACTTGCTATGCCTGACAAGATGTTGCCGACATGTTTGGACTTATTATGCATAGCAAAGTCCCATAAGATAAGACTGGTCTGTCGCAAAACTCTATGTTCCTACATGAGTTTCTTGTGCATCAAGATCATTGTATTGCACTTGCCTAGAATGTACCGTTTTCTTATATATTAATGTGCATCGTATGATATCCTTTTATTTTGTGAGGACGCCTCTATGGTTGCCCTCCCACCCGGAACTGAAATTAATGGTCCCTCTTGAGATTTGTACTTGTAATCTCCCCTCAGATCACTGGAGCCCCTTACTGCCCAAGATACGCTTTTTACACATTCAGATAATGTAGTTACATATAGTTTTTTTTTTAAAATACTTATTTTATGTTATTTATTTTTGGTTTTGAAAGTTTGGTTCGACTTTTATGAGTCCAGGCATGATGGAATTTGTTCTCCCGTCTCAGACATGTGTTAGTCGTGTGTATCATGTGCTACAAGTCCAAACTCCAGCTATCAGGATAGTCAAGTCTTCCCCTCTATGGACTGTTCATCTTGGCAAATATATTACCTATAGAAATCCTTATAGTTACAAATTTAGTTACTTTATTGTTCCCCAAATAGATTTCTGTTACAACTGTTTATGGCACTATTCAGAAAGAATAGCTTTATTAGTTGTCTTGCAAGTTTGGGTCCTCGATTGCTGAGTATGCTATTTATCCAAACATTAGTATGTATCTTGAACCTGAGTCTTCTTGTTGTATTGCATTGCAGGATCATCTTTCAGCAGCTCGGGATTCAAAAAGAGTACTTTGAATGATTGAATCTACTAAAGGTAGTGGGGCTTCATGCTAACCCCCTCTCCTGAAGAAGAGACTAAAGGCTTGTTTAATATTTCATGAAGTTGCCTCGAGTAAATTCTTTTGCAATAACGCACGACATGCCTCAATCTGCATGAGTTCTCCTCGGATTTCCATTTTCCCCCCATGGTTGCTTTATTTACAGTTGTACACAGGCTCCCTACTGTAGAGGTGTCCGCCGGACTGTTGTAATATACTATGTAAATTGAAGGCATCTCAGCTACTTGCTTGCATACGTACTCTTCTTTCTTCTTCTACCTTCTAATAATACTGTGTTTGGGCTTTTCCTATTTGTTCTTGTTTAGGAGCTGGGAATCCGCAGCACAATTTGGCTTGTGGTTTCAGTTTATGATTGAGAAAGTGATATTTGAAATGTGATTATTTTGTCGCAATATTCTCAGGGATTTTAGTTTTTCATCATTTGGAAACTGGATTGTCAGTTTATTTTCGTTTGTAAACAGGGACGTTCACCCGTGCATACCTTATCAAGATATAAAAGGCACAGTATATAGCACTCGATGGATATAACTGTGAGTTACTTCTTCGCTCATCAAAGTTATGGTTCAAAGTTGGCAGGATAAATATGAATCTACCGCATATCCTAATGAGATTGTCCCTCATTATATCAGAGATTTCAGACTGGGCTTGGATTTGTATCCATAATGGAAGTTTGTATATTTATATATGGGGAGAGGAAGTGCTGCGACATCAAACCATTACACCTTCGCTTGCTTCGATTCGGCAAGGATCTTTCCTAAGCCACACTGAGATCGAATTCCTTATTCACATTTCTTTGACATCTCGTCCTCCTAAGCAACCTTTCCTATATTCCTTTCCCGTTTGAGGCGATGAACCAGACTGGTACTGGTTCAAAAATCTTTGTCTTATGTCAGGTAGGTGCTTCTTCAATCGGAGCAAAAGAAGTAGTAGCTTGGACTTGACTGACCATAGATAGAGACAGCGAAAACGGAAGTTGTTCATCAAGAGGAAAAGAGAGGCATCCGAAGGTGAACCACTCCGCGTGTGTATATATATATATATATATATATATATATATATATATATATATATATATATATATATTTTAATATATATATATATAGGAAAATTCTACAATACATCCACCCATTTTGGATGTATCGATATATTCGAAATCTGGACCGTTGGATGTTAATCCAACGGTTCAGATTAAATTCAGATAAAATAATACAGGAGACATCATTTAATGCTGATTTAGACTTTTGACCTGTTGGTAACTTGCTTTAGCAGGTCATTCTTCACTTTAATTTTTTCAATGAACATCCTAAATTAACTCATATTTACTCTCTCTTTCGTCCATCCAATTTAATCTGAACCCTTTTTTTTTTTTTTGGTTACAGGCCATGGTAGTCGTCGTGGTGCTGGTGGTGGTGGAAAGAGAAACGGAGATGAAGAAGGAAATAAGAATCGGTTCGGATCGCGTCGAACGTCGTCGAGCCCTCCTAGAACAACGAGGAGTACCAGCTGCGCCGAGAAGAATCGGTCCGCTTCGCGTCGGACGTCGTCGAGACCTCCTCGAACAAGGAGAAGTACCAGCGGCGCCGCTCTAATTTTACTGCACATGCCATTGTCTGAAATTTTATTTTTCATTTAATAATTTAATATTTTGTTAATAAAGCTACATGTCATGGTGGTGGTGGTGAACTGAGGAAACCTGCTTCTGAGGTCGGGCGGATTATTTTTTAACTTTTCTAAAGATAATATTTTCGAGGAGAATATTTTTTTGGACAGAGAATTGCCATTCTCTTTGCTTTTAACACGGAGAATGGCCATTCTATTTGCTTTTAATACGGCGAATGGACGGCGAATGGTACATTTAGGACGGAGAATGGTACATTTAGGACGGGGAATGGATGGAGAATACGGTCTGAAATTTTATTTTTTATTTAACAATTTAATATTTTGTTAATAAAGCTACATGTCATGGTGGTGGTGGTGAACTGAGGAAACCTGCTTCTGAGGTCGGGCGGATTATTTTTTAACTTTTCTAAAGATAATATTTTCGAGGAGAATATTTTTTTTGGACAGAGAATGGCCATTCTCTTTGCTTTTAACACGGAGAATGACCATTCTCTTTGCTTTTAATACGGCGAATGGACGGAGAATGGTACATTTAGGACGGAGAATGGTACATTTAGGACGGGGAATGGACGGAGAATACGGCGAATGACCATTCTCTTTACTTTTAATACGGCGAATGGACGGTGAATACGACGAATGGACGGAGAATGACCATTTTCTTTGCTTTTAATACGACAAATGGACGGAGAATGGTACATTTAGGACGGAGAATACGGCGAATGGCCATTCTCTTTGCTTTTAATACGGCGAATGGACGGTGAATACGGCGAATGGACGGAGAATGGCCATTCTCTTTGCTTTTAACACGGAGAATGGCCATTCTCTTTGCTTTTAATACGACGAATGGACGGAGAATGGTACATTTAGGACGGAGAATACAGCGAATGGCCATTCTCTTTGCTTTTAATACGGCGAATGGACGGTGAATACGGCGAATGGACGGAGAATGGCCATTCTCTTTGCTTTTAACACGGAGAATGACCATTCTCTTTGCTTTTAATACGGCGAATGGACGGAGAATGGTACATTTAGGACGGAGAATGGTACATTTAGGACGGAGAATGGTACATTTAGGAAGCCGACAAAAGCTCGTTCTCTCAAATCTCTTCTTTGTGTAAATTAAATCCAAGGAGGACACAATCCCTAATTTTAGTTATTGCTTAGCAGAGTCTGCTTAGTTGTTGTAAAATTGTGGTGTTGCTTCTGTGACACTTTCATCTTTAATCTCATGTTTTCTATGAATATGTGTTCTGTTTGATTTTGATTTAGTAATCTTTCCGTAATTAGTTTTTTTGTTTCATCTAACAATTTAATATTTTTGTTATAAAGCTACAGGGCATGGTGGCGGTGGTGGAAGGAGAAACGGAGATGAAGAAGAAAAGAAGAAGAAGTTCCGGTTCGCGGCGGACTTCGTCGAGTTCCTCAATCAAGCGGAATTAAACCTCTTATAGAGTTCCTTAATTGAAGTTGATCACGATAACCTTTTGTATTTTTCAAACGGATAGTAGAATCTTCCTCGAGCCCTCCTCAATCAAACGGCTAGTAGATTGTTTGCTAGTCTCGAAATTTATTTGTCTTTCCATCTTCCTCATTTTTTGTACTTCTCTCTTGCTATATATACAATAGTTTTCTTGTTTCATAGTACTATTATTCATTCTGAAATACATAGAATAGTTTTCTGAAATACAATAGTTTTCTTGTTCTCAAGATGTCTACTCGTGTGGTGGGAAATGTAGAAGACGTAGAAGATTGGATGCCAGCTCCAAATGAAACCTTCATTCCGCGTATGTTGCGCAAGATTGAAGAACATCTGTCGACGATTTCAGCTGATGTTGCAAAGATCAATTCTAAGCTTTGTTCATTAGAAATTGAACAAATGAATTTATCTCGACGTTTTGAGAAGTTTGAAGAATCTCCAGCTTTGAAGAAGGCATCTTCATCTGGAGCATTTAATAATGTGAAGGTGGTTTCCATTGTATCTTCTTCCGATGAGGAGGACGTGGAGCTACAGTATCGTAGTAAAGCATTGGACCGAATGCTCGCATTGTCCCCTATAGAAGAAACTGACTTTAGCAGTCCTTCTAAAAGAATGCGTAGAAATTTATATCCGGTCACACCATCGAAAAATTTAATAAGGGGTTCAACCTCGAAGCCTAGCAATTGTACTAGTGTTTCTTCGAGATATTACGACTATATTTTTGCAGATGATAGACCTGACGAGTAAGTAATATGAGTTTTGATTTAATTCCAACAGTTTTTTTTCCTAATTTATTCGTTTCTTTTCTTAGAGAAATAATATCATCTTGTAACAAAAACTATGTGTCTCGGTGGGAGATGAAGACCTTAGCTCCTTTAACGAAAATTAGCAATGGGGTATGTATAGACAGTATATTTCTTCTTAGATGCCATCTATGTTTACTTCCATTCCATCGCTGACATTTTTAATGATTTATTCAGATTGTAGGTATTGTCTCTGCTCTTCTCACCGCAGAGGAACGGAAAAGAACCTCCAATAAAGCTAATGTATGGTTTTTACCAATAAGGATATCGGTGAGTGAGCATTTTATTCTTCAATGCATATGCATTAACAATTTTCTCGTTTGTTTGTCCTTCGTAATGTATTAATTGATGTGTATGTAGAAAGCAACGTTACCTCCATCCGACAAAAAGCCTCATGAAATATGGAAGAAGTTTAAATATTTTCAGGATTACATGGGATCCTATTTGTAAAGAGGTATTAATGTATTTATGTTTAAATATTAATCCTAATTTTCTGAAAATTTACTAATTTGTTTTACCTAATTATCCCGATTCAGATATACATACCCATTCATTTGGGCGAACACTATACTCTTGCAAGAGTTCTGGTTAAAAAAAGGACTGTTGAAATTTGGGACTCACTTGCATCTAAAGATGATCCGATTCAAAGCAAAACAGTCATAAAAGAAATAGTAAGCTCATATTCATCAATTTTTATGAATTGGGTACATGATACGCGGTATACTAATACATATTGTATTCTGGTAATTGTAGCTTTCAAATTTGGATCTCTTTCTCCAAGAAGAGATTTTGAAGTTGAGAGATGCTAGGTTCAACTTTTCTACTTTTGCAATAAAACGTCCTTCTTATGTTCCCCGCCAAGGCAATTATGTTGATTGTGGGATTTTTGTAATATCATTCATGAAAGACCGATGTAGTCTAGACTACCGTTCTCTCGATGTAAGTCTGAAAATATGTCGTCAAAAACTTCAACTTTTTAGAGCAATATTTTTGATGTTATGTTTGTTATATGCAGTTTGATGCGGGAAAGGAAAGACGCAAAGCTGCTGAATGGATTACAACTTCAGAGCACAATGAAGAGCTAAAAAAGAAGTCCAATCTGAAATGATTGAATATGGAAGACGATGATTTTTCTTCTTCTTCTTTTATATCTAATGTATGGAAACCCCTAATGTATTATGTTCATTTGTTTTGTTGAGTTGTAATGACTTTTTTGCCAAACGGCTTCGATTCTTTTTGATTAAGCAGAATCATTTTTGCCCTTCAAATTAATATAATTAAGCAGAAAGGAGTCTTTTGCCCTTCCATCGAATGACATTTTTGTCCTTCTAATTAATTCAAAACACCCCCGAACCCTTTTATTAAAAGAAAAAAGAAAAAAGAAAACCGTTTCGAAGCTTCCTCTTCTTCCATACTCCACTCTGTACTCAAACCTAGGTCATTCTCCTCCAAAATCTTCAAACCTTCCTCCCCATTCGCAATATTCACACCATGTCGGCATCAGCGGCAGAATCATCACCGGCAGCATCACCAATTAGAGAAGATGCACCAGTTACAGAAAATCCAAAAGCGATAGACGGAGAACAACGGAAATCCTATTCTAAGAAAGTTGCACAAAGAAAAAAGGAAAAAGTTGCTAAACAAAAAGAAGTGCAAGAAGAAGTGCAAACAGAAGGTATAATTTGATTTTATGTTCGCAAATTCTGTATATATTACAAGGAAAATGACATTCTCCGTCATAAAACGCATTTGAATGTTAAATTCTATTCGCCGTTTAATTTGGAACGGAGAATGGCATTCTCCGTCTAACTTGAAACGGAGAATGCCGTTCCCAGTGTTAAAACCCATAAGAATGGCCATTCTCCGGCCTAATTTTTTGTTTTTGTTTTGTTTTGTAGAAAACAAATCTGTCAGGAACAAGGATTCAAGACTTTTCCGTTCTACCTTCAAGCCAATGCTAAATCTTATGGAGGAGGTCAATCGAGATGTTGGCCGTTTACCTGAGCAAGTTATTGGTTCCTTGAAGAATACCGGTTTCTGGAATTTTGTCGAGATTTTCTACCAAAACAGAGTCCACGTCTCCGAAGTGGCCAAGGTCTCCGAAGGGCTTGAGAATTTAATTACAAGTTACACAGAAGAAGAAGATGGCGTCGGGTGCTTTGAATTGAGCACCACTGTTAAAATCGCGCCAAGCGTCGAGGATATGGCAGTCATATTCGGTCTACCGCTGAATGAAGAAAGCGATGATGATGTTTCTTACAGAAGATTGATAAAAGAAAAACAACAGCAGCCCACACGACCAGCATCATTGAGCCTGTGTAGAGATCACTTCACAAGATTGCTGGCTAATACCAAGGACAAACACTCAGAAGTCACGAATAAGGAAGTGAGAGACAAGTTCTCTGAATTGTTACGACGGCTTCGTGGCGGAGATAACGATGTTAATCCAGATGATTTGGCCAAGCTAATAATCTTCCACTTGTGCCAAACAGTATTCTTCACAAAGTCTGGCGGTTCAAATTTGCCGTACAGATTCTTGGCCTTGGTAGACAGTATGGACGTCATCAACAGTATATGCTGGCCAAGGTTAATCCTGTCATATGTAATGGATAGCATAAAGAGGAGTAGAAGCAAAACTGAACAGGGGGATTACTCAATGGCTTTCCACAAATTGGAAGGTTGCACAATATACTTCCTCTATTGGTTTGCAGAACATAGTAAATTTGTGGAAAGGAAGTTCGCCCCAATTCCTGATTACCCAAGATTTTTTACATGGAATGGGTACGAAATCTCAAACTTCCTCAAGGCCGAATATCACAACAAAATGAGATCGAAGATGATATTTGAAGATCTGGTTATACCTGTTGGGAAAGAAGAAGGGCACAAAGAAGATGAGCCACCTATAGAAGAAGTTGAAAAAGAGGGAGAGGAAGAACACCAAGAAGCAGGTGGGGTTAATTTTGATGAACAACGGATACCACAGCATCATGAAATGGGCGCTTTGATGGACGACTCAGCAAAACAATTGAAGGATTTGAGAAGACATCATTCTGATATTCTTGTGCATAATGAAGAACTCAAAGAAAAGTTAGAAGAGATGGAGGCACAAGGAGCGCAGTTACGTGCAGCCAACTTTGAGAATGCCATACTCAAAGAAAAGCTGAAAGAGCTCGAGGCAGAAGAAGCGCAACAACGTGCAGTCAACGTTGTGATGGAGGGCTTTGTGCATGAACTGGAGGATTTGAGAAGACATCATTCTGATATTCTTGCGCAGAATGAAGAACTCAAAGAAAAGTTAAAAGAGATGGAGGCACAAGGAGCGCAGTTACGTGCAGCCAACTTTGAGAACGAGAAACTCAAAGAAAAGCTGAAAGAGCTCGAGGCACAAGAAGCACAACAACGTGCAGTCAACGTTGTGATGGAGGGCTCTGTGCATGAACTGGAGGATTTGAGAAAGCAGAATTCTGTTCTTAAATCAGAGCTACATGCACAAGGTTAAATCTTTTCTATTTCAAATTTTTGATTTGTAATCTTCCAGAGAATGACTATTCTCCGTGTATTATAACACGGATAATAGCATTATCCGTGTTATTTGAAACGGATAATTGCTATTCTCTATCATTTCGATACTGGAAAGGTTATTCTCCATGTAATTCCAAATGGAGAATGCTATTCTCCGTATTATATTACACGGAGAATGTCATTCTCCGTGTTAGGTTCACATCATACATTTTATTGTTGTTTGTTTTATTTCAGTGCGAACAACCGAGCAACTCAGAGAAACAAATGAAAGGCTCGTTGAGGAGAAAAGGGAGCTTCAAAATAAAGTTGAATCGTTTAATATTGAAGCCAATGAAAAGGATGGGAAAATTGTTGATCTCCAAGCCATGGTTGTAGCACTTCAGCGTGAGAAGATTCAAGCAGCTGCTGAACTTGCTGCTCCAAAAGAAGCCAAAAGAAGAGGAGGATCGGGGGGAAAGAGGTTAATAAAAAGTAATACAGTTGGAGAGGCTAATAAAAAGTGGAAGGTTAATGCCGCTCCGCAATCCGGAGGAGACGCCAAAATGGTTGAATTAAAGAAGAACCACGTCATACTAAGGGAATGCGATGAACTCTTACTTTGGAAATATGCGGATGAAGAGCTGAAGAAGCAATACATCGACATCGTAATTCCCAGAAAGAATTCTCCAAAGTATGTATTCTGAACCCTTTTTTTCTTTCATTTTTTCTAGACTTTTTTCATAATTATGTAATGAGAATCTATTTTATTAATTTAATCTAAACTAAATTTATGTGCAGTGATATTGTATACACATTTTATCCGAAAAAGGGTGAAAAAGGAGTTTCAGTCCAGCTGTCGGTAGTAGACATGCAAGACATACTCAACTATGACGACATGGAGGCTGGCATACTAGACATAATAATAAGGAAGCTGAGAGAAATTCAAGGCAACAAAAGGTGTGCCCCGTCTAGTTCAAAGGACGTGCCATTGATCCAGAAGCAAAAGCCGGCGCCCCAATCACATAAGTGGTCTGTATTCATGATGGCCCACACATTGGTAAGAATTCAAACAGAAAAATCCATATTCATGTGTACACCGATGAAAAATGACAAAAAAATTACTCATGATATTGTGTTTTGTTTTTGGGAAACAGACCATCGTTGAACGTGCCAATGCACGAGACGCAAAAGCCGACGCCTTTGAAGACATCCAAACAGAGTTAGTAGACTTCGTCATGGGTTTGGAGGACGACATAGAGTTGCTATTCATCCCACTCTTTAATGCATCCATCAAACACTATACTCTGCTCACATTCAACTTTATCTCCTACGACTGGACACACTACTCCTTGAGGCAAAACACGTACGATAAGTGCAAGGTGGATGCAGAATTAATGAAGAACACCTTAGAGCCTATCGTCAGGAGAAAAGTTGATAAGATGAGGGAGAGATGTCCGGCGAAGATGGAGTATGAGAGCAAAGTGCTGAATTGTTCTCTAAATTGCCCACAACAACGGGCACCCAACTGCCTCTTGTACACGGCGTATTATATGAATATGTTGACGACTCCTCCCTTCGAAATACCAGGAGGAAATGACAATGAAACTCACCAGAAGATGACAACGATGAGGTTGGCATGGGCTAAGGAGTTGCTTTCAAGCAAATATGTAACACGAACCAAGCAATGACATTGTAAAACAATAATGTAATTATGATGTAATTGGGTAAGGAACTTCTGTCTTTTATAAGCTCTGCTTTTATAATATAATCATTTTTGAATTACATTTACATTGTCAAAACCACGAAAAGTTTGACTTTTATTTACATATGAAACAACTCGAACTCATGCACCAAGTTGCAGTCATTTTTATAATAAGCTCTCCCAACTTCTGCCATTTATTGGCAAAATTTAACAACTCGAACTCATGCGCCAAGTGGCAGTCACTTTTATTGTCATTAATACCAATGAATCCGCCATTTATATGCCATTAATACCAATGAATTCTTCCATTTATATGCCATTTATTCCTAATGAATCTGCCCCTTCGGATTATATTCTCCGTTTTATTTGGAACGGAGAATGGAATTCTCCGTTTACTTGAAACGGAGAATAACTTTCCCGTTTAAATTAAATCGTTTGAGGATTCTATTCACCGTTTATTTCGGAACGGATAATAACATTCTCCGCCTGTCTTAAAACGGAGAATAACATTCCTAGTGGTAAAATACATTAAAATGTTCATTCGCCGTTTTTATTTAAACGGAGAATGACGTTCTCCGTGTCTTTCGAAACGTAGAATGTTATTCTCCGTTTAGTTTGAAAAGGAGAATGAAAATGAGCTTGATGAGAATATGACGAGGTTGGTATGGGCTAAGAAGACAACAATGATGAGGTTGGTATGGGCTAAGAATTAGATTTTAAGAGAACTTCTGTCTTTTATAATATCTGCTATGCTGTCTTTTATAATAAAATCCTTTTTGAGTTATATTTACATTATGAAAACCACGAAAAGTTTGACTTTTTGAGTTACATTTACATTATGAAAGTCTGAAATACTACATAAAATTCCACTATCAAGAAAAAAGTTGAATGTGAGCTACGTGCGGGCATCGCAGAGCAATGGAACTCCTTGAGGCAAAGGAATTCCTTGAGGCAGTGAGTTCCTTTGCCTTAGTGAGTTCCTTTGCTCGGAGGATGCACGATGAAGTGACTTGCCTCAAGGAGTCATCCAACGGTTTCTATGCTCTAACGATGCACGAAGAACATCTACCACGTGGACACGAACTGAAAGACGACAGAGAACAACCACTACACCAAAATAGTAATTTAGGAACGCTAGGCATTTTTTAATTTGGAACGTTTATTATCTGTACCTAGGTGGTGGAACGGAATAAAAATGTTTCAAATCAATAAAATGTTCCTAATATAGTTTATCTTAATTTTTATAAAAAATATATTTATATAGGTACACATTTATGCCGTTCTAAATAAGTTCCAATTTGAGCCCTCAAAAATTAGGCATCTCATAGAATTGCAGAAAGCGTTCTCAACAATAAACATCTCTCCCCCCTTATATACGAAAGTGTTCTTCTCCTTCGCAAACCCAACCTCATCTCATGACGAGATCACAGGCCGGCCGGCCCAACCTTCATCTCCCAACGTGATCACAGACCGGCCGACCTGACAAGGTCGTCAGCCATCCGAGACGCGATCCCGACGAGATTCTCCCGACAAGATCTAAGCCAGGTAATTCTTCTTTCCATTTGTTCTTTCTCTTTCTTTGTTATTTTTTTCAATTTTTTAGATTTATATCCAGCCTTCCTCTCCTGACAAGATAACAGGCCTCCCCGACGAGGTCACTGGTCATCCCGATGAGATCGTAGTCCATTTCAAAAAAATTGCAAGCCATGGTGATTCTTCTTTCCGTTTGTTCTTTCTATTTCCTTTGTATTTTTGGTTCAGTTTTTTAGATTTGTATCTTGGTTCTTTTGCCATCTACTATTGCTTTCACCATATTCTTGGCAGATTTGATAATTGCAAGTCCTTCATTATTATTGTAACCTGATACCTGCAAACAAAATTATATAATCCTCATATACCAAAAAGAATGATCAGATATCTTATTGTTTATTTAATTCTCATTTTGAATCAACAGCATTCATGAAATAATAATGAGAAAGCATATACCAAATCCTGCATAACATGTACTTTATCTCATTTTAGGGTCAAGGGACTCGAAACCAAATGGCAGATTCTTTAAAAAAAATTATTTGAGTTTGTCTTGTGTTTTATATTTTTAAAAACTATTTACTTATATTAGGGTCTTTATTTCATTAAGTATTGATGGAATTTAATCCAATATCTCGATTTTATTCTTCTACGACACTCTCCTTGAGAGTTGTTTAATTCTATAAGAAGTGCCCCTTAGCCATTAAAATCAAATTTCTCTCTACTACGACTCGTGCAATGAAGAGAATCCGAGTTCCGACATATACATGGAGCTATAGTAAGTCCTCTTTTATCTCTTTATTATAATTCTGTGCATGTTAGATACATGGAGATATAGTAAGTCCTCTTTTATCTATCACATGTTGTTTTGTAATTTAAGTGATGTATGCCCATGTCTTAAACCTGAAATATATGCTTGAGGTCACTGTATGTCCAAAATCATCATACATGTCATCTTTTTAAGAGGATACCCCTATTCTTAAATTGTAATTGAAATAACATTATAAGTAAGTTCTTCCTCAGAATTTTTAAGATAAACTACTTACATATAAAGGTGCCAAACTATAGATGGATACATGAAATATTATGTTCTTTGGTCTCAGAATTTAGGTTAGGTGTAGATTGAAGCATCATGACTGTTTTTTGATACCCCAGTCTGTAGGTACATGGGTCCGAAACTGTCATATAAGGACACACAAAAATGATACTATATAATTCGGTACACGATGATATGGCCATGACATGATTTCATGCCCTACTTTATTATGGAGTTCTAGTGTTTGTGCAATGACGAAACACCATTCATACTTCTTAGGTCCGAATATCTACAGTGAACCAATTTATATCTCGTGTTGCATTCGTGCAACATATGTCCAGGCCCTTCTACTTGAAGCTTTTACTAATCCCTTGTCGCTAAAAAAAAATCTCAATGGTTAAAGGAAGAAGGGCTATGAATCAAGTAATTGTTGTCGAATTCATGTGGAATGTTACTTTGGTGGTTTAAAATTTATATTACATAATGATTCCAGTCAAACCTTGACTTTGTGTACCAAGACAGTGTACCAAGAATGCATATACGATGTTATCCAAGGAAGATTCATCCTAATTA
Source organism: Iris pallida (assembly GCA_029216955.1). Taxonomy (NCBI): domain Eukaryota; kingdom Viridiplantae; phylum Streptophyta; class Magnoliopsida; order Asparagales; family Iridaceae; genus Iris; species Iris pallida. Next base: position 39,781,267 of record JANAVB010042420.1, read on the forward strand.
CACTTTTACCTTTAGTTTCAAAGCTTTGTTCAAAGAACCGATACTCTGATACAGCTGCTGATACTTCCACTCTAGCAGTCATAGTACACTGTCATTGTGAAGCAGTGGTAAACTTGACTTTGTGAAGTATATGCAGTGATCAGGGTACACTGACAATGTGAAGCAGATTGCTCTGACATGGGCTCTAATATATATGCAGTCATGGTACACTGGTAATGTGAAGTTCAGGATCTGATACTAAATATATATGCAGTCATATATCCGAAGACTTTGTACTTTTGTAGACTTTTGATTCATAGTAGATACATACAAAAGACTGATACATATAGAAGACTGATATATATATATATATATTTTTTTTTTTTTTTTTTTTTTTTTTTAGAAGACTGATATATATATATATATATATATATATATATATATATATATATATATAAGACTGATCAAGTTCTGCTATGCCATAACTAAAGCTTTCATGGTGGCTTTTGTGATGACCTTCTCCATCTTTGATGTTCCTGTGTTTTGGCCGATACTTGTGTTCTATATCAAGTACAAATATGTTCCATTCAACATTGGAAAGCAGAAGTATGGATGGAAGAAGGCTTCCCCAAGTGGCGGCTTATCCAGGGACTGATCTATGATGCAGTTGGTGTGCAGGCATGAGTGTAAAGGGACTTGTTAGCCAGTGGAAATTGACATTGATATGAAGATATTTTCATCATATCTTATTTTAGAAATATGGATGGTGGTGTTTTTAGCCAGTGGAATATTTGTGCATGTATCTCAACAATTTTTACTGGTGTAGGCTAACATTTGAGGACTTGTGTAGGTAAATAACAAGATCTACGGGACCTAGGTCAAAATTTCCACGATGTAAAGGACTAAAGTAGACATTGTTTAGGTTTTTCCCAAATTGAAGAACTTATAGCACAATAATCAATTTTTTATGGTTTCCTCTGGTTCCTCCTCCATCTATACACGATACATTGGTTATCGAGGGGACTCATAACTTAATTGTTACTTATTTCGGGGCTCCTAGGCGATTAACAAGATTTGGGATCGACATAACTTAATTGTTACTTATTTCGGGGCTCCTAGGCGATTAACAAGATTTGGGAAGATACATATATATATATATATATATATATATATATATATATATATATATATATATATATATATTCTTTTTTTCTAAAAACCAAGGCCCGTGGACAACGCCACCCAGCGAGCCTTGGCCCGGGAGCCGTGGTCACCGCCTCCCAGCCGCTCCAGCGGGGATCGATCCTAGGACCTCACCCCCGTGTGCCAACGGTCTTACGTGTATATATATATATATATATATATACCTCAAAGAATTTGAAAAGATATATATAAGACTGATACCCATGTACATGTAGTTAGCATCGTGTTAAAAAACTTTGAGACTGATACCTATATACATGAGACTGATACACATCTTAAATATGATACTAAATATATTAAACATGCTTTCCTTGAAGGTTACTGTTAATTCTGTTTCCCCCCATTCTGTTTAGGTTGATGGGATTTCATATGAAAGCCATGCTCTTGTTATTCGACAATTTGTCGGTTCTGGAAGTTCAATGCCACTTCCTGGGTCATCGCTTTCATGTGGTAAGCAAGCTGGTCCGATTGAATGTCTTCCTCTTCTTTAGCTTAATTGTGTGGACTGTCCCTATGTCATTCTCCCTCATCCTGTTGAACCTTTTTGCAGGGTAACATGGACCAATCAATCCTAAGAAAGACATCTATATATGGTTACGAAAGTGTTGCTTGGAAGGACCGGATGGATGAGTGGAAAGGAAACAGTCTGAAAAGATGCAGAAGGTTCCGCTTGAAGGTAGATATGGTGGAGGCTTTATAGAGAAGATCCAGGTAGTCCTGATTTGCCAGTGTAAGTTGATATGTTACTTTTCTACCCTTTGGTGTATCATTGTGCATTCTACTTTTACTGAAAGTGTAATCTGCTTGCCTGCACCATATTATTATTAACTCTATTTAATTTCATGTAACTCCATACAGTCCGTGTATCATGTTTTGTTGTGGCACACAACATCTTTGCCAAATAAATCTTTTAACTAATCATGTTGCTTTAAACACATTTTTTAAAATGTATATAAATTTCTTCCCAGATATGAGAAAGAAGGGAGACCATCATAGTTAGCAGACATTGATGTCTTTGTTAGCACAGTCGATCCTATGAAAGAACCTCCATTCATCACTGCAAATACTGTTCTGTCCATTCTTCTTGTGGACCCAGTTGATAAAGTTTCATGCTACATTTTGGATGATGGTGCTGCCATGCTCACCTTTGAAGCACTCTCTGAAACCTCCGTCTTTGCCAAGAAATTGGTACCATTCGGCAAAAAGTTTATTATTGAGCCCCACGTTCCTGTGTGGTATTTGGACCAGAAGATTGACTATCTGAAGGACAAAGTTCATCCAAATTTTGTGAGGGAACGCCGGGCAATGAAGGTCAGCTTCTCTCACAAATATCTAGTCACTATATTGAATGTTTTGCATGAAAATCTTGGTTGTGGTCTGAATCCCAATTTGTTTGAAATATATACCTATGTCTCAAATCTGATACCTATAAGACTGTTTGTTTTGTTTTTAATTGAAACACCTTATGTTAAGAAAATGGGCAACAAAGATTCATGTCATTCAACTTGAGAAGTACTGAAGGACTTATCAACTACATCCTAATGAGCTGTACATTTCTTTCCCAAAACCACCACACGACTGAAAAGAACCACATAATTATTAAAACTAACACTCTGTACCAGCAACTTGTAGCAATTATTTCCTCCCTACAAAGCAGACTGGAATATCATTTCAGCAAGTTCCTGCTTCCCAGAGGCAACAGATGGCTCTCCCCACGCCTTGGCCTTCTTGTCAAGTGTCTCAAAATCAGCCTTCCCGGCCTCAACCAAAGCCCCAATTTCTGTATCAAAGCTCTCATAACGCTTTCTGACAAGCTCAGTTAGAGATCCATCCTCGATCAGCTTGGCAGCATTACGGAGCCCACGGGCCAGTGTGTCCATTCCGGAAATGTGAGCAACAAAGATATCCTCGACGTCAGTACTCTCTCTCCGCAATTTTGCGTCAAAGTTGAATCCTCCAGGTGCTAATCCTCCATTTTTTATCACACTTAGCATAACTAATGTGGCCTCGCCTATATCTGTAAGGAACTGATCTGTATCCCAACCAACTTGAGGATCTCCAGTGTTAGCATCAATGTTGCCAAGTATACCGTTTATTCTGGCAGTTTCAAGTTCATGATGACAGCTGTGACCAGAGAGAGTAGCATGGTTACACTCAATATTCAATATATATATATATATATATATATATATATATATATACCTGAAAGAATCTGAAAAGATATCTATAAGACTGATACATATATATGATTGATACCTATATACATGTAGTTAGCATCGCGTCACAGTTTACATAACTATGAGATTGATACCTATATAAGCCTGATACCTATGTACATGTAGGCTGATACGTATGTCTCAAATCTGGTACTAAATATATATTCAGTTTAAGAACTTCATGAAGAAAATGGAGAATAAGAGACTTTGAACTTCATTAAGCACAGTTTAAAAAATTTGTTCACAATAGAAACGGGATACAATATACATGTAGTTAGCATCACATCATAGTTTTAGGAATATTGATATGATTCAGTTTTAGAAAACTGTCTCCTTGCTTGGATCCGGATAAGGGTGACACTTTAACATAACCGTTTTTTTGGTTCATTATTTTGAGCTGTTTGTTGGCACCGAGACTCGGACCGAATTATTTAGTCTCGTATTGAGAAATTCCTTGAACATAGTAGATTTTGGTTCATTTTAGTCTCTTATTCTTCAATTTTCTAATTTTGACTTAAACTTATTTCATAATGTTGCATGCAGGTGCTGCTAGTTGTCGTCGTTCAAATCTCCTTCATTTGGTTGGAGAATAACTTTTGGGATCATCTTTCAAAGAACTAAAAATTGTAAACAGATTATCTTTTGTGGTCGAGCTACATTTTATATAATATTTGTAACTTTTACTTTTTGTATACTTTTGGTAACATTTTATAATGATTAACTTTTGGGATATGATATTAATTGTTTTGTATTAAGTTGACAACTTTGGTTAATTTAGTGGACATCTTTGGATGTTGATTATGTGAATGTGTAGAAAATCTTGTACCATTTATTGTGTTTTAATATTAATTTTATGAATCATCATATTTGTGTTTCAAACAAAAAGTTGGCTGTGAAATTGCATATGAACGTTAATAAAGTGTTTCAAAACTAGACACATGAACTATGAAAAAAGTGTTACAAATTATATTTAGGAACGAACATAAAATGTTTCAAACTGATAGTTAGAAATGATTCAAAGACGTTCCAAAAAATACTTTGAAACACATTATATGTGTATCCAAATCTAATTTTAGGAACGTGTGAAAGTCGTTCCAAAATTATTTTAGGAACACCTTATACATGTTTCAAAATATAGTTTAGGAACATCTACTAACCATTCCAAACGATATTTAGGAACGCTTTATAATCGTTCCGATAATTGCAACGCCACTTTTAGGAACGGTTTTTAAATGTTCCTAAAAATATTAGGTACATATAAAAAGTGTTCCTAAATGCCCATTTTGGTGTAGTGAACACTCCTTCACAGTCGAAGCTTTCAATTGAATTTCTTGAGGCAAATCACTTCATCGTGCATCGTCAGAGCAATGGAACTTCCTGAACAAAGGAACTCCGTGCATAGTCAGAGCAATGGAACTCCATGAACAAAGGAACTCCGTGCATAGTCAGAGCGAATCAAAGTGCGAGCACAACAAATCCAAATCCACACTCTGTCGGAGCGCTCGCACTTTGATTCGCTCTGACTATGCACGGAGTTCCTTTGTTCAGGGAGTTCCATTGCTCTGACGATGCACGATGAAGTGATTTGCCTCAAGGAATTCAATTGAAAGCTTCGACTGTGAAGGAGGAGTGTTGTTCTCTGTCGTCTTTCAGTTCGTGTCCACGTGGTATTCATCGTGCATCGTCAGAGCATAGGAACCGTTGGATGAATCCTTGAGGCAAGTCACTTCATCGTGCATCCTCCGAGCAAAGGAACTCACTGAGGCAAAAGAATTCCTTGAGGCAGAGTACCGTACAAAGGCATCCTTCTTCATCATGGAACATGTCGAAGAAATGAACTCCTGGCGGGCGCTTCGACAGAGCGTGGAACGATAATAAATCCAAACCCATGCACATCTCAGTCTTCTGAAGGACTTCACCACCGTGCATCGTCGGACCCATGGAACACGTTGAAAAAATAAACTCCTGGCTGCAAAGGAACACCGTGCATAGTCCGAGCCAATCAACGTGCGGGCGCTTCGACAGAGCGTGGGTTGGTAATAAATCCAAACCCAGACACATCTCAGTCTTCTGAAGGACTTCACCACCAAAGCTTCTTCGAACGAGGAGATCGACAACCAAGAGGAAAGCGTTTTGCCAAGGCGGGGGATCGGTAGAGTCCATCTTCACAAGAAAAGCTAAGTGAGACGAGAACAAACTCTCTCTACACTACTGCCATTTATAGGCATGAAACAACTCGGACTCATGCGCCAAAAAGGCAGCCACTTCGAATTCAATTCAATTAATTTCCATCAATACCAATGCATCTGCCCCTTCTCAAGTAAAGCTAAGTAAGACTAGAACAAACTCTTCCAACTACTGCCATTTATATGCCATTAATACCAATGAATCTGTCCCTTCGAATTCTGTCAACTTTGATACCCCCTACTGTATCAAAGTTTTTTTCTTGATACAGTAGGGGGTATCAAAGTTTTGATACCCCCTATGTATGACATGTGGGCCCTTCCTGCTTTATAAAATGTGTACACATATATATATACACATAAATTTTAAGAGGGCCCACATGTCATACATAGGGGGTATCAAAACTTTGATACCCCCTACTGTATCAAAATTTTGATACCCCTATGTATGACATGTGGTCCCCTCTTGCTTTGTAAAATGTGTAAACATATATATATACACATAAATTTTGAGATGGCCCACATGTCATACATAGGGGGTATCAAAACTTTGATATCCCCTACTGTATCAAAGTTTCTCTCCTGTATCAAAGTTTTTTTCCTTTTAAATGGGCCCCATACATAACTTACAAAAAAAGTATAAATAAAACAAAATTTTGTTATAGTCAAGATTTGAACCAATGACCTCTTAAATACAAGTCTAACATTGTAACCACGACACCACAATTAATTTGAAACGGAGAATGATATTCTCCGTTTCATTTGTAACGAAGAATTATATTCTCCGTTTTGAACTGCACGGAAAATGCCGTTCCCAGTATTAAAACAATTGAGGATTCTATTTGCCGTTTAATTTGGAACGGAGAACGGTATTCTCCGTTTATTTTGAAACGGAGAATAAGATTCCTAGTGTTAAAAACACATTAGAATGTTCATTCTCCATTTTAATTTGAAACAGAGAATGAAATTCACCGTGTCATTTGAAACGGAGAATGATATTCTCCGTTTTGAACTGCACGGAGAACATATTTCCTCCATTTTTGATGTACTACGTTTTGAACTTGGAATTTGATATTCTCCATTTTTATCTAATTGTCTTCTCAAACTTTTGCATTGGAGAACATATTTTTTTTATCTAATTGTCTCATGTGAATGACATCTTGCCACATAAGAAAGACATTGTCTTAAGTCAACGACGTTTCATTTTATTCCATTTGCTCTTTGTCACTATTTCGCTTTCGTACTTTACAATTACGAAAATCGTGACCCGATTTTTTACAAACTCTACATACTCTAGGCTTCGGGATAGACTGATTTTCTGTAGGCTGGCTTGATTTTTCTTGAGAAGGCATTCCTTTTGTTGCTACCGAATTTGGCTCTTTTAAAGCTTCATGCACTCCATGAACTGCATCAGCTACAATTTGTTCTTCTTCACCAATATCGGTCACCATTTCTTTCAACTCCATCAGAACAGACGACATCAACTCCGTTCCCCTCTCTTGAATTTTGCTTAATTTTTTACAATAGTATGTAAACAAATTAACTTGTTCATTAATAGCACCATACCTTCTGCTCTAAATACTGTCTGGGTGGATGAATCTTCTTTCTGAGCCAGGTCCGGAGAGATAACTCTCTTTGCAATCCTTGAGCCAACGAGATTTTATCAAGTTCTTTGGAATATCTCCAATTTGCAATCTCTTCATTGCTGAAAAAATATGCCTACAAGGAATCCCCTTGGTCTCCATCCACAAGCATTCACAACTTATGATGTTGTCGGCCGGATCAAATGTAACCTTCCGGTTGACACTGTTTGGCGACATATACTTTTGGACAGTGCAAACTTCTGCCTCTCTTATGATGTGATGATGGTGAACAGTATATGCATCAGAACGTGTGATTTCCTTCCTTACATCTATAAACACCGTTTTAGTGTAAATTACGGCAAATTTACCTTCTATTACGGCCATGCTAGTTTGATTCACAACTGGTGTTGAGAGTTTATCATTGACATGCTTACCCATCTGGCCGTAACGTAAGGCCGCCAAACCGTAGTCACAATTTTGAAGGGCCTTCCATAGTGGCAGCTTCTCATTCAAAAACCTTTTCAGAAATGCGTTCATAGATTCACATCTATTTGTTGCAGTAGAACCGCCAAAATAATTACCACGTAGGAATGTGTCTACCCATCGCTCCCTTGTTCTGTACAATGCAGTGGTCCACTCATTGTTCTCTACATTATAATCTGTTAGCATCTGCTGCCAACGGTTTTCAAATTCTTCGACCGAATAGTACCTGTTTAGAAAATATGGACAGTAACTAAAGTTATGATATTGTAACAACAACATACTTCAAAGTAAAGTAGCAAGTGTGCGATGTACCTTTTAATCAGAAGACTCAGTTTATTGTGAAAACCCTCTCGGTGTACATGTTTGGCAGCATTGTTTAGGATATGCCATAAGCACGTTCAATGAACTACGCTAGGCATTAAATCCTCAATTGCTTTATTCATGGATCTGCAACCATCCGTGAGAACTGTCACTGGTAATTTGTCATTCATACACTCTAGGAATTTTTCTAGAACCCAAGAATAAGTCTCTGCAGTCTCATTATGGATCATTGCAAACCCAAACACACAAGTCATCGCATGATTGTTTGTACCCACTAGAACCACCAACGACATTTGACTTCTATTTGTTTTATATGTAGAATCGAATGCTAGTGAATCTCCAAATAATTCGTAATCGAATCGACATGCACCGTCAGCCCAAAAGAGATGGGTCAATATGGAATCTTCGTCTACCTTGTACTCGTAGAAGAAATCTGGGTCACTGACCTCCTTAGATTGAAGAAATGTAAGTGTTGTCATAGCATGAACATCGTCTAGTGCTCTACTATCTTGAGCTAGAGCGTTTTATAAATCCTTTCTCGTCCATCCAACCTTATCCCAGCCACCTTTCTTCTGGACAATTAAATTCCATATCTGTCCAGTCCCCATCCCTGATTGCTTCATAAGCTTAATTTCTTCCAACTCTGCGGGTGTTATCGTACGATGGGATCTCAAAAAAGCTGTTTCATAACCATTCGCCAGGTTATGGCTGTGATGTACATGAAATTTTTTGACGGACCACATCTTTGTTTTATGGGTGTACCCAATACGAAAAATTGCTTTACAACCACTTCTGCTTTCACTTCTTGGCTCACGAACCCTGTTTGGAGATTCCTTGTATTTTTTGTGTCTGAATCTCGCATTCGAACAACACCAACTACGGATCATCACCATCCCAGATTTGTTTTTCTTTACCTCGTTCTTTCTAATACTGAAACCATATGCTTTTGAATATATCCGGTAGAATGTCTCTGCTTCTTCAATAGAGTTGAACTGTAGGCCAACAATATCTTCTTCTAAGAGATTGGTTGGATCTTTGTTAATGTTGGCAGATTGCAATATTTTTTTCATCGTCGCTGCATCGAAATCCAATGGAGATTCATCGTCGTCCCTAAGAACAGAATAAAACAAAATAAACATGAGAAATAGATGTAAAAATATAATGTATTTCTTAAATCCATTAGAAAGGGTGATGCGAAATAACATTTCGTTGTTTGCGTTGATGTCTTCATCTTGTTCTTTACTGTCTCCTAAGCTAACATCTTCCAAACTTTGCTCATCATCCAAATCATCTGACAGTCCTCTTGAAAGGAGGCTTTTTTCATCGACTAAATCTTCCACACGACGATCACTTTCTCCATGTGACGTCGACATTGAAGAAAATAGAGTGTGTTAGAAACCAGCAGAAGAAACGAAGGACAAGAAACAATACAAGAAGAAAGAGTAATGCTATATTCGTACCTCCAAATTGACCCTCTAATATATAGCCCTCCCATCTGATGTGGCATGTAAATAATAGTGTGTCATCTGACATGACTGATGACATGACAAATTTTAATCCAAAAAGTTAACTACCCAATTTTCTCCATAATAATTTAACGTTAATATCAATATTAATTTAATGTTAATATTAATTTATGTTAATATTAATGTTAAGGTTAATGTTAATATTAATATTATTGTTAATGTTAACGATAATATTAATATTAATGTTAATATTAATATGGAATATTAACTTTAATGTTAATTTTTATTTTTAGTTTTATTTAAAAAAAAAATTGCCACGTCAGCTGCCAGATCAACATATCACGTCAGCTGCCACGTAAGGATGGACAGTTTGAAAGTGCAATTTGGAGGTACAAAAAGCATTATTCAGGAAGAAACAACTTCCAGCAAGGCAACAACACAACCTTTCGTCTTCCTTGTAACTCCGCCACGTGGCTCTCTTTTGATGGCTCATGAAAAATCTTGAGTGATTCTAGGAGCAAGCATAATTTTAAAGAAACAACTTCCAACAACACAACTTTCTCGTCTTCTGGGTACATGTATTATTAAATTGTGTAGCTAATAACGCATGAGGAAGCATGCAACAACAATCTCCACGTGGCCCTCTTCTGTAGGATAACGCATGCATTGGGGATAATGCTACTGTTTTCCATAAATAAATTCACTTTATTTATTATGTTTCTGGGAAAATACAACTGTAGGAATCTGATCTAGAAGACGATCGCTTTATCCCTTAGACGATGCGAAGAAGAAAAGCTCTTAAAATTTCAACAGCAATTTAGATATCTATGTATCTGTACAATGAATGAGAAAAGGACTCTATTTATAGAGTCAAAAATAACTGAAAAGATAACTGTCTTCACAACCTGTGCATAGTTGAAAATCACACAGGATTTAACATACGCAAGGTTATGAGCAGTTACTGGACGTGGCCTGTACCTGTTGGACACATGACAATCGTGCATGAGTCGTGTGCAAGTTACAGGACACGCAGGTGAGAGATCGGTGGCATGGCTGCCACGTACTCCAATTTGATGAAATCCACGCAGGCTTGTTGAGGACGAAATCCACGCAGCCTTGTGGCAGAAAGCTTCAAAATCCATGCAGACTTGGGGCAGAAAGCTTCAGAATCCACGCAGACTTGATGCAGAAAGCTTCAAAATCCACGCAGACTTTGGGGCAGAAAGCTTCAGAATCCACGCAGACTTTGGGGCAGAAAGCTTCAGAATCCACGCAGACTTTGGGGCAGAAAGCTTCAAAATCCACGCAGACTTGGTGTAGAAAGCTTCAAAATCTACGCAGACTTGAGTCAGAACGGCCAGCTGTCTTGATTCGACGTGCCTCGACTGACACAAAATCTCTGACATTGATTGCCTTTTGTCAGTTGCATTAAATGACAATAAGCTCTTTTGGTACGCCAACTTGATGAAGGCTGAGTCTTGTTGAAGAAGATTTCGAAAGTCACGTAATAGTCGGCTGTGATCTCTCGAGTTCCGTGCATACGTGGCATACGAGGAGATATTCTTTGACTGTCGTGCTGTCAATCATAATGGCATTCTGACAAATGACGAGCTGTCTCTCAGCGTGACTTTTAAACATTGTTCTGGTCAACTCAGCATGACTTTTAGGCTTTGTTCTGATCAACTCAGCATGACTTTTAGGCTTTGTCCTGATCAACTCAGCGTGACTTTCATTTTTGAGGCCTACAGCTACGAAACCCTATTGTCTTGTTATGTGTTGTGTATCCTATGTGGCATGAGGCAGAAGACAATAACTTGCATAGGCGGAGCCATATTCACAAATGACAATAAGTTTAAAAAGTCATCTCCAATGCAAAAAAGTATTGAGAAGACAATACAAAGTAATTTTTTACGACTTCCAAGACAACTTTTGCTCTTCTAATAATATGGTATCAGTGTTTATTATTAAATTATGTAGGATAACGCATGCAGAGCATTTAATGCTACGGGATCTGTTGTGTTAAGGAACACAACCTGTGAGAGAGAACCCGAGAGAGAGAGAGAGAGAGAGAGAGAAAGAGAGAGTGTGGAAGATGGGATAAAGAGGAAGGATCGAGCTCGACTAGATTTTAAACTTAAAATTCAATTTTTGGTTATCATTACTAATAACTAGTTTGCATGTACGAGTTTAGACGAACACTAACCGAGCCCCGAGCAACGTGACATCAGCTAGCTAGGTTTCTAATACCGTGGCATTCCTGTTAATTTAAAATATACAATATTATTGAAACTAATATTACTACTAAAATTTAAAATAGTTTTGGATTTAACATTTACTTCAAACTAGTTAAAGTTAAAATTGCATTCTTTTTTATTTAAAATGTAATTGGAACTACAATTAATATTAACATTCGCTTATCCCATAGTTTAAGTCGTATTTCACCGCTTCTTGCATAAGTCTATGCACCCAAAGAACTTGATTGTTCAAGTCGAACGCGTGCACAGCACGTTCCCTCGATGCTAGGCTTGACGTAGCCCTTGCTTGTCAAGTCGTTGCACGAACACATTAGAAAAGAGTTTTGTTGGGCTATCAAAGTATAGCAAGCACCGTCCCGTGTCACGTGCATTTGTTAAGCAGTGAAAGGGTGTGAAGGCCACTGGAAATGTCAAGCCATCACGGACTATAGCTGGGTTAGACGACGACCCTTTTGCTGCGGGCCGAATCGGTCCCTTGGCCTAGGAATGGATTAGTTGAAGGAGCAATACACAAGAATAGAATGCCATATTGGCAAGATTATTTTTGGTATTTCCGGTGAGGCAGAGTTTTCATTTTCCGGTGAGGCAGAGTTTTCACCATCGACTTGATTCCAGGGACGGCACCAGGATCGAAGAGAGTCTACAGGATGGCACCTTCAAAGTTGGAAATCTTGTACAAGCTCGACGAAGAACTCAGAACCAAAGGATTTATTCGTGCTAGTAGATCGCCTTGGGGAGCACCGTTGCTTCTTGTAAAGAAGAAGGATGGTACGTCAAGATTATGTGTTGATTATCGTACATTGATGACTTATTTGATCAGCTCAAGGGAGCGGCTGTATTCTCGAATATTGACTTGCGGTCATGAGGGTACCATCAGATCAGAGTCAGAGAGAAAGTCATCCAGAAGACATCATTCAGATCGAGGTACGGACATTGGGATTTCCTTGTTATGCCATTTGGAGCGACCAGTGTGCCAGCCGTATTCATGGACCCCATGAATCGTATCTTCATGCACTATTTTGGATCAGTTCGTGATAGTGTTCATAGACGACATCTTAGTCTATAGCTGTAGTGCCCCGTCCCTACATCGTGCCCCGTACTCCGTCCACGGGGTGTGCGAGAAAGGAACACTGTCGCTATCGATTCGGTTGGGACCGATAGGTCGGGATCGATTGACTCGATCGAACGGGAACGGTTGAATTAAGATCCATTCTCTCGCCTGAAGTAAACTCAAGGTGAGTGGCTGACCCTCCTCTTATCGACCCCCTTCCTAGGTAAATCGATAATGTTGTTGCGAATGAAAAGATAAATGCAAGGGCACAAACACGGGAAAGGGATTGAGTTTTCAAAGATAATATAGGCTATGTCTTAATAACTAAAAGGAAAATATGTCTTCGCACGGTTATGGACAACTTGTCGACAAGGCGGTAGTTTCCTCGATCAGCAACCCGGGGCCACGGGACCGTTTCGACCTAGGAGGAAACATGGTATAGTCGTGCATAAGGTTTCAGCACAGGTTAAGCGGGGACTTGCATCGGAGCTAGCTACTTGCGTTGAAAGGACCCCGATTAACAAAGCTATACGTCCGGGATGGCTTGTGATGCCAGTGACGTCGAAGAGGGACGAGGCGAAGGAGGTTAGCCACTCGCCTTAGACTTGCTTCAAGCGAGTGACTGGTTGGCTGCGCTGACGTCGCCTACGCGATCACCTGTAATCCGTTGAATATGGGACTTGGTTCCAGAGAAGCCATTCCATAACGTGGAATGGATCTTAATTCAACCGTTCCCGTTCGATCGACCCGGCCGATTCCGACCTATCGGTCCCAACCGAATCGGTAGCGACATTGTTCCTTTCTCGCACACCCTATCACGACCCGCACCCGGAGTAAGGGCATGAGTGCGTGACAGCGTCCCAGCCTACACCGCAGAAACGACGTAGAACGCTGTCTAGTTCTACTATCTAACAACAGTTATAATATCAAAACCTGTCGAGAACGGTCAACTCCGAATGGAGGACAAGCAATGTCAATATAATATACTCAATAAGCTATGATATTGTTGCGACCGTCCAATGTTGGTATTTATGTATGGTATTTATGGTGCACATCATCTTAATTCAACCGAGTAGTTCAAAGGAGGGAATTATGTATGGTATTTATGGTGCACATCATTAGGACGGGTTGCAACCGTCCAGTGTTGTGATAAGCTATGATATCAGTAAGTTTGGGATCCTTCGGATATTGGGCTAGCAACCCGTATCGAAGCGATCATAGTCTTACACATAAGGATGCCAAAGATGCATTACGGTACGAAATACCGTGAACTTCATATAGATAGGGCCGGTGGGCTGAGATTAGCGCTGGGTGCAGGCGCAGGGCCTGCCACCCTTATGCATATGTTTAAGTTTACGGTTGGTTGGTTGAGTGAAATGATATGATTTCTTATGTAAAGTTCTAACCTTGCAGGCTAGGCGAAATGAGACATAGATGAGCACGATCACTATGTTTATGTTAAGATTATGTCTAACTGTATCTGCCGCAGGGACACGGTAGTGGACAAGTTCAGGATATGTTCGGTTCGAGGCAGGGCTCGGCTTGGACGTGCCGAGGCATGGAGTCCTTAGCGTTCAAGAGGAGCTATCGCATTGGCGTTCGGACTTGCGACATGGAGATGTTCAGCCGAAGACTATTTGTTAGCTATAAAGAGGCATAATATATGGAACAATGTACTCCTTTGTGAGCTAGAGAGATCATGAGCGTTGTAGCCAATTGGCATGTTAAGTTGGGCTATTCAGAGCCATTGTAACCTTCAGTTCATTATCAATAAAAGAGATTTTTGTTGTATACTACGTTTTTCTTCCGCTGCTTATGTTATCAATTTGAGCTATAAACACTATTGTGAATCTGTTATCTTGCCTTGCACGAGCGCAACTCCAGGCTCGTACGGCATCACGCCCCAGCGATGACGATGATTCGGGTGAAAACTTGATAATGATGAAGACGGTAACTCGGTCGACAAACGTAAGTATCGAGGTATGATCGAAAAAATTTTACAGTAGCATTAATATTAAATCTACATTGGCTTTTCTGTTAATTTAAAATTTATAATATAATTAAAACTAATATTACAAAAATGCTATTTGCTTCCAAAAAATTTGGGTGATACCATCTTCCATTATGTGGCATATGACATGGTTGCTAACATGACAGCTGACATGGCAAAATTTAACAATAAAATTAATATTAAAATGAACATTAATAGTAAATAAATAATTTAATATTAAATTAACATTGATTAATATTAACATTAATATTAACATTAATATTAACATTAATATTAATATTAACATTAACATTAACATTAACATTAGCATTAGCATTAACATTAACATTAATATTAATATTGACATTAACATTAACATTAAAAAAATTTGGGTAATTAATTTTTGGGGTTAAAATTTGCCATGTCAGCTGTTATGTCATCTGCCATGTCAGATGCCACATAATGGGAGATGGCATCACCCAAATATGTTGGGAGCCCAAACGACTAATTGCTAATATTAATATAGTGGCATTACCGTTTTTTTCCAATAGATTCGTGCCTTGTTCGGTCACACCCCTCCACGAGCGGGTTACACCCGCCTAAACGAGGGGTTAAATAGACTTTTCCAAAGAAGAGAACCCATCCGATTAGAGAAAAACAAAGGAAAGAAGAAGAAGAACAGTCGCAATGGAGAGGAGCAAGATCAACTGCAGCGGATGGGCCGTCATCCCTACCGAGATTCTCTCGATGATACTGGTACTGTCGAGGATGCCGGCGGACGAGGTAATGTGCAACGTGGCCCCAGTTTGCCGTTCGTGGTGGAAGGCGCTCAACGGTCCCTTAGACTATTAGTCTAACGTCGACTTGGTACAGTGGTGCCGGAGGACCCAGCAAACCGCTGAGATTAGTTTGACCGTAATGAAGCTCGTAGCTTGCAGTGGGGGATGTCTAGGGTCCTTCTCCGTGTACAAGCTCGACGAAGCAGCCTTCTCTTTTGCATGTTTAAGGCCAGTGCAAAATTTTATTTGGTCTTATTCTAATACTTTATTTTTTCTATTACAAAATTTTACGTATACTTTTGTTAATTTCTATTGATGTTTTCCTATTTTTATAATACAGTGGAAAATTTCTAAGGGTGCTGCGCATTCCGAAGTGAGACGTGAGTGATGAAACTTTCGTGAGACACTTGGAGTTTCTCCCTGTGCTGGAAGAACTCGACATTAGCTACTGCCTCTATGTCACGTCGACTGGAATATCTTCCGCCGGAAAGTATTGCCAACGTCTGGTCAAGCTGAGTAGGAACATGTCCCCTCCAGATTTCATGCTCAGGAACATGTTCGTGCTGGACACGAAAAACGAGGCGGAGGGAAAGGCCGTGGCTGATTCGATGCCGCGTCTCGAGCACCAACATATGGGATTCGGCATGTTCAATGGAGACACGCTGCGATCTATCATATGCAACTGCAAGGGTCTTCGCGTGCTCGACATACGTGGGTGTTTCAACGTGATCTTCGACGACGAACTCTGGAAAATTTGTTATTCAATACAGACGTTTAAAAAACCCTTTGAAAATTTAATCCCAGTACCAGGAGAACCTGTATACGAGATGTATAATGATTTAGATATGATCTATCATTCCTGGGGTGAATGGTGAAAACGTTAGCATGCATGCATGCATGTATTTCTTTATATTTTTTACTAGTCTACATACAAGATATTTTTTATGAGTTCGATTCTCCATTTTGACAAAATTTTACTTTTGTCAATACTAATTTTTTACATGATTAATTTTTTTTATAAATAAAATAGACTGTGATATAATGACGCCTAAGACGGCTCACTTCTGAGATTTCGACATTTCCCAACACAGATTTTACCATTAATACAACATCTCAGTGTAATCATATCCAAGAGATTTCGCCATTTCTCAACACATATTTTACCTTATTCAAAATAAATTCTGGCGGTGCAAATTCCACTCATATTAGTGGTATCAGTGCCATTCACCATAATTAATGGTGATCGATACGAAAACATTGGTTTCTTTTTCACAACCCTTTAAAATTTATTTACACAGCTAAACAGCCAAACTAATTCATCTTCACGAGCCTTCAAAACTAATTTATATAGATCCAAAACAAAACTAAACAGCCAAACTATTTAAAATTCACAACCCTACAGAACAGTCCTAAATGTACCATTCTCCGTCTTATATGTACCATTCTCCGTCCTACATGTATCATTCTCCGTCCTACCTCCGTCCTAAATGTACCATTCTCCGTCCTATATGGACCATTCTCCATCCTACATGTATCATTCTCCGTCCTACATTTACCATTCTCCGTCCTTAATGTACCATTCGCCGTCCTAAATGTACAATTCTCCGTCCTAAATGTACCATTCTCTGTGTTAGAGGAACGGAGAATGGCCATTAACAGCCAAACAGCCAAACTAATTCATCTTCACGAGCCTTCAAAACCAATTTATATAGATTCAATACAAAACTA
Organism: Iris pallida; assembly: GCA_029216955.1. Classification (NCBI taxonomy): domain Eukaryota; kingdom Viridiplantae; phylum Streptophyta; class Magnoliopsida; order Asparagales; family Iridaceae; genus Iris; species Iris pallida. The sequence continues at coordinate 39,798,504 of JANAVB010042420.1, forward strand.
AACAGCCAAACTATTTAAAATTCACAACCCTACAGAACAGTCCTAAATGTACCATTCTCCGTCTTATATGTACCATTCTTCGTCCTACATGTATCATTCTCCGTCCTACCTCCGTCCTAAATATACCATTCTCCGTCCTATATGGACCATTCTCCGTCCTACATGTATCATTCTCCGTCCTACATTTACCATTCTCCGTCCTAAATGTACCATTCGCCGTCCTAAATGTACAATTCTCCGTCCTAAATGTACTATTCTCCGTGTTAGAGGAACGGAGAATGGCCATTAACAGTCCCAAAAATTGTTCCATACTAAGTTAAAAGCATATAATAGCACCCAAAAAATGTTAACAATAGAAAAATTCTACAGAACCCAAACACCAGACTCGAACCTAGGCATTCCATGTAAAAGCCAAACAGCACAACCAACTAAGCCTGGAATAAGACATCAATAATGCTAAGTCTACTACCAAATGCTTACAACACTCTTCCAACCTTCACCTACATGTCAGCAATGGGTGAAGGTTGTAAGAGTGTTGTAAGCATTTGGTTGTAACCGTAGCATTATATCCCCAACTTCCAATAAGGAAAAAAAAATTGAATATCCCCAACTTCCAATAAGGAATAAGAAGAGTCGGTTAGGAACGTGTATATATACATAGGGGTCCCCATTCATCTGAGTAGGTTGCATATTTAACATGGCTCCAAAAAGATCATCTGGTTGGGAACCATTGCCAGAGTCTTCTTCCAGTCGTCGCCGAGCCTCTCCGCATGGAGCACCCTCTGCGCCGCCTCCGGCCCATGACTGGCTGGCAGCGGCTGCGGACGTCCTGACCTCCTGCGGGTTGTCACTGGAGGTCATCGCTCGACCTCTTCATCCGGCGTCCAACTTTGACCTGTTGCCGATCACTCCGGAGGAACGGGATTCTCTGGAGAAGAGGGAAGCGTTTCGCCGCCTGTGCCATAGGGCGGGTGTGCGCACCCTGCAGGACTTTGCGGAGATCCTCCGCGAGGCCAGTGAGGGCTAGACCCTTTTTTTTTCTTTTTTCTTTTTTTTTTCTTTTTTACAGTTTTTTGTCCTCCTCTTGTATACTTCTCCGGAGAATGTTCCGACGACGAAGCTGGGATTTAATGAAATATAATATTTTGTTAACTCAATTTGGTTTCGGCTACAATCAAACTTTTACAACCTTCTTACAACTTACACCCATTTGCTAACTATAGTATTGCTCTTTATAATTAACAAATCTTGTTACGTCAAATTCATATATCAGCGACGATATACCCATCAATGACTTGTTACGTCATAGAATTGATTATGCTGCCAGCGTCAATCTTGCCGTCAAATCCATCTTAAATATGATTACAAAATAAAATAGAGGACAACTTTGAGTGTTTCAATTTTACTCTTTTCAAGTACATAGTCTTCTTATTTTCAAAAATTTAATCAAATATTCGAAAATGGAAATATTGAGATTAAACTTCACATTCTTAAATATGTTGTCAAATTTTTTTAAATAAACATGTTTCCACCACGTTTTTTCTGCCAAATTTTTTAATAATTTATACGGAACACGTGGATATATACTAGTAATAATAGTAATAAATTTAATTTTGGAAAGTAGTTTTTAAAATTAGGGTCTCAAAATTCCAAAGATTTATGTAGTGATTTCACATGGATATATACTAGTAATAATAGTAATAAATTTAATTTTGGAAAGTAGTTTTTTAAATTTAATAGTAATAAATTCGACCGTCTTATACTAGTAATAATAGTAATAAATTTAATTTAAGACTCAAAACTATTCTAATTTTTTCCACTTCCCAAGGTCATATAAGACGGTCGAATTTTCCCTCTTCTTCTCTCAAACCCTCTTCCTTCTCCCAAACCCTCTCCCAAACCCTCTTCCAATCAAAATGCGCCGAAGAAACAACGACCGTCGTCGAAGGGGAAGAATCCACAAAGGGATGCGATACAGGCCCGAAGAGCAGAACTTGCAAGGGCGGCAAAAACCAAGATTATGGTCGCTAGGGCAGAGGCCGAAAGGGCAGCGACGGAAGCAGCGGCGGCGGCAGCGACGATGAAAGCGGAGGCGGTAGCCAAGCCACGTGCAAAAAAAGGCTAAAAATACTCATTGCTCGACAAAGACCGGAAAATCTATCTTCGATACAGAGTCGTCGGAAGACTCAACTTATGAAGATCGAAGGCGTACTCAAGCGAAGGCTAAGGTGGCAACGAATACAGAGTCATCAGCGTACTATGTGGATTTTGAATCCTCATCAGAAGAGAAAAATGAAGAGGAAGAGCAATCATCAAATAAGTCCCAGGCTGGAGAGGAGGTAAAAAAATTTAAAGACTCTAAAACTAAGAAGATTTACATTAAATATTTCAAGAAAAAGGCTGTTATGCCTGAAAGATCAATTAAGATGGATGATGTCGAAGACGAAGCTTTCCTGGATATATTGAAATTCTATCAATTGGAGAAACTGAACAAATCCTGTCTTGAGAAAATCTCCCAAACAATAGTAAGAGAATTTTACTCAAATCTTTCGGCTGAAATTAAAGAAAAAGAAGAGGATCAACCACTGGTATTTCTGAAAGGGAAACTGATTAGGGTAAATGCTGCTGTCATCAACGAATTTTATGAATTTGATCCAGTTCCTGAGTTTGATGTGAAAGATATTGATAATGTTTCCATGACGGATGCAATTCATGAGATTACAGGTGTTTCAATGGGTGCCAAGACCCCTCAAAATGTATACAAAGATCAATTAAAAACTTTGTATAAATTGTTGCGTGCTTACGTATCTCAAACACTCAACCCTACTGGATATGAGTTTTCCATCCATCCCGAGAGAGTAAAATTTCTTTATTATATGGGGAAGAAAAAAAGGATGGATATAGGTTCCTACATGTTCAGTAGAATGATGCATCTCGTGGAAAAACCAACTGCAAGGACAGCTCTCCCTTTCGGAGTATTTGTATGCTCGATGGCTAATAAACATTCTGTCCCAAGCTTAGCAGGGGATGTTTATATTAAAAACAAAGGCCCCATGAGAAAACTAACCTTCACTCGAATGTTTGAAAAATGGGCAGCAGCTGCAAGCAAACCATCAACATCTGGAAAACCATCAACTTATGGAATCAAAAACACTAAGGACAGGGTTGATGATCTATACAATTTTGTTGCTGCAAACTTTGAGAATGTCTTCAAAGAGATGAAGACTATATCCGACAACCAGAAATTGATTCTGGATAAGATTAACCAGATAGAGGTTGAATTTGCTGACCAAGAATAAGATTTTTTTTTCCCTCGTGAAGAAGGTTAATGGGGCTAGCCCAAACTCTTATGTAAAAATACATACTGTGCACATTGACACTTTAATGCTAGCCATCACTTTGATACTTCTATTTATGTTTCTGGATGTCATTTCTACATATACAGTGAGTCCATACTGACTATAATTTTTCTTAATCCGTCCCTCAAGGTGTAGGTGAAGGATATTTTGAGAAAGAAGAAGAAGTAGGAAAAAAGAAAAAAGAAACAAGAAGAAGAAGATGGAGATGGCTATGAAGATTCATCTTTTGAGTTTTGAATGTCTCTTATTTCAATTTGGAAGTAATATTTGACTTGTAATATGGTTCTGAATATTTGTTGGTCATGGCGGTCAAACTAAATTTTGTGTTTGAAATATTGTAAGACTAAACTTTTCGCTTGTACTAAGTGCATAGTTCGTAATTTGTTTTAAAAATGTAATATGGTCTTGAATTTAGAGTAGGTCTGATATTTATTTGGATTATTGTATTGTGAATTATGCAGGTTCTATGTTGAATTACTAATGTGGATTGGGCAAGTTAAAATAATATAAATTATGCAGTTTATTGGACTTGGAATGAAGTATACTTAATTTGATTAATTATGATTTTTTGGTTGAGGCGTTTATTTGGTTGGCAGTTGGCCTTCATAGATGATATTGATATTTTGGTGTATTCCTTGGATTTGCAGATGCCAATCACAGATTTCATGAGTCCTGGGTGCATTCCTAGGATTTACAGGTGGCCTCATTACGGATGCATTCCTAGGATCACTAAAACTTTATTTGATTGTAATGTGTTTTGCTTTCTGTAAAAAAATCATTACATCGATGCCATCAGTATGAATTCGATGCCAGTGCCTGTTCATCCCTTGTTATTGCTGAAGCAAAATTGTAATCCTGCCTGTTCATCCCTTGTTATTGCTGAAACATAATATAAATCCTGCCTGTTCATCCTTTGTTATTGACATCAGTACATCGATGCCATCAGTATGAAGTCGATGCCAGTGTAATGCATAATGTAATGTAAGAAAAATTCTCTTTGATAGTAGGTTAATTATATTCAAACATTCGCAAAAAATTTTGTTCAGCCATACAGTGGAAGCCTGATAAAATGATATTCGGATTATCTTGAAAATGATTTAATATTAAATGAATGTACTATGGTAAATGATATTAAAAATACTGTAAATATTTGGTGAAAAAAAATATGAGATACTTGAACATTTCCAGTCCTAAATGTACCATACTTTGTTAAAAGTACAGAGAGCGTCCGTTCTCCGTTTTCAAAGAACGGAGAATGGCCATTCTCCATGTTAAAGGAACGGAGAATGGCCATTCTCAAGGAGAATGACCATTCTCCGTGTTAAAAGCAAAGAGAACGGCCATTCTCCGTCCATTCGCCGTGTTAAAAGCAAAGAGAATGGCCATTCTCCGTCCATTCGCCGTGTTAAAATCAAAGAGAATGGCCATTCTCCGTGTTAAAAGCAAAGAGAATGGCCATTCACCGTCCAAAAAAAATATTCTCTTCGAAATTATTATCATTAGAAAAGTAAAAAATATTTCGTCCGATTAATACAGATTTTTTTTTTAAATATGTGAGCAGATGATCCGCCCGACCTTAGAAGCAGGTTTTCTCAGTTCACCACCACCACCGTGACATGTAGCTTTATTAACAAAATATTAAATTATTAGATGAAAAATAAGATTTCTGACAATGGCATGAACAGTAAAATTAGAGCGGCGCCGCTGGTACTTCTTCTTGTTCGAGGAGGTTTCGACGACGTCCGACGCGAAGCGGACCGATTCTTCTCGGCGCAGCTGGTACTCCTCGTTGTTCTAGGAGGGCTCGACGACATTCGACGCGATCCGGACCGATTCTTATTTCCTTCTTCATCTCCGTTTCTCTTTCCACCACAACCACCACCACCACCACCACGACGGCCTGTAACCAAAAAATAATAATTACGAAATATTAAATTGGATGGACTTTTGAGAGAGTAAATATGAGTTAATTTATGGTGTTTATTGAAAAAATTAAAGTTAAGAATGACCTGCTAAAGCAAGTTACCAACAGGTCAAAAGTCTAAATCAGCATTAAATGATGTTTCTATACTATTATTCAATCCGAACCATTGGATCAACATCCAACGGTCCAAATTTCGGATGTATCGATATATCCATTTCCAGCGGATGTATGTAGAACGACCCATATATATATATATATATATATATATATATATATATATATATATATATATATATATATATATATATATATATATATATTTTTTTTTTTTTTTTTAGAACGACCCATATATATATATATATGTATTGTAGAACGACCCATATATATATATATATATATATATATATTTGAATTTGTTTTATGTATGTTTACAGGATTTTGGATATATGTTTAAATAATGGTAAAAACTTTAAGTTATTTTTATAAGAATTTTAAATTATTTTTACGTGTGAATATACATACGGCACGTATTTTAGTTAATTGTAAGAATTTAATTTGTATTATTAAATAGTGCCTGATATACAAACAACTTTTGAGTGTTTCCAAGCCGCATTATATATATATACTAGTAGTATGGTATACACGATGCGTATGCAACACATTTTACAAATATTGATATCCTTTTACGTAGTTTTTTCTTCGAATTAATCCAAAATTTAATTTAATTAATTTGTCTACTTGCCACCCGTTTCCGTTTGATGCTGATGACAAACTTTATTAACCATTTCCCAGCAACTTTCATTTCAAAACCTTCGAAAGGACCAAACATATTCATTTCAAAACCATTTCCCAGCAACTTTCATTTCAGTGTCAACTGCTACATCGTCTTTGAAAATTTGATACATTGAAGACACTTTCACTGGCTGCCTTTAATCTATAACGGTTACACACATTCCCTGTCCCAATTTCAGTTTAAGAGTAATAATTTCAGTTTAATTTTATGTCTAAGAAAAATAAAAAAAGTAATAAAAATGGGAATTTTTTTAAAATGTTTCTCTGCAGGGGATTGAACCAAGAATTTCGTAAACCAGCACGTTATCCACTGGACCACACAGTATGATGTCCACTAAATTTCATCTTAAAATTAGTGTCTGTTTAATTTTATGTCCAGAAAAAAAAAAGGTAATATAATACTAAAAACGACTCTGCTGGGGATCGAACCCAGAGTCTCTGGTTTCGTAGACCAGCGCCTTATCCATTGGGCCACAGAGTCAGCTTACCATAGGTTCTCAGTTTAACAATATAAATATCAATGTAATTGGAAATATTTTTTTTTTTTAATTAATTGATTGATGATATTAATATACATATTACTTGGATATCTCACTTTTGAACCGTTTTCAAGCCGCATTATATATATATATATATATATATATATATATATATATATATATATATATATATATATATATATATATATATATATATTTGAAGAATGGGTACTATATTAGGAATAAAAAAGGTAAATTTACAAGCAACTTCTCGAGAGCCCAGGATGCATCTCCTCAGCTAAAATTACAAAATCTTAATATCACATTCTATACTATTTAGCACTGAATGCGTAGAGGATTGCACACCCTCAAAAATTCTTCTATTTCGCTCCCTCCAGACGTGCCAGACAGCCGAGAGCAGCCTGATTCTAGCTTTGTTGTAAATGCTGACTCCACGAGTCTTCAGAACGGCCATCTCCTGAATAATGTCGTGAAACCCGTTAGCTTGAGAGTATGGCAAGCCGATTCTGGCTTGACAGTTCTGCCAGATGACCCCTGACTAACTACAACGGAAAAAGATATGATCCCTGGTCTCTCGACCTCCTCCACAAAGCACACACTCAAGATCAGGAATAGATATTCCGAACTTGTGTAGCCTTTCCTTGGTCAAGAGCCAATCCTGGGCTGCCTTATACGCACATAACTGCCATTTCACCGCCGCACCCTTGGTCCATACGACTTCCGTCCACTCCAATTCCTGTCCATGTTGACGCATATTCTCATATGCCACCATAGTGGAGAAGCTCCCATCTGCGGAACCCTCCCACGCCCAGTGATGAATTCCGCCTCCGCGTGCAATGGGCACGCTGCTGATTACTTCGGTCAGCCAATGACCAAAAGGTCTGGCGTAAAGCTCCCATTCACCATCCTGTAGCAGCACAGCCACCTCTTCCGATTTCCCATATAGCTCGTACAAGGGCCACCCGAATCTATCAACGAGAATCTGGTGTTTTAACCAAGGATCGAACCATAAATTGGTCGAACGCCCATCATGTATGACCCTAGTGATGTTATATTTCAGAGAATGCCGAATACGTAACATATTTTTGAAGGTCACCGAAAAGTTGTTGTCTATATTCAGAATCCAGAAGTTTCCAGTGCGCACATATCTATTATAAGTCCATCTCGCCCATAAAGATTTGCCCTCAAGGAAATTCCAGACTTGTTTCTGAAGGGCAACTTCCCGGAGTACTCTCAATGAACGGAGTCCAATACCGCCCTCCGTCTTAGGCCGACACAGCTCGTCCCATGCGATGGAGTGATATCCTCCTTTCCACACGAAATTGGCACAAAGACGTTCTATTTTCAGAACGGTCTTATCTGGAATGTGGATGGCCTGCAACCAATAAGCGACAATAGCAAAAATAACAGAGCGCACAAGTTCAATTCGTCCCCCGAAGGATAGTAATTGGGCTTGCCACCCCTCAAGTCCAGATTGTACATACTGTATCAATCCTTCACAATCCGCATCTCTTGCGTAGTTGATCGAGAGAGGGAGACCGAGATACCTGACTGGGAGCTGACCTTGCTCGATGCTAAGTAGATTAGACCACAATTCCTTCTCCTGATAATCTTTGTTGAAGTAAACCTGGCTCTTGTCCCGATTGAGTTGGAGCCCTGACAGCTGGGCAAACTCCTCCAAAATCTTATTGAGTGTGTCGATACTCCCCCTGGACGGCTCGAGAAACACTAATAAGTCATCAGCGTATATGAGATGGGAGACAATGGGTTCTACCTGCTGAAAAAGAGGAACAAGTTGCTTCCTGTACACTGCAATATCCATCATACAAGTATAGTACTCCATCACAATGGTGAATAAGTAAGGAAAGAGCGGGTCCCCCTGCCTCAGACCCCTATTACTCCTAAAATACCCATAAGACTGACCCTGAATAAGTATAGAGAACGTGGGCGTGGAGATACACTCGCGGATCCGGTCCACCCACCACTCCTCAAACCCCATACTCCGAAGGATCGCACAGACAAAGTCACAATTGACCATGTCGTACGCTTTTCGAAGATCCAGCTTTATGCACCCTTTCCGTCCTCCAGCTTTATTGAAGACCCGAACCAGTTCGTGAGCCAGAAGACAGTTCTCAGCAATAGATCTGCCTTTTATGAATGCCGACTGGTTGGGGGAAATCAGCCCCCTCATAACGTCCTGCATCCTGCTGCACATAAGATGAGAAATAATTTTATAAATAAAATTGCAGCAAGCTATTGGTCTGAAATCGCTCAAAGACGTGGCTCCCTCCTTTTTTGGAATAAGAGTAAGAAATGTGTGATTAATTTCTTTCGACAATTTGCCCGAGCTGAAGAAATCCTGGACGACTTGCAGCACAAGCTCTCTCAGCTGATCCCAATGGGTTTTGTAGAAGGTCGAATTGAACCCGTCTGGCCCAGGAGCCTTATTGGGATCGTCCTCCTTCACTATATGTTCAACCTCCTCCATGGAGACTTCTTTCTTAATCAGATTATTCCCTTCTTCAGTAACAATTCTTTTGCAGATAATAAGCGAAAAATCTGTCAGGTACCCATTTTGGTTGTAAAGAGAAGTGAAAAAATGTATGGCTTCTTCCTGTAGCTCACAATCCGCAGACATTACCCTTCCAGTATCGTCCATGAGCGGTCCAAAATTGTTGCGATGACTTCGGAACCGAACCATGGCATGGAAGAACTTGGACCCGCGATCCCCGTCTTTAAGCCAGTTGCACTTGGCCCTTTGTTGCAATTGAACCTCCTCAAGAAAACGAAGACGCCGCACCACCTCTTGTAAGCGTAACTCTTCCTCGATGAGAGCCGAGTTGTCCGGATCCAGCTGGACCCGCTTCTGAACCTCCTGAAGTTCGGCGGCCTGAACCTGAAGATCCTTCCGCGGTCTTGTTCGGTTCCAATGCTTCAGTATTCGTTTAACTTGCTTCAGTCGCCTCGTAAGCCGGAACTTAGGATTACCGTTGACTATGAATGTGAAACCACTCGAGATCGCCTCCTAGTATCCAGCAAGTAGTGGCCAGGCATTGTTAAAACGGAACGGCCGACGGCGAGGAGTAACGGCGGGGACCAATCGGATCAAGATTGGTGAGTGATCGTTGGTACCGCAAGGTAAAGCCTCCGCCTTGCTAGCAGGGAACAGCTCCAACTATTTGCCATTACAAAGAGATCTGTCAAGGATGCAAGCAACGCGATTAGTCGATGAGCTATTGCTCCAGGTCCATACTTGGCCAGATCTCTCCAGGTAGGAAAGGCCAGAGGCAAGTAAACAATCCCGGAAATCACTAAGTATGAACTCCGGGATCGGTCGACCTCCCCTCTTCTCCTCCTCAGCCATCATAGCATTGAAATCCCCACTCAGCAGCAGTGGGACCTGTCCATCGTTCTGGCTAGACACCTATATAATATCCTTCCATAATTGGAAGCGTTGTCTACAATCGTTATGACCGTAGACAGCTCCAAATTGCATCTGGAAACCACCTTTATTAGTAAAATCCATGAGAATTAGTTGATCGAACATAAGGCGTACCTGGCCAGACCATGTTCACGTATCCCACATAAGCCAGATGCGGGACGAATCACATAACTCCCTGTTATGAATAGATGCCCAAGAATGTGGAGTCCTCTTGGTTATCCTCTCGACAACTTTGATCTTGCTCTCCAGAATGGCTACTATCGAATACTTGTGCGCACTAATCAAATTCTGCACCTCCTTCCATCTACCGATCGAGTTACTCCCCGACCGTTCCAAGTAATTAGAGACATTAATTCAGATTGGGGGGGTGTCCTTTCGATTCATCACGTGCTCCCTCGGACGACTGGGAGACGCGTTCACATCACCGCTGTGACTTTGCCCATCCGCTTCACCTGTGACAGTAGCTGCTTGAGTAGAGGCTTCTCGTACTAGCAGCGTCCACCTCGGATTCTCCCTTGTCAAGTCTAATTCGTCTTCCCTCCTGTCGTTCTGTCTCGGTGTCATCCCGTCACTGTCATTAGCCCCACCATGGAGGGACGCACGCTTTGCTGCTCTAGTTATAACTCCTTCTTCCAAGTCCCGTTGAGTCTGACCAGGCACTGCCCTTGTATTGTTTTCCCCTACCAGCACCATAGCCAGGGTGCTTCCTTCCACCGTGCGGGCTGGAAGTTCCATCCCTTACCTCTTGCCGAGAACGGAGGCGCTACGATTTTCCTCTCCTCCATCATCCACAGCCACATCCATCTTATTTTGGTCCGTTGTCATATGCTCTTCCCCTTCCCCTTGGCTAGAATCCATCGGGTTAAGGGTCGACTCCTGCATATCGCTTTGTATGCCGCCGGGGACTACTTGTTCATGTTGATCTACACCCTTCTCTTCCTCCTCGTGGGGGTCTCTGTATTGCACCTTGGTGTGCCCGAAGCACTTACATAGAGAGCATGACGGGGGTACCCATTCGTAATCCACATCCTGAGATAGCCACTCACCGTTCGGAAGAACGAGATCAATTTTTCTTAGTAGGGCGTCGGACGCCGAGATTTCTACGAAAATTCTAGCGTATGCCAATCTCTGCCTTCTTGCTATCGGAATGTCTGTTCGTATAGGGACCCCCACCATGCTGGCCAGTTTCATAATGGACGGGACGCTCCATAGCTGTGGCGAGAGCCATGGAAGTCTGATCCATATTGGAACCTTCGATAATCTGTCCTTTTCAAAATTTAGCTCAGGAAACCACCTCTTCAAGACCACCAGTCTGCCGTCGAAAGTCCACGGGCCACCTTCGAGAATACGCTCCATGTCTTCGAGGAGAGCAAATTTGATAAAGTAGAAGCCGTTCACTCGTCAGAATATCTCCATATCTCCCTTAGGCTTCCACACTCTATTCGCGAACGCCCGAATTTGACCGTAGAACGGCCTATTACCCATCACGTATAGCACCAACGTGTTTCTCCAATATTCTGTCGTCTCCTGAATATCATCTACAGTTATTTCGGCCACCTTAACTCCGTTAATTATGCTCGGCTCTACATATTGTAGATCTACTTCCTCCTGAACCGGCGTCGGCCTACAAATTTCCGCCCAGGACACTGGTTTCGCCCATGTTCCCGTTGAAGTGGAGCTCCTATCTCGCGTCGATGGCCCCCTGTGCGTTTATCTCGTCTCCGGTGGAACTTCTTTCCCTTTTCCTCTACCTATGATCTTCTCTCCCGACTCCCGTCTACCTCCGATCAGATGGGCCTCTCTCCGATTGGTCATTGCCCGGCCAGGTGATCGCTGATCATCCCTCGACGGACGGCGAAGTCCCCCCTGGCTTCTAACTTCTCTATCACGCGGCGAGATTGTTTTAGGCTTTCGTCGCCGTTCCACTGTGGTCCATCCCCCCGCCGCTTCGGTTTCCCGAGTGTCCTCTTCGTCATCTTTGTCCGTCTCCTCATCTCCGAGCACCGCCGTCTAGTGTCCATGCTGGGAGCCCTCTCCGACGAGAATTTCCGCAGGAGGAGAACCAAGCAGAGCAAACCCTAGCCGAGACATTTTGGAACTTATATATATATATATATATATATATATATATATATATATATATATATATATATATATATATATATATATATATATATATATATATATGTGTGTGTGTGTGTGTGTGTATGTGTGTGTGTGTGTGTGTGTCGCCGAGGGTCCTATCCTAATGGTTGGGATAGGGGGCCACTAGTGGGGTAATCGGGGTTCGAATAGCCTTTGAGCATCGGTTGGGGCTTTGTCACGGACGCCCAACCAAAATATATATATATATATATATATATATATATATATATATATATATATATATATATATATATATATATACACACGCATGCACGCACGCACGGACGATTATAATGAGACTAGAAAACGGCTCAAAGGGATAGGGGGCCACTAGTGGGGTAATCGGGGTTCGAATAGCCTTTGAGCATCGGTTGGGGCTTTGTCACGGACGCCCAACCACTATATATATATATATATATACACACACGTACACACAATTATAATGAGACTAGAAAACGGCTAAAAAATGAGCCGTCTAAGTCGTACCTGATCACTTATTTATTGTAAAAAAAATTAAATTTTTTATTTTTTATATATAACAACTCATCCCTTATTAATTTAAAAAATTTAAATTATTTATTTGTTATATATTGATAGGAAATTGAACTCAACGAACCAAGATTAATAATCTCTCTTACTTTAACCACATGAGTTACCAGAGGCATGCTTGGGTGACCCTGGCCTCAGGGCAGGCCGAACGACAGCCCAGGGCCCCCGACGAATGGTGGCACCAACAAGGATCTATGTAGAGTATAACTAATATGTATCATGTGACATTCTTAACAAACAAATGTTGTAGTTGGTGGTTATAATGTTAGATTTTTGCTTTAGAGGTCTTTAGTTCAAATTTATTTTTGTTATATATACACTGTGTGTGGAGGTCCATTTTGAAAGTTTTGCCTCGGTCCCATCAGCTCCAGCTCAGGAACGGTCCTGGTCGTGCCGCCGTAGGTGTTTGATTATAATTAGATATAATATTATTATTTTATGTGCATTTACCAAGTATATTTAATTTCTTACTGTCCAAATAACTAGCAACTATAGATAGATTTGGATTTTGGCTGGGCTTTTGAAGTAGAGAATCATACGTAATTTAGAGATGACAATCACATGTCATGTGATGGGCACAAATATTGTGAACTTTGAGATTAAAAGATCTCTGTCATGCAACTTAAACATAATCTATATCCATATATATGCAAACAAACACTAATCACAACTCACTAAAATATTTTCAAATCCGTAGCTAAGCTATATATATTCTCTTGTTCATTTCTCTTTAATTTTCCAATATTTTTCCTCCTGGCAGTGCTGTATGGAGCACGACGAGATCATCCCGATTGAAGCGACGGCGGCGACGGTGGCGGCGGCGAAGAGGTCGTGTAGCGTCTGCGGCCAGCCTACGCAGATCGTCCTCCGGTTGCTCGCCGTGGGAAGCACGGGGGTGGCCTGGGCGATAGTGTTCTTCTCCGAGGAGCAGAAGGCATTGCCGGGCCCGTTACCTACCGAGTCTCTCCGGCCTTCACGTGACCACCCAACTAAACTTAATCAAAGAATATCTATAATACTTGTTGCTATAGTGCAGATAACTTGGTTCAAGTTGATTTCCTTGTGTCGTGTCGTGTCTAATAGTTTTTTTTCATCCATAACTGTACGTACGTAGGTTCTTCGTATATGCGACTGGAGTGGTGTGTTTGTACGGCATGGCTACGATTCCCTTGGTCTTCTATTCTCTACAAGAACAGGTTCCTTTTTGCTCTTGACGTGGTAATTATTCTTCTCTTTCTGCCTTCGTGAACTTTGAACTTTATATATACTAGTCACGTACCGCACGTACAAATAAAGTATTAATAAAGTATATAAAATTTAAATTATATTAGAATATTTTAAGTATAATTTGAATATGATTATTTTTTAATTATGGATATGTGTTTGATTAGATATATTATGTAGTTAGTTAAACATAATTTTAATTTTAAATATTTCTAGTATCGGGTGGTTTTTAATTTTTTACCTGAGGAGACATGATTTTGTTATCCACATAAAGGTAGTTAATTTTAATTTTCTTTTTTAAAATAAATGGTTGATAGACACAGACAGTTCAATCTTGAGAATATATATATATTATATATATATATATATATATATATATATATATATATAAGTCTTGATTGTCTAATTAGAAAATTTAGACCCTAAATTTTTACTATTTTTTTTATTATTATAGCCTTCCTTCCATACTTGATAATAAAAGTATAAACCTTTATATATATATATATATATTATATATATATATATATATATATATATATAGATCTATATATATATATATATATATATATAAAATATATATATTATAATTTTGGAACCAGGTAAATTGTTTCTGGAATCCTCCTACTGGGATTCGAACTCCTGACCACTCGAGCCGCATGCACAGGGGCGGATCCAGAAAATATAACTGGAATGGACTACAAAATATTTGGGTGGGCTGGAAGTAGATTAATCAATATAAAAAATCAAAAATATATATATAAGGAAGAAAAAAATATAAATTTTTTTTGGGGGTGGGCTCCACCCCACCCCACCCCACCCCAAGCCTGGGTCCGCCCCTGCGCATGCATCTCTCTTAACCACTAGGCTAGAGGTCATTTGCATATTATATATATATATATATATATATAATATATATATATATAATATATTATATAGAGAGAGAGAGAGAGTGTGAAGGATATATATGAATATATATAGGCATGGAGAGTATAACGAAAATAAAACAAAATTAAAAAATTAGGGTCTTAACTTTCCAATTAAAAATCCATAATTTCATGTATGGTGATGAGCTCTCGCTTTGATTTAGTTTACATACCTTAAATCCTTAGGGGCGTTTGGTATGCGGAATACTATATGCCGGGAATTCTATATTCCCGGGAATCAAATTCCAAGGAATTAAATTCCCGGGAAAATTATATTCCCATGTTGGTGACAATATAAATATTCCCGGGAAAAAAAAATAAAATAATAATAACGAAAAAAAATGAACAAATATAAAAAAAACCGATAAAGGACAAAAACGGTAAAAACGAAAAAAATCGTAAAAACGCAAAATAACAAAAAACGACAAAACGATGGAAAACGACGAAAAATCGGTTAAAACGACAAAATGACCAAAAGCGACAAAAAATATATAAACGACAAAAATAACAAAAAAAAGGGTAAAAACGACAAAAATAACCAAAACACGACAAAACGACATAAATCGGTAAAAACGACAAAAACCAAATGCGACAAAAACGACGACCAAAAAATCGGTTAAAACGACAAAAATGACAAAAAATCGGTTAAAACAATAATCGATAAAAACGACAAAAAACACAAATCGGTTAAAACGACAAAAAATAACCAAAAAGACAAAAACGACAAAAAGGTAAAAGCGACAAAATGATAAAAACGACATAAAATAAGTAAAATACCAAAAGCGAAAAAAACGACAAAAAGACTAAAAATCGGTAAAACAGCAAAAAAAAACCTACAAAAACGACAAAAAATCGCTTAAAACGACAAAAATTGACAAAAAACGACAAAAGGCAAAAGTTTGGATAAAAACGACAAAAATAATCAAAAGTGACCAAAAAAGACAAAAAAGGGTAAAAACACAAAAATTGCTTAAAAAGACAAAATAATGATCAAAACGACAAAAAATGACAAAAAAGCGATAAAAACACAAAAAAAATCAAAAGTGACAAAAAGACAAAAATGGGTAAACGACAAAAAATCGCTTAAATGACAAAAATTGTAAAAACAAAAAATGACAAAAAACATAAAAACGACAAAAAAGAAAAAATTGTTCAAAACTATCAAATTGATCAAAAAATGAAAAAAATTTAAACATTTTTTTTTTTGCCCGGGCAAAAAAAAATACCCCCTATTTTCAAGGATAGAATTCCCATGTTTTGTGGGTAAACTATTATCCGGGTATTTTATAATTTCCGGAATAAATTTTTTATATAAGCCAAACAAACGTGGTAATAGATTCCCATCTTAAATTTTCCCGGAAATAAAAAAAATACCGCGTACCAAACGCCCCATTATTTTCATACAAGACCAAACCAAGAATTTTTTAGGACAGTGCTAATGGACCGCGGTTTTATTACTGCGATCTGGTCCGTCCACCATGGTTGTCGGGCTCCCATTGGATGGGATGGAGGATGGACATATTGGCAAGACACAGTGCGATCCCAACTCCGTGTCGACAAATGTGTTTCCGAATTTCTTTTTTGCTAGAGTTCTGGTTCACAAATGTCAAAACTGAAACTTTTTTTTTTTTGT